>CM051457.1:107446105-107833303 GCA_028274465.1 Plantago ovata | reverse complement strand
TATCAGAGCCGGGGGGGTAGGGTTATAGAAAAGACAATTCTAAACTAACTCTTAAGTAAAAGAATTATTTTTCTTACGAGTGTTTTTTGCCAAAGGTGACCTTGATAGTAAGTCCTCACGAAGAGGCTATCGTCTTACCTTAGGATTGTAGTAAGAATTTAAATCTTTTATTCGAAAGTCTAGTTATGGATTCTTTTTTCTGTAGATCTACTTCTTCACTTCTGTTGCCTCATCTTCCCGTGATTCAGTAAAAAATTATAAATAGTGAAGAATAATATAGAAGATTTTGATAGTTCGATCGATAATGGAAATTCCTAAAATAATAAGATCAGATTTATGAATCCTCTCGTCTATTCTATTTAAAAGTGATTTTACAATTAAAACTGAAGAACGAGATATTCAGGTATCTAAAACCTTTTGAGTCAATTAATCTACTTTCTGAAGATTCCCTCCAAAAACATGTTAAGAAAATTATAAGTATATTAATATTGGATTAGTTCAAGTAGGGATAAAACCACTTACTAAAGAAGGCTTAAATACCTCCATTTTGGCGTTCTCAGAGATGCTAGGTTTAAAGATTTTGAAGATTCTCTATTAAGTTCAGTAGAGTAGAATCAAGTCTTTGTACTGGTCCAATTTCTTTTGATTGTTATCCTAATTTAACAGTCTCCTTAAATGATAAAAATATTCTAAAATCTTTAGTGTTACAAGTTAAAACTCATAATTATAAAATGCTAGAAGGATCTATACCTGTAGCAATAATATTAGAGTCCATTACAAAGCCATGATGTCTGCTTTTGCTACAAAGGTTCGATTTCATAGCAAGAAAGGTGAAACCCTCTTACTCCAGACAGACCTTACTAGGTCAAATACAGTTGTCCCAAAGTCTATTCAATGGAAGGATATAGTCCTTCCCATGAATGGGTATTAGAAGGTATAGTTGACCCAGAACCACTTGAGGTAGTAAAGCCAAATACTCATCTAAATCGGTCAAACAAACACAAGAAGGAAGGGTTTCTCTCTCTTTTGAGAGATCTAATAGTAGCCGGTCTTATGAAAGATCTTCTATAGCAGAAACTTTTGATCTAGGAAGAGTTTCTCAATTACCATCGGTAATTAATATTCCAACTAAGCATAGGCAAGTTATAGTCATGATTCTAGATTTCGAAACGTAGATTATACTACAAATATTCCTAAAGCAGTCTATGAGAGTCCTACTAAAAATAGGCATGAAGATGGAACTTATGATATAGGTCCGAGTAGTCCAACCGGTTCTGTATTAACTGAAAATATAGAAATGATATGATTAGAGAATTAAATTTATAGAAAAAGAGTTTCAAATTAATAAGAAATTCCTTCATGATGATTTTTATGCAGATTATAATAATGAAAGAAAATTTGGTTTTTTCAACATTTTCTTAAAATAGGAGTTTGATTCAAGAAAAGTATTATTTTATTAATAAAAATAAAATACATATATTATTTTTTGATTGTTTTGAAATCTATGCAACTGAAAATTCTATAGGCTACCCTTTTTCCAAAACTATTAATCCTATTACGACTAATAAAACTCCTGAGTGGGAAACATTAGTTGGTTCAGTAAAAAAAACATCTAATCACCCTCCTTTTCAAGGAATAAGACTAACCATTCTAGATCAAGAGATAGAAGCTATTCCTATTAAGACACCTAGTGATGATACTAGTAAAAATGTGAAAAGTATAATGGTTCAAAAAAACTTTACAAATACAAATCTGAATACTATAGGTAAACAGTTAGACAGGATAGAAAAAAGTATTCAAAAAAAACCAATGTTAGTTGACGAAATAGAGAAAAGCATACAAAAATCTAAAGATAAGCATTGTCTTCCACTTTTTAAACCATATCAAGTGTCTAAAGCTAGTATTAAAGATGTACATGATAATAAAACTGAGTTCATAAGAACAGTCCAAGAACAACTAAGGTCTGTGTCTATTAATAAAGACAATGTAGTGGTCCCGGATACTCCACAGACTCCGCAATCTTCGCGTATCCAAACACTAAGTCGTGATTCTGAAATCAGTAAGGCCTTAGAAAACTTCCAAGAGCCAACAAAACATATTAATAAACTTTATTGGAAACAACCACTTGAAATAACTCCTGCAAATGATTTAAGCTTAGCTAAACCTTTAGCCCAATCACGTTTTAATGCTACTTCTGTTTATGATTGGAATATAGATGGGAAATCGGAGTATGAAATTCTTGGTGTACTTCAACAAATGACTATGTCTGCTAATGCTTATAAAACTCAAATAGGAACACAAGATAGAACTATAGCAGAAATCCTTATAGCAGGATTCTCTGGTCAGTTAAAAGGATGGTGGGATTATTATCTCACATCCCAAGAACAAGAAGAAATTCTAAATGCAGTACAGATAGATGAAGAAAACATTCCAATAATAGATGATGATGGAAATTTAAAACAAGATGCTGTTTCTAGGCTAATCCTTACAATTTCTTTACATTTCATAGGTGACCCTTCTCATTTAAAAGATAAAAATGCCGAGCTTCTTTCAAACCTCCGATGTAGAAAACTTAGTGATTTCCAAAGTTATAAAAATATTTTCTTAACTAGAGTTATGCTTAGAGAAGACTCAAACCAACCATTTTGGAAAGAAAAATTTCTAGCAGGATTACCAAACCTTTTAGGAGAAAAAGTTAGAAATAAAATTAGAGAAAATACTGGAAAACAAATAATAGATTATGATGAATTCACATACGGTCAACTAGTTAGCTTAACTCAACAAGAAGGACTAAAAATTTGCCAAGATTTAAAATTACAAAAACATTTAAAGTGGGAACTTAAGAAAACTAAGTTAGAATTAGGAACTTTCTGCCAACAGTTTGACATTGACCCTAATAAGCCCAATATGGAGTGTTCAGGAAAATGTAGAAAGTCATATGAGAAAACCCAAAAAAACAGTTTCAGTCACGAAAAAAGAACTATAATTCTAATAGAAGGTTTAATAATAGGAAGTTCAAACCAAGAGAAGACTATTATAAAAAATCTAACAGTACAAAGCCAAGGAATAATCAAAATTCAAAAGACTGGTATAAAACAGCCCAGTGTCATAGATGTAAGGCGATAGGACATACGGCTAGGTATTGTAGATTTAATAGAAATTACAAGAATTACAATTAGAAGATGAGATAAGAAATAAGATAGCCAATCTTCTCATAGATTCCACTGAAGATGAAATTGTAGTAATTATCGCTCCAACTCTGACTATGAATCTAATTTTTCTTCAGAAAATGATAAAAGCCTTCAATTAGATGAACTAGTTACCTCCAGCCATAGCTCAGGATCCGAAACTGAAAATCATGTTAGTGTACTTACCAAAGAACAACAAT
Source organism: Plantago ovata (assembly GCA_028274465.1). Taxonomy (NCBI): domain Eukaryota; kingdom Viridiplantae; phylum Streptophyta; class Magnoliopsida; order Lamiales; family Plantaginaceae; genus Plantago; species Plantago ovata. The sequence continues at coordinate 107,829,915 of CM051457.1, read as the reverse complement.
TTCATATAGAAATATTAAAAATATACAAAATGCTGAATTACAGAAAGATTACCTTGATAAAGTTTTAAGTACTTTTGATAAGAAAGAAAAAGATATATCAACACCTAGTACTTCGAAAAATACTTATGATTTAACAAACATCTTAGGTAAAGGAAAATATATAAAAAGAAACCCATAACAATTCAAGAATTGCATAAAGAAATGAAAGAAGTAAAATTAGAATTAAAAGAACTAAAAGAAAGGCAAAAACAGGACACTGAAGCCATTAAATATATTATTGATCAAATGAAAGATATAAATGAAACTGAAGAAGGTAATGAAGACATAGATAAAGATGAAAACGAAAATGTTCGAAGTGTTGAAAATATAAAAGTGCCAGAAAATTTCTTGTTTATTCTTAGAGAAATAACTTCAAGAAAATATATAATAGAATAACATTAAAATTTTCTGAAAACTTTACTATAAATACAATTGCACTATTTGATACAGGGGCTGATCTAAACTGTATAAAATCGGGTATTGTACCTGAAAAATTTCAAGAAAAGACTAATGAGAAGCTCTCAGCAGCTAACAATTCAAAATTAAAAGTAAACTCTAAAACTGATGCTTCTATACTAAATCAAGGAACCTTATTAAAAAACATCTTTTGTTTTGGTTCATGACATACATCATGCAGTTATACTAGGGACACCATTTATAAATTTAATAACTCCATATATGGTAGGAAATAACTCTATTGTTTTCAAAACAAATAATAAGACATTAAAATTCGATTTTTTGGAAAAACCTAAAACTAGAAACCTTAATTTAATAAAAGCTTATTCAATTCACGAAATAGTATAAATAATCTCATACAAGAAAAACATTTTCATTTAGAAAATATTAGGAAAAGTATTTCGGTAAAAAAGATTGAAGCACAATTAGAAAACCCTGAAATAAAATCAAAAATAGCAAAATGGCAAGATCTTTTCGAAAAACAAGTTTGTGCAGAACTACCAAATGCATTTTGGAATAGAAAAAAACATATAGTTGATTTACCATATGAAGAAAATTTTACTGAGAAACAAATTCCTACTAAAGCTCGTCCTATTCAAATGAATCATGAATTAGAAGAACACTGTAGAAGAGAAATTAAGGATTTAATGGATAAAAAATTAATTTCAAGGTCTAGGTCTCCTTGGAGTTGTGCAGCCTTTTATGTTAATAAAGCTTCAGAAATAGAAAGAGGAACACCACGATTAGTTATTAATTACAAGCCTCTTAATACTGCTTTACAATGGATAAGATATCCAATCCCTAATAAGAAAGATTTATTACAAAAACTTCATTCCTCTTTTGTATTCTCGAAATTTGATATGAAGTCAGGATTTGGCAGATACAAATTTCTGAAAAAGATAGATATAAGACAGCTTTTACTGTCCCTTTCGGACAGTATGAGTGGAACGTGATGCCATTCGGCCTTAAAAATGCACCTTCTGAATTTCAGAGAATCATGAATGATATATTTAATGATTACTCTAAATTTTGTCTAGTTTACATAGATGATGTTCTCATATTTTCCAAAACGATAGATGAACACTTTAAACACCTAAAAACATTCTTTTATATTACTAAGCAAAATGGTCTTGTTGTTTCAAAATCTAAAATGAGTATTTTCCAAACTAAGGTTCGGTTTTTAGGTCATTACATAACCCAAGGAACTATAACCCCTATAGAAAGGTCTTTACAATTTGCAAATAAATTCCCTGACAAAATTCTTGATAAAACGCAGTTACAAAGATTTTTAGGAAGTTTAAATTATGTTTTAGATTTTTGCCCTAATATAAACAGGATGGCAAAACCATTGCATGACCGACTTAAAAAGAACCCAGTACCATGGTCTGATAAACATACAGCTTTAATTAAAGAAATTAAAAAACAAGTGCTTGAAATTCCTTGTCTACATATACTGATCCTAACTTGCCAAAAGTTGTAGAAACTGATGCCTCAGATATAGGTTATGGTGGGATACTAAAGCAACAACAAGATAGACGAGAATATATTGTACAATTCACCTCTGCACATTGGAATGATACACAAAAAAATTACTCTACTATTAAAAAAGAATATTAAGTATTGTTTTATGCATTCAAAATTTCAAAGTGACTTATTGAATAAACGATTTTTAATTAGAATAGATTGTAAAAGTGCAAAAGAAGTTTTACAAAAGGATGTTCAAAATCTTGCATCAAAACAGATTTTTGCACGATGGCAGGCTATACTAAGTATATTTGATTTTGAGATTGAATTTATTAAAGGAGATACAAATTCCATACCAGATTTTCTTACCCGTGAATTCCTTCAAAACAGAGCAAATGCCGCTGAAAGATAAAGGAAAAGGTATTACAAACCGTGAGAAATCCAGATCATGGTATGACGCCGTAGTTAGTGATGAAGAGAAAAACCAAGAAAATACTTCAGATCCAAACCTCAAAATACCGAAGCAAGAAACCAACCTTGAAGAAAGACTTATGCTTCTAGAAAGCCTTTTAGAATCACCAGAAGTTAGAAAACCTCTACAAACAAAACAACCAGAAAAATTACCAGCCAATCCTCGTCTGTAAATTCCTACCAAAAAGCTCCAGAAATAAACACAAATTCCTTAGCAACCATTCCTTTCCACCAAAAGTCAGAATACTTCATGAAAGCACCATGGCAAAATATAATAACTATAGAAGGCCACCCTATTATTCATGATCCATGGAGGATACTGGAAGAAATGTTTGGAAAAAATTGGTACTACAAACCCTGGGATACTGAGAAAACACCTGATTTTTACCAAGTTATACTCGAAAATACCAGTTCAGCTACTATTAAACACCACTTCTCTGAAGGTTACATAGCCTACTCTACCTGCAAAATTCTCAAATTTATCTCGCCAAGTAACTGGGCCTATCCACTAAATCAACCATTATCCTTAAACACTGACCCCAAGGACAAGAGTTCCAACAGAACCACTTATAACTATTGGGATTATATGCAGGCCTGGTATAGTGGTTTCTTTATCCAAAGGCCAAACAAAGGGCATACCTGGCTTTTCTATTTTGAATACAAAACTTGTGATCCTAGCAAATTTCCCAATTGGTTCGCACTTTGGTGGGAACATTTTGGTTCTACTCCAGAAATACTAAAGCCTCCAGTCCAAAATTCCTATACACTTTTCCGAACACAATACAAACCATCACCACCGGAAAGACGTTTTGAACCATTAAGCCTATTTTGCACAAAATTCTATTTACCTTGGGTCATTAATTGGACAATTGAAATTGCACAACCAAGCTCTCCTCATCCAAATTTTCCATTGATTCGTAGAAGATACAGAGTGAAATGGTGGGATAATTTCAAAATACCTCAGAGCATTCTCCCATCAAGTATACAAACCTGGATACAAAATGCAAATGCCACAGGAGCAGTTCAAGGAAGAATTCCAGAAAGAACGGAGTTTTTAGCACAAAGATCGAAGATGACAGCACTACTTACTACATCAAATACCCCTGAAGAAATACAAGCAATTATGTTAAAATTCATCCCAGAGGCAACGACGTCAACATCCAATGAAAGAAGAGCCTCCTCAAAATCAGAAGATGCTGAAGAAGATTCCGAACCTTTGTTCGGAAATAGTGGATTCTAAATTCTTGCAATGTGTATTTGTACAAGTATTATTATTAAAATAAAAAAAAAAAAAAAAAAAGTTACTGTTCACCGACAGGGTACTGTTCACCTGCGGATTTTAATTAAAAAAAAAAAAAAAAAAAAAAAAAAAAAAAGAAAAGAAAATCAAAAAATCATTATTAGTTACTATTTACTTTTTGAAAAACCATCACTCCCACTCCTATAAATGGAAGGCACCCTTCCATTTTTAGGACACACACTCATCACTCTCTATCACTCTCAATCACTCTCTCCCTCATACCTTATCCCTTCTCCTTTCTACTTCTTTCTTCCCTACTCTCTTAAGCCTACTAGTAGTAATAGCCTTGTAATCTTTGTTCTTAGCTAGAAAAAATCCGATCATCGGTACTTGTACTCCCAAATTCCCTCATTGAAGTTGTATCTCAAATTCCATCAATAAAAAGGTTCGATTAAATTAAAGTTTTGTACTTTAACTTATGGACGGCTAAGCCGCCTTTTATTTCTGTTTATTGATCAGTGGTGACCCTTGCAAAAGTATCCTTTGAGAGAAACTGGGGGTTCCTCGATCATTTACATATTTTAAGTTTATGTTTATTTTATTTTGTTAACTCCTGCCATCTTTTCATTTACTGACTTTTATTCATACACATTTTTGCATGTATAATATCAACTTTATATAATTTTAGTCACTTAAAATCCCCCTACGGTTCTCTGGAAGTCTCTGGTATATATATATATATATATATATATATATATATATATATATATATATATATATATATATATATATATATATATATATATATATATATATTTGCTTTTGGTTTTTCTTTGTTGTTTCATAATATAATTTCAAATATTGATTTTTCGCGGTACGATTTAGGATTAATGTGGAGTCAAACATTTTTTATGCTCTTTATTTTTTAATGAAATTTAACCAATTCAAAAAACAAAACCAAAAAATATGTATAATTGATTCAATATTTAGTGCAATCGATTCTTTTTGCCAACTTGATGATGGAGATTAGAGAATGTAAATTTTGGAAAAAATGTGAAGCAGAACATGGAGAAATAATTGAGTAAACAATTTCCTAATTATTTATTAGGAGTGAGATGGTTTAGAAAATACTGAATTAGTACATAGTTAGAAAATAATAAAGTAAAATTTATAGGTAAAATTAATGAAGTAATAGTTTTCCTAATTATTTGGAGAAAGAGTTATGCTTTTTAGTTGATAAATACTATTACCATAATTTAATTCATGTATATATGTATATATAGTTAAATAAAATATCATTGTAATTAAATAAAAGTGGGACATGGAATGGGACACAAATAAGTGGGATAGAAGATCCGCTCCCAACATCGATATGGTAGAAGCTTAATTGACTGGATTATCGGAGGACGATTGGAAGAATATTTACGGAGTTGATAACATATACTATATTAAATATAATTAAGTAATTAACAATGCAGCTAAATTGCTGACCATCACAATTCACGAATGCAGCTAAGTAATTAACAATATAACTAGGGAAAATTACTCAGACTCCCCCTGTTACAAGTCCACTTTTCATTTTTGTCCTTGCTAGTTTTAGAATTACATCTAGCACAATTTTTCCCAAAATGTTTGACCAACTTAAAACACAATTTTTTTTTTTCTTGTTTCCAAACATAGCCTTACCAATAATTTTTCTTTTTTCTTTTTTCTTTCAATTTTTTTTATCTCCTTCTTCACAACTCCGGTACCGGAATTATTCCGGTACCGGAGCAACCGGTCGGAGCTGATTACAGCTCTGGTCGGAGCTGATTTACAGCTCCGGTCGGAGCTGTAAATCAGCTTCGATCCTTACAGCTCCGACCGGAGCTGTAAAGGTGTTGCTCCGGTACCGGAATAATTCCGGTACCGGAGTTGTGAAGAAGGTGATTAAAAAAAAATTCCGGTATCGGAATTTATTCCGGTACCGGAAATTTGAAGAAGATGACAGAAAAATGAAAAGAAAATGGAGTTGTTTTTTGATTAAAAATTTATTTGGGTTTCTTTTTGAATAATTTTAAGTTTGTTTTGAAATATAAATAAGTTATGTGGGTTTATTTTAAATAATTTATAGTTAATTTTGTAAAAATGAAAAGTTTAGAGTTAAATGTGCAATTACTAAAAGTTGAAGCTGTTTGGCTCTGGAAAAAATCAGATTTTCAAACGAGGGTAAAATGGTATTTTCCAGGTTTTAGTTCGCGAAAAGTCAAAGTCGTCGGGTTAGATGTAATTAAACTTTTCTAATAGGGGGGTCGACGTAATATAAAATCTAATAGGGAGAAATCCGTAATAAAAAAAATCTAACGAGGGTACTGTACGTTATTTGCCCATATAACTAAATCATCCCAAAATGCAACTATATGAACCCAATTAGTCTTGCACCAAATTACAACAAAATCGACAACAGAAGCTTTAGTTTGCATCTTTACAAGACTATCATATATATATATATATATATATATATATATATATATATATATATATATATATATATATATATATATATATATATATATATATATATATATATATATATATATATATGACATAATTACGTTTGGTACCCCCACTAAACAGCGACTTTGCATCTTAACCCAACTATTGCGGAAAATTACAAAAAAACCCAAGTCACCGTCTGATATTGACTCCGGCGTTCTCTCTCTCCTCCAAAGTTAACATCCAAACACGGCCTTAACTATTTAATATTTCCTTTTTCTTTTTTTTTTGTTTTGTTTTTCTTTATTTCCTTTTTCCTTTTTCTCTTTTCTTCCTTCTTTCTTTCTTTCTCATTTTTCCTTTTATTTTTTTTTAAATCCAACTCCGGTACCGGAGTTACACAGCTCCAATCGGAGCTGTTTGTGGTAAGTCCAATCGGAGCGGTGTAACAAAGCTCCAATTGGAGCTTTGCACAGCTCCAATCGGAGCTGTGTAACACAGCTCCGATTGGATCTGTGTTAAGCTCCAATCGGAGATCCAATCGGAGCTGTGTTACACAGCTCCGATTGGAGCTTAACACAGATCCAATCGGAGCTGTGTTACACAGCTCCACACACAGATCCAATCGGAGCTGTGTTACACAGCTCCGATTGGAGCTTTGCTGCAAAGCTCCAATCGGAGCTTAACAAAGCTCCGATCGGAGTTCTTCACAGCTCCGATCGGTGTTGTGTATGAGCTCCGATTGGAGCTTACCACAGATCCAATCGGAGCTGTGTTACACAGCTCCGATTGGAGCTGTGCAACGCTCCAATCGGAGCTTAACAAAGCTTTAACAAAGCTCCGATTGGAGCTTTGAAGAGCTCCGATCGGTGCTGTGTATGAGCTCCGATCGGAGCTGTGAATGAGCTCCTTCTTCCCAAACCTTTTTTTTTTTTTTTTTTTTTTTTAGTATTTATTTTTTGATAATAACAAAAAAGTAAAGGAAAAAAAAACAGAAAATTATTTGGGACTGATTTTAAAATTTAATTTTTGTAGTGGGTTTGTTTTAAAATAATTTTGTAGACTATTTGAAGTATATTTATATTACATGGGTTAATTTCTAATTAGTTTGTGTTAATATTGTAAAAATTAAAATATTTAGGGTAAATTTGTAATAACCAAAACTTAATGTTGTTTGGTATTTTCAGAATTAGAAATTCCGGCAAGGGCGAAAATGTCATTTCCAGGCCTTAGAGCGCAGAAAGTCAAATTCGTGGGTTCATCTGTAATTAGATTTATATAGCAAGGGAGGATTACGTAATAAAAAATATAGATGGACTTATCTGTAATAGCGGAAAATAGCAGGGGTACCAATGTAATTTGCCCCTATATATATATATATATATATATGTATATATATATATATGTATATATATATATATATACATATATATATGTATATATATATATATATATATATATATATATATATATATATATATATCTATATATATATATATATATATATCTATATATACATATATATATACATATATATATACATATATATATATATATATATATACATATATATATATATATATATATATATGTATATATATATATATATATATATATGTATATATATGTATACTCGGTCCTATCGAACAACTTAAGAGTAAGTTCGGTTTTATACTATATAGAAGTAGTACTGATTATTTTCCGATCTTGAAGTTTTGTTGAATATTATATATTCCATTCATTCCATAATAGTTGCATTATTATTGATATGGGAATAAAGGTCCTAACCCTCGAAAGGGTTCCCCTCGAAGTTATCCTCTCCGAACAGCCTGTGTGCCTGTACGTACGGACATGGAAGGGACGCAACCCTTGAAAAGCAGCCGAACCGTCGAAACCGTGTAAAGCAAGATATCGAAGGGACCCGACAAATGGGAATCCCTCGAAAAGTACCGGTACTAGACATTACCCAGATCTAGAGCGCCGTCTTGTCCGGACAAAAGGGGACATCTCACAGAGGAGGGACCCGCCGCGTGTCCTCTATAAATAGCCCTTATCCATCACATTCACAAGGTAATATTCTTCTCTCCTCTCCCCATGCATCCATAATTACTTATGTCCTCATACGTTAACTCGGGCGCGGCCTGACTGAGGCAGACCGCCGCGCCGGCCCCTCCCCTCTAACACCCCGTTTCACTGTAGGTACCGGATTTTTACAGTAAATATACTCGGTCTAAGTGTCATCTAGATTAAGAGGTGGTGAGGTAAGTCCCTTGAACGGAATTTACCATCATCATCTTGGCGCCGTCTGTGGGAAACGGTGACGGAAAGCCATGGTGAAGCGGAAACAATCCACTAGCACTATGAAAGACAAGGAACTCGTGAATGAACCTTTGAGGGACCCCACCCTGGAGGACGGCTATGTATTGGAGGAAGACGAGATTCCCCCTGACGAACTGGACCCCATCCCCCCGAACTCAGGGGAAGAGTCCGGAGAGACCGTCAAGCCCCCTGACCCTCTAAAGGAGCCCCAAGTATTGATTACCGAAAGTCGGCTCAAAGACTTGATGCGTTCCGTGTATGAAGAGGCCCACCCCCCACCTGATAAGGAACGCCCAAAGAGCGTATCCGCCCGAAGTAGACTGGACCATCGGTCTAAAGGGAGCCAAGAACCTACCCAAGATCATACCTCAAGGAGCAGTGAGAGGACTCACACAGATAGTTCCGTGGTCCTCCCTCGAAATAGGCAAACGGACCCGGATAAAGATATTCGAGCTGGAAAGAGACCCCGTCAAGAACCCCTGCGTAGCATCCCCGAAATAGACATTTCGGACGGAGAGGATTCAGATGCCGAAAGGGAGGCCCTCGAAAGGAAGCTAAAAAAGTATGAGCAACTCCTCAAAGAACACGACCGGAAAAAGGCAGATCCAAGCGATCGCAGGCCGACCCACGAAGTGGACCATTGGAGAAGGGAAGACGAGCGCGGGGCTCGGATGTACGGTTTCACAAAGGGACGTCCCACCAGGGAGACGGGCTTCGCCCCCAACCCCCTATCCTCCAGGCTCATGAGCCATTCGATTCCACCGGATCGAAGAATCTCCCCAAATACGCTGGAGACACGTGCTCACATGAGCGCCGAGTAAAGTATGAAAATATGATGCAGATGCATGGGCATGATGATAAGGCCATGGTGATTGTTTTCCCGGGAACCCTCGAAGGTGTGGCCACAGAATGGTACTATAATATGCTGGCCGGTTCAATTCGATCATACACGGATCTAGTACGAGCATTCCTAGGACACTTCACCGATTATAAAAAATCCCGACAAGCAAGCAGTTGTCTCCAAGACATCATACAAAAGGAGGACGAACCGCTCCGACGTTGGTGGCAACGCTTCAACGCCGTAGCCTTGCAAGTTGATGATCATCCGATGCACTTTAGGAGACAAACCTTGTTCCCAAACACCCAGAATCGGGGATTGGCGTCCGAAGTCTCCCGAGAAAAACCCGAAACTTCGGAAGCCCTTTCAGACATCGTGAATAAGTACATCGAAGAAGAAAGGATGAACAAAGAGGCCAAACTCGCCTTCGACCCCCCCAGCCGAGATAAGGATCGCTATCCCAGGAGAGACCCGGTTGCTAGTTCGACACCTGAATACCGAGGAAGCGGTGATCCAGGAGGAAAGAGACTCCCAAGGAGAAATCCCCGGCCCATCAAGTACCCCCAAAGGAAAGTTTTTTCCCTCATCGAAAAAGAGCCATTCGTCGTATGGCCTAAACGGCACAAGGAAACCAACACCACCCGAGGGTCGGACGATTATTGCAGATTCCATAAACAAGCAGGGCATACTACAGACAAGTGCATCGAACTTACGACTGAATTAGATAGGCTCGTGGCACAGGGATACGCACAGGAGTATAAAGATCCCGATGGAATCCTTACCATCCGGGTAGTTGAGAAGCGGAAGTCGGAGATAGTTCGACCCCCTCCCTCGCGACCCCCGCTGCCGATGCAATCCGAGGTTTTCCTTGAAGCACGAGAAAACCACCCCGAGGAACTCAACCAAGACAAACATCATATCTATGACGAGATCAGGTACATCGCGGGGGGACCCACTGGAGGGGACTCTCGAAAGGAAAGGGATCGAACGTCCCGAAGGATGCGCAATGCTTACGCGGAAAGTACGTCCATCTTCAGCATAGGACAGGTCGAAAGGCAAAGTCACACCCTCACGTTCGGAGAATCGGATATCCCACCCCCCGACACTACGCGAGGCCAAGACCCTAACTTCCCACTGGTCATATCCATGGTCATTTCGGGCTTCCCCGTAAGAAAAGTCCTTGTAGATACCGGGAGCTCGGTAAATGTGATCACCACTGCCACCCTGAAACAGATGAAGATTGAAGGAAAAGGAATGGCCGAGGTAGCCACGGAGCTCTCCGGTTTCGGAGGAGCGGTTGTAAAACCCCTCGGAACCATATGGCTATTAACCTCCCTGGTAGAAAATCAAGCGAGAGCCACTCACCATTGCCAATACATAGTTGTAGATTCCCCCATGGGGTACAACGTGCTTTCGGGCGCCCCGGGATCAACCAGTTCCAGGTCGTAGCATCTACTTACCACCTGAAATTGAAATTCCCAACCGAAGGGGGAGTAGGAGAGGTCCACGGTGACCCTAAGGAAGCATGAGAATGCTATTGCGCAACCACTCGACCGCGTCAGTCGAGTACCGAATCATTTCAAGGCGAACCCCACGAAAGTGAATCGTCGAAAAGACGATGTATGGTCATACAAAATGAGGATTTCGATTTCCCCCAAGACCTCCCCGAAGGAAAAGAACGAATGACACCTTGCTCCGAAGTAAATGATATCATCCTTTTCGAAGGCAACGAAAGGAGAACCACACGGATGGCGGCGGACCTTCCTGAGGAACTAGAGTTAGCCCTCATCCTTTTCTTGAGAAAGAATTCCGATGTTTTCGCTTGGAACACCGACGATCTCCGGGGAATTGACCCCAAAATAATGGTCCACCGGCTCTATGTCGACCCCAAGGCCAAACCCATAAGCCAAAAGCAAAGAAACTTCAGCCGAGAAAAGAACCTCATAATAGAAGAAGAAGTATCGAAGCTTTTGAGAGCTAGACACATTCGACCCACTCAATTTTCCGACTGGTTGTGTAATGTCGTCCTCGTCAGTAAAGGAAAGGGGAAGTTGAGAATGTGCAACGATTTCACGGACCTCAATAAACATTGCCTCCGAGACCCGTACCCCCTACCTCGCATAGACCAGTTAGTCGATTCGACCGCCGGAGCGGAAAGGTTAAGCTTCATGGATGCTTTCCAAGGGTACTACCAAGTCCAGATGGCCCGGGAGGACGTGGACAAAACTGCCTTTGTCACCCACTCGGGAGTTTTCTCTTTCCGAGTAATGCCTTTCGGCCTCAAGAATGTCGGAGCCACCTATCAGCGCTTAGTAAACATGATGTTCGAGCAAGAGATAGGAAAAACTATGGAGGTTTACGTGGCTGACATGCTTGTTAAAAGTCTTGAAGCCAAAAACCATGTTCGGGATCTTGGGAAATGTTTCGAGGTACTAAGGAAATTCGGGATGAAGTTGAATCCCGCCAAATGTACTTTCGGTGTCAAAGGAGGAAAGTTCCTAGGATACATGGTCACACAGAGGGGGATCGAAGCTAACCCTGACAAGATCAAAGCCATCATTGATTTTTCGAGCCCCCGCAACATCACGGAAGTGCAGAGGTTGGTAGGCAGGATAATCGCGCTAAGCCGATTCATATCGAGATCAGGGGAGAAAATCCTACCATTCTTCAAAGTCCTAAGAAATAGCAAAAATTTCGAGTGGAACGAAGAAGCCGAAGCAGCTCTGACCGAACTGAAAAACCACCTCTCGAAGCCACCGTTGTTGTCGAAACCAAAGGACGGAGACACCCTCTACTTACATGTCGCTATCTCACAAGAGGTAGTTAGTTCGGTGCTGGTCAGGTTGGAAGGAGGACTACACCACCCGATTTACTACTTGAGCAAAGTCCTTACCAAGGCGGAAGTGAATTACCTGGATATAGAAAAATTGGCATACTGCGTCGTACTCGCGGCAAGAAGACTTCGACCCTATTTCCAGTCGCACGCGACGGTAGTCCTTACATCACAACCATTGAAAAGGATCCTCGAAAAAACCGATTTGTCCGGAAGACTGATGAACGTGTCAGATTCAATCAAATAATATTTGTTATTTAGCCAAAGGCAATCCACAACTACAACGAAAACCGTAGTGCAGCAGTAGAATGACTCGAGTGTCGTTCTCTCAGGACTATAACTAGCTTTATATGTTTAACAAGAAAATATAAAACACAACATTTAAAAAGCAATAGGGGTTTTCAAACAGATAATGGAGGTTGGTGATAGTATGGTCCTTCTTAACATAATGGGTCGATAATCATGCATAAATTCCTCGGTCTTGCATAGAGATCTTTGAATGAATCCTGGTCCTGTTGTAAGTATTAAGCACTACGAAGATAATATGAGTCTGACCTGTCAAGAACTAACGTCCTATTGTGTTCCGTAATCATTCAACACTACGAAGATAATTAAGTCTGATTGGCCGACAAGTGTCCTAGTGTGCATAATGATCAATACAACATACGAGAATTTTGGTTTCCACTCATCAACGAAATAAAGCAATGACACGGAGTATAATGCGCGATATAGCCATTAACATGATTATCTTCCCTCGCTAAGAATTCACATACTACCACCGACGATAAATTTAGCTACTCATAATGTGCATGCAATCAATAGCAATCATAGAAGAAAACATATTGAAAGAATATATAAAATAAGTAGTTAAAAGTTGCAAGATACAAAGTTACCGAAGGTTGTCAATCTCCGGATGATTGTGGTCCTACGAGCTCCAAACTGCTATGAAAAAGTATCCCCTAAGCTATGGAACTCCCAGGACAGGCCCCGGGTAGTTCGTACCTAAAACTATAGAGAGAGGTGAGAAAGTAGGCTTGGAAAGATATGAATTTCGGAGAGAAAACTCGCAACTATATATAGGCCCGATTTTTGCCCGCGGCGGTTCGCCTCCTGGCTGGGGCGGTTCACCCCACAGTCTGAACGCGAATTTTTCGCGTTTCCGACGCGGTTTTGGATTTCTTTGCCTTTTCGGACTCGATTTCGGACTTCTAATGGCCTTCTAACCTCTAGATTCGACCCCTAGACTCCAAATCCTATCCGGAAACCTTCAGATACTCCAAATAGGCTTCTGGAACACCAATTCCTTGTAGACTTTAATATAATTGTCCGTAAATCTCCGATTTTCAACCAAAACCTGTAAAATAAAATCTAAAGGGAAACATAACACTATTCTACTAAAATGTACTAAAATATAGCTAAATTAACATAGAGGATAACTAAATTAGGTGAAAAAGATTCGAATGAACGTGTAAAATATACGTTCATCAAACTCTCCAAACCGAACCTTTGCTTGTCCTCAAGCAACTAAGCTAGACTCTAATACAAAAAACATGCAAGACTCAAAAATGGAGTTTCATGCCAAATAAACTGAACTAAATTACTGAATCTATCAAATAACATAAGAACAAAAACCATATAAATCAAAGCATGAATTTAGGTTGAAGAATACCTCGATTGACTTATACACATCCACATAAGCACTTATGTCAAGACAAGATAGTCTCTCGTAACATTTTCTACCTGGTCAAGAAATGAAGAAGTTATGAAGATTTAGAAGCAAAATCGCACCTTTCGGGTTTTTTGGGAGTAAAGATGAAGATGAATGAAGAAAATATGGTTTTGGGGTTGAAATCCGCATTTTTTAAGATCTGGGACTGTGGGGCGGTTCGCCCCCCAAGTGGGGCGGTTCGCCCCGTGCTCCCCAATGCGGGGAGACGGGCCCTGATGTCAGAAAATGCGGTTTAAATCCCGAAACCAATTTTTTTCAAAAACCACTCGAAAAATCTCACTCAAACAAAAGCATATACGACACAGACATGAACAAATTCGCATATGAGAAGCAAATAGTTCAAGAATGAATGCATGCAGAAAAGCAATAAAGAAAGCGGTAAAAATTCCGGGTTGCCTCCCGGATAGCGTCATTGTTTAAAGTCTTTGACTCGACTCCTGTCTGCGCCTATCTCTTCTTTTTGCGGGTACTAGGCTTCCCTTTCATTGATCTCCTTTTCATGCCACGAACCTGTGAATAAGAAAGAATATAGGCTGCAAGACCACAGTAGTTAGTAATATCAGGCGGTTCAGGTGGATCAGGTATGGCTTGCAGCACGTGTTGCTTGCCATCCACTTCGATAGTGCAAGTCCTTTGGTAGATGTCCATCACGGAGCGTAGCTTGGTCAAGAATGTTTGCCCTAAGAGTATGACATCCCCCGTCCCAGGTGCAGATGCCGGCATAACAACGAAATTGGTGTTTATTGATGTTTCACCAATCTTGACCAACACATTTTTCACAACGCCTTCGGGTCTCATGAATGATCCATCCGCCAGTCGCACAATAGCCCTTTCCTCAGACAGTTTACCAAGGTTACTCTTTTCAAACACATTCAAAGGAATTATGTTTGAGTAGGATCCCGTGTCTAGTGTGGCACGGACATCTTCGAGCTCACCAATCCCTACCTTAATATCGAAACTTTTAGGGAGTGGTTCGGGATCCTCTTGTTCCTCATCACTTGTGTCGGAACCAAGGTCCTCATTTTCTCCTTCAGCCTGTAGAAGTTCTTCCTTCGTGCAACACTCGCACCTAACGACCTTCTCAGTGTTGCCTTGTTCCTTACTTGCTCTTCGGTCGATCAATTCTTGCATCTTTTGATGGGCAACCCTAGTGCTCTCTTCCAACTTGTCAAGCCTTGCCCTAGTCTTCTCAAAATCTTCTTCATACCGTTTGAGAAAACTTTGTGTGTGATCGACCATCTTTTGCAAGTTCTCCATCAGTAGAGCCGTCTTCGACTTCGGTGGCTCTTTCAGAGCGGGTTTTCGCAGTGGTCATTACCATAGTTCAGCCTACTACGGTCTTGGTTAGGTCCATAAGTTTGGTTAGCCGGTTCATATCCTTGATTGTTGCGGTATCCTCTTCTCCAAAATCCGCCTCGAGGATTCCTACTGTCTTGTCCGTAGCTAACTTCTTGAGTACCAAACTCCGTAGCAAAGGCCTCTTCTTCTCCTCCTCGAGCCCAGTTACCGTCATCGTATGCCAATTCTGATCTACACATATGAGCCCCATGCCCATAGTTCTTGCATATTCGGCATACTTCGTTTGAAGCAGTTGTTCCGGTGGCGCTCTTGAGGACTTGCTTCAATTCGTTGGTAAAGCACTCGAATTGATCCCCATTTCCCCTGTACATAGGGGCTTCTTGAGTCGGTGGAACTTCAGGTCCACGTCTCCTAACCATTGCCCTTGGGTCCTTGAACTGCGAACCCTTAGCAAGCCTTTCGAAAACTGCCCAGACGGCTTCTGCGGTTTCCTCCCAAATATTGCCTCGGCATTGGAAATCCACCACTTGTTGGTTCTCGAAGGTTAGTCCATTGTAGAAGTGTTGGACTAGGTCGGAGAGTTCAAAACCATGGTGAGGGCACTTGTTCGTGATATCTTGGAACCTCTCGTACGCGGTGTAGATGGTCTCATCATAGTCTTGCTTGAATCCAGTGATCTGCGCCTTGAGCGCGGTAGTCAGAGTGTGTGGGAAGTATTTCTCCATAAAAGCTGAAAAAACCTTTTCCCAAGTGTCCAGCGAGCCTGCTGGAAGAGAACTCAGCCATGACTTGGCTCTGTCGCCAAGTCCCATTGCAAAAACCTTCATCCTCAACTCATCCGTTGTTATGTCAGCTCCGGGTCGTGGTAGTTGGTTGACGAAATCATCGATATCGTTCAATTACCCCATCACATCTTCCCTTGATAAGCCATAGAACCTCGGAAGTTGTTGGAATGCGTGGTTCTTGATCTCCAGATCTCGGGTTGCAGGCGAAAGAACAATCGCCGGTCCCCTCATACGATCCTTGGTGGGTTGTACCCATGCCTTCAGTGGTCTAGCTACTGCCATTCCGTCGATTTCCTTGAATAGACTAATTAGAGATTCAGAGAAATCGGTTTCCTCTATTTCCTCTAGTGCGCGCCTTTCAAGTAGTCGTCTTCTTTGGTGATAGACTCAATCGATCTCAGCAATTGAATTAGCAAGCGGTGTTCCTGCAGAACGTGTATGCGGCATACACTATCTGTGACAGACTAGGTAAAGAGATTAGAAACAAACTAGTAAAGCAGAGAGTAATTAAAAAAAAAGAAAACTAAAACAAAAAGAATTAGGAATCTAAAGCTGTAAATAAAAACAAATTAAACAGAAAAAAGGAGTATAGTCCCCGACAACGGCGCCAATTTGATGAACGTGTCAGATTCAATCAAATAATATTTGTTATTTAGCCAAAGGCAATCCACAACTACAACGAAAACCGTAGTGCAGCAGTAGAATGACTCGAGTGTCGTTCTCTCAGGACTATAACTAGCTTTATCTGTTTAACAAGAAAATATAAAACACAGCAGATAAAAAGCAATAGGGGTTTTCAAACAGATAATGGAGGTTGGTGATAGTATGGTCCTTCTTAACATAATGGGTCGATAATCATGCATAAATTCCTCGGTCTTGCATAGAGATCTTTGAATGAATCCTGGGTCCTGTTGTAAGTATTAAGCACTACGAAGATAATATGAGTCTGACCTGTCAACAACTAACGTCCTATTGTGTTCCGTAATCATTCAACACTACGAAGATAATTAAGTCTGATTGGCCGACAAGTGTCCTAGTGTGCATAATGATCAATACAACATATGAGAATTTTGGTTTCCACTCATCAACGAAATAAAGCAATGACACGGAGTATAATGCGCGATATAGCCATTAACATGATTATCTTCCCTCGCTAAGAATTCACATACTACCACCGACGATAAATTTAGCTACTCATAATGTGCATGCAATCAATAGCAATCATAGAAGAAAACATATTGAAAGAATATATAAAATAAGTAGTTAAAAGTTGTAAGATACAAAGTTACCGAAGGTTGTCAATCTCCGGATGATTGTGTTCCTACGAGCTCCAAACTGCTATGAAAAAGTATCCCCTAAGCTATGGAACTCCCAGGACAGGCCCCGGGTAGTTCCTACCTAAAACTATAGAGAGAGGTGAGAAAGTAGGCTTGGAAAGATATGAATTTCGGAGAGAAAACTCGCAACTATATATAGGCCCGATTTTTGCCCGCGGCGGTTCGCCTCCTGGCTGGGGCGGTTCGCCCCACAGTCTGAACGCGAATTTTTCGCGTTTCCGACGCGGTTTTGGATTTCTTTGCCTTTTCGGACTCGGTTTCGGACTTCTAATGGCCTTCTAACCTCTAGATTCGACCCCTAGACTCCAAATCCTATCCAGAAACCTTCAGATACTCCAAATAGGCTTCTGGAACACCAATTCCTTGTAGACTTTAATATAATTGTCCGTAAATCTCCGATTTTCAACCAAAACCTGTAAAATAAAATCTAAAGGGAAACGTGACACTATTCTACTAAAATGTACTAAAATATAGCTAAATTAACATAGAGGATAGCTAAATTAGGTGAAAAAGATTCGAATGAACGTGTAAAATATACGTTCATCAAAGACTCGTCAGGTGGTCGGTCGAACTCATGGAGCATTCTATCGAGTTCCAAGCCCCTCGATCCAAACAAGCCCAAGTGGTGGCGGATTTCTTCCTCGGGGTAAAGAAGAAATTAGCCTCGTCTATGCTCTCGAAGAATCCCTAAAAGGGGAGAACCTCGAACCCAGATGGGACATCTACGTGGACGGTTCTTCCACTCGAGGACAAGGAGGGGTCGGAATCCACATGACCGACCCCGTGGGTACACAGGTAGATTTCGCCGTTCGACTAGCTTTTTCGGCGACAAACAACGAGGCCGAGTACGAGGCCGTTCTCATCGGACTCCGACTCTCCTTGGAGGGGGGAGCGAAACATGTACATTTACGGACTGATTCCCAGTTGGTGGCCCAACAGCACCTCGGCACGTTCGAGGCCAAGGAAGAGCCCATGAAACTCTACCTTGCCGAACTCAGGCAAATGATCTCTAAATTTCAAAGTGTCGAGATATCTCAGATATCTCGAACACTTAACAAAGTGGCCGACGGACTCGCCAGATTCGGGAGCTCATCACAAACGATAGCTACCCGACAGGTATTAAACCCACCCTTTGAAATATACTTTAAAATGGGGACAACCTCCACCATATTACTCACTTTATCTCAACAGATCACTCTTATGACGGTCCAAAGACCGGCCATTGGCGAGAATAAACTCAAAAGACAGAGGGAACTTGAAGTAGTCACCATTGATGATAACCCCGAATGGTTAACAGAGATCAAGGTAGACGCTCGAAGAATCATTCCCGCCTCCTTAATTTCGACACTCAAACTAATTTCGGGCCACTCGCCCAAATGCCTTTTTGCAGCTCTACAAGCAGGGGATCGTACCCACCGACAAAGGAGAAGCTCGAAGGTTGAGGCGAAGATCTCAATACTTCATCTGGAATGGCTCGGAGCTATACAAAAGGTCCTTCGATGGACCTCACTTAAAATGTCTGAACAAGGAAGAAGCCCGGAGCGTGTTAGAGGAAATACACGCCGGGAGCTGCGGTAACCACTCAGGAGGGAGGGCTCTCGCCCAAAAAGTTCGACGCCAAGGCTTCTACTGGCACACAATCATCGAAGATTCCAAAACTAGATTCCGGAGATGCGACGAATGCCAGAGATTTGCACGACTAAGTAAAGCACCCGGAGAACCAATGTTGCCAATCCCCGTATCTTGCCCTTTCGATCGGTGGGGGATCGACATTGTGGGAAAACTCCCGACATCTACCAACCAGAAGAAGTTCCTGATCGTAGCTGTCGAGTACTTCTCGAAATGGGTCGAAGCGGAGGCCGTCTCGAAAATCACGGAAGGAGTGGTCCAAAACTTCATATGGAGGAATATAATATGTCGTTTCGGGCTTCCCAGACTCCTTACATCGGATAATGGGACACAGTTCACGAGAAAGAAGATCCAAGCATGGTGCAAAGAACTGGGCATCAAACAAACTTTCACGTCAATAGGGCACCCCCAAGCAAATGGCATGACCGAAGTCACCAATAGGACCATCATTCATAACCTCGAAAAACGGTTAGGGAAATCGAAAGCAGATTGGGCGGAAGAGCTACATGGAGTATTATGGGCCTATCGAACCACCCAGAGAACGGCCACTCAAGAAACCCCGTTTTGCATGGTCTATGGATCGGAGGCCGTCATCCCCTGTGAAATAGCGGTCGAAACATTCCGAGTCACGGAATACGACCCCAATCAGAACAAGGAATTTCGAGCCCTGGAGCTTGACTTGCTTAATGAAAAAAGGGAAAACGCCCGGCTGCGAATTATGAAGTACCAAGCAATGATGACCAATGCCTACAATAAAAACCTGGTCCGTCGCGATTTGAACGTAGGCGATATGGTATTGAGGAAAGCTAACATCCTCGAAAATGTGGGAAAACTCCAAGAACCATGGAAGGGACCTTTTCGAGTCACAGAGATTTTATCCAACGGATCATATCGACTTGAAGATCTCGAAAGGCGGCGCATCGAACGGCCATGGAACATCAAAAATTTGCGAAGATACTATCCTTAGAAGTCGAACCATGTAACATTTTGAAGTTTTTTGCATTTCCCCCCCTCTTTGTCAAACCACCTCTGAAAAAGGTCGTCAATGAAATGTGGGGCAGGATAATGAATGTAACGTTTCCCAGTCATACCACCCCTTCGAGGGTCGTCACCGATTGGAGGATCAATGAAATGACCAACATTCCAACTACCATCGAACAAAAGCTAAAGTCTAACCTTTATTTCAATAGGCTTCCGACGGGAAGACCAACGAAAAGGGGAAATACTATGGTATATCGAATAAACCTAGAAGCCTATTCAGAATAATATTGTTTCGACGGATCAATAATTTTTCGAATAGGCTCTATCCTCGAAACAAATGTTATCGGGATGAGAAGGACGATTTAGTAAAGATAAGCGACGGTTTATACTTCATTCAAATACGTTTTTCGATTATAAGTATGGGGACCGCTCAAAATATTCTTTGGCAGTCCCCCAATTAACAAAGGCCCGAATTAGGCGATCTTTTCGACGGAAAAATCGTACTAATATCCGCACCTAAGTCAAATAACACCACTACGGTCGAAAGCATAAGCTACAAACAAGTAAAAAGATGACCAAGTTCTTTTGAGGAAGTCGAAACACTTCAGAAAGCACATTAATATCTGCACAAAATCGGAATGATACAACTACATTCGAAAGTATGAACTAAACAAGATGAGTTCGAAAAGAGATTTATAGGAATTTCGAAAGCAAGCAAAAGATCCAGTATCAACAACGATCGAAGTCCTACTTCCAGATAGATTCGCCTAGGCCAATGGATGAAGATGGCCCCCGAAATGAATCCATCCGCAAAAAATGGATCGGAACAAAACAAAAGTTCAGACGAATTAAGCTGTTTTAACAACACTTGAAAGAAATTGTTTGAAAGAAAAGCAAAGTACAAAATAACCCGGCATACCGGGCCTTCGAATCATCTCCATTCAAGGCTTCTCAGGTGGCCTCTGCTCACTGCTTCGAGCGGTATCCTCCTCATCTCCCCTAAGTTCCAAGTAGTTGACCAGAGAGCCAAAGTCCCGGTACGATACATCATCAAGGCTAATCCCGACGGAGTGAAGGTCAAAGTTCCCCAACTCGCACAGGATCGGAACAAAGGAAGGAACCAAGAGACCCCCGGAGTTGTCAGCGGCCTCGTCCGGGTGAGCAACGAGGAAGAATTCCTCTTTCTGCAAGGCCTCAAAGCACTCCTCCTCGGACATAGGAGCCCCGGAAGCACCTCCCTCAGCAACCGGTTCGACGAGGGGCTCGAATTTGTCGTCAAGTAGATGGTCGACCTCTTTATCACCGTCGAAGTCAGAGGGCAAATGCTTCCGGAACTTGAGCTGGGCCAATACTCGGTTCTTCGTCTCTACCGAAACATCAGCGACCCGTTTACTCACCTTATACTCGAAGGACTGAGAGGCGAGAAAGTCCCTCACCGCGTTCACACGGGTAAACTTCCCGTTTCGAGCAAGTTCTTCGTGGGTTTTACGGAGAGCGGTCTCGAACCCTCCCCGTTCCTTCTTCAATTGCTCGACCTCGGCCTCAAGCAAGCTCTTGACATCCTCAGATTTTTTCAGAGCTTGGGACCGGGCGGCTACATCCTCCAGGGCCTTAGCCAGCTCTTTCGAAGCCTTCTCAACCTCCGCGTTCCGAGTCTCCAGGACCGTCTGCAGCTTCTGACCGTGTTTTCTCTCCTCTTTGTACTTCCCTTCGAAACTGCCCGTCAAGGAAGCTTTCTTGTCCAAACGACTCGAAATGTTTCGAGACACCGTCATCAGCTGAAATAAGAGAAGTGTAAAAACCAACAGCAAATAAACAAAGACCAAAGAAACGGCTCGAAACATACCTGCAGTTGCAGAGAGGCTTCTTTCTGCTTTATCTCCAGATCAGAAAGCCGATCCAGTTCGACCTGGTCAACTTTCGAAGATAGAATGTCCCTCCAGCCGTGAGCCACGTGCTCGTTCCCGTGAAGAAAGGAAACGGTATGGGTCTCCCCAAGCCCGGGAAATGAGGGAGCTGCGGTAGGGACAATCTCCTTCGAAGCCCCTTGGGAGTCGAGTTGAATAATTTCTTCAGTTCGAGGCCTCTTAGACTGGCGGCCAGAAGCGGAACTCTGACCCAACTCGGGCCTCTTGCCCGAGGCCCCCTCGAACAAAGTATTGTCGCCCGACTCCTCGGTATTTCGGGCGGGAGCGGGAGAAGGACCATCTTCGATTGGCACCGAAGCCTCCCCGTGTTGAGCTACAATTCCTTCCCCCGGCTGAATATGGGGAGCATCTTTCGGATTGACAATCCTCGAAGCATCGTGAGGCCGGTCCTCTGTGTACTTCGAAGGCTGAGAGGCCTTCAAGGACCTTTCGAGGGCCCTTTTGTTCAAAAAGTTGTTCGAGAGCCTCATCCAGTAGACTACAAGAAAAACAAGAATAAGAATGAGAACCACGCGAACAAAAGATATGCAACAAAATACGCAAAAATAAAAGCAAACACATACCTAGGGCTGTAATACGAACCGAACGAACCGAACAGGAGGCTTATCGAACATTCGTTCGTTAAGCATATGTTTGTTCGGTTCGTGTTCATGTTCGACGAACAACTCAGAAGCCGTTCGTGTTCGGTTCGTTAAAGTAATACGAAGTTCGTGTTCGTTCGTTCGGTATTGTTCGTTTGTGTTCGTTCGCGTTCGTTAACGTTCGTCAAAACAGAAAAAGCCTAAAAACCAACAATATTAATACTACAAAATTCATTTAAAAATCCTGCAAAAGTTTCCAAAATATTATATAAGTAGTAACTCAGAGTCTTGAGGGTTCAGTTCATAAACACAAAATATAAAATCTCCAAGGTTCAGCCGTTCAGTTAATAAACACAAAATATAACTACTACAAAACATGGTTCAGTTCATAATTCATAATGTATCCAAGGGCCAAGCTCCACACAAAATATAAAGTCTCCAAGCACAATCTTCTCCAGCTCCATCAATAATCTACAAACATAAAAATAACAACACTAGAATCAGAAATAAATTTGAAAAAGAAAAAAAAAACTTTTAAATTAAACTGACTTTGCATGAACAAAATACATGTCAACTTAATACAAGTATGAGAATGATGAGAGAGAGAACAAAATAACATACTTCACAAAGTCCATTACCTTGTGGCAAAAGAATAGCAGAATCATTCAAGGATTGGGTATCACAATCTCCAACGGGTTTTGCAATTTCTGTACATAGAAAAATAAAAAATGAATTGCATACAAGAAGAATCATCATCATTATCAGACATGCTCAATTAACTTAGCAGTAAGCAAAATATAAAAATTTCAGTAAGTATATATCCCAATACATAACAGAACAAAGAATTTAAAAAAATAAATCAATACCTTATCCTTCTTTTTGACACCATGAAGCTTACGACACCAATCTCCAGTGCACATTAACATTTCAACAGTCTTTGGCGCCAAAGAAGCACGATAGGTGTCAATCACTCTAGTTCCAGCACTAAAAGTTGCTTCTGATGCCACCGTGCTAATTGGAATGGCTAGAATATCCGCAGCCATTCGTGAAAGAATTTTGTATTTGGCAGATTGTTTCCACCATTTCAATACATCCATATTGACAAGATCAATCCCAGCTGCATTGTCTTGGGTGAGTCGGCCATCCTCAAAATAAGCATCTAGCTCATTCTTTTGTGGTTGAACACTCTCCATAGAAGACATCTGACTAAGAAATTGACTCAAACCTATAAATGAAAAAAGCACCATTAACACTTACACATAAGATCAGAATCTAAAAAAAAACCAAATCACATACCCAACTAACAACATTCATTAACAAGTCCATAAAAGGGCAAAATCATATGGTACTTTCAAGTTTCTAACCGTAGACATAACATGCCAACTACAGTCAGTTCACATGCATTCACTATAGACATTAATAGCAAAAAAGATAATAACAACATTCATTAACACTATTATAACTCAAATAATATAAAGAGCATACATACTTGTAGAGCGTGATAATGTAGTGGTGGTATTTCTACCATGGGCAGATGCAATGGAACTGGAGCGAGAAGTCGATGTGGAAGATGACGAACCTGAATTCATTTTCTCATATTCAGCATATAAATCATAAAGTGCAACTCGGACATCTTTAACTTTTAGTGAAACTTCATCTGATGGATAAATTTTGGGGAAACAGTGATCAATCACCACCATTTTCAGCCTAGGATCAAGAATTGCAGCAATGGACATCAACAGATTACACTCACCCCAATACTTATCAAATTTAATCTTCATTTCTTTAACCATTTTCACAATAAATTCATCACATACAGTAGCCTTACTATCCAGAAGCTCCTTAATCTTACAAACTTCAACCAAATACAGATTCGCAGTTGGATAATCACTGCCCGACATCACATGAGTTAATCCCCAAAAGGCTTGTAAAACTGAACATACCTTTTCTACCTTTTCCCGATCCTCTTCACTCGGACAATATTTAAAACCTTTGTCTCTATCCTTATAATTTAAAAACGCCTCCTTGAACTTTAGAGCACATGCTAGCATCTCAAAAGTAGAGTTCCATCTAGTTTTGCAATCATAAAGAAGTACCCTCTCCGGCAAAGAAGCTTGTTCTACTGCTTTTGCAAATTCCAATTGTCGAGAATCAACCTTATTAATGTAATCCACCGCCTTCCTAACAACACCAACAATATCAGCAATCTGATTCAGACCATCTTGAACCAACAAATTGAGAATGTGTGCGCAACATCTCACATGAAACAACTTCCCGCCAAGAAGTAAGGATCTGTTTTTAGAAAAGGTAGATTTCAAACTCCTTATACAAGTGTCGTTGTTAGATGCATTATCAACTGACAAAGTATAAGCCTTGTTTTCCAACCCCCAACCCCTTAAGCATTTTAATATTTCATCAGTAATGACAATACCTGTTCGAGGAGGAGGAAGGTGAACGAAATTCATTACCCTCTTTTGTAGTTTCCAGTTGCTATCAATCCAATGGCCTGTTAATACCATATACTCAAGCTTCTGATTCTTAGACTTCCATAAATCAGTAGTCAAACTGATTTTGCTAACCTTGTTGAAGATGGATTTCAACTTCTCCCGTTCTCTTTCATACACAACAAAGCAATCATTTCTGATGGTAACACGAGATATCCTAGTCCACTCCGGCATCCCTCTTTCCATCATTATGTTAAACCCCTCTTCCTCAACAATTGAAAAAGGATGCTCATGCATACTAATCCACTCCGCCATACTCTCTCTCATGGCTGCCATATCAAAGTTACCAGAATAAAGGTATGAGTGCCCAGGAGCAGCCAAAGCACCACCAGCAGGAAAATTAATTTTGGTTTACTTAGCCTTCTTAGCTGTTTTTTCTCTTAGTAAGACAATACACTCATCTATATGACGGCCCATGTTAGTAGTGCACCCATAATACAACATGTCTGTAGAGCAATGAGTACAACGAACTTTTTTGGTTGAAACTCCTTTTTCTTCACCCATAAATTCCTCAAAATGCTCCCGTACTGGTGACTTCTTTTTCCTTTTTTTTGGTCTATGCCCATCAAGACCATCGCTAGCTTGTGCAGTAGACTTCGCACCATTCTCACCATTACCATCCTTATGCCCATTCTCCCTATCATTATCAGCAACTTCAACTTCAACAGATATCTTGTTATCATTTTCTTCCCCTTCATCAACATCCTCTTCCATATCCTCACCTATCCCAGCCCAATGATTCTCTACAAACCCAAACATCCCATCATCAACATCAACAGAATCATCACCATTTACAATTTCTATCTCAGGTATGTTTTCCCTTTCCCTTTCCCCTGAACTCAATTCTTTTGGAGTAGAGTCAGTAGACATGTCGAATCCTAATATAACATAAAAATAGAATTAATTAAATGAGCAAAATTTTGAGAGCATAAATAAGTAAACAGTACTGCAGAAATTCGAAACAGAGCAGGTCGACAGATCGAAACAGAGCAGAGTGGTCGACAAATTCGAAACAGAGCAGAGTGGTCGACAAATTCGAAACTGAGCAGAGTGAACTGAGATCGGAGCATACCTTTATTCTGGAGATCGGAGAAGATGAACTGTGAGATGTGAGATGAAGCGGAGAAGATGGAGATGAAGCGGCGCCGGTGGATATCGACGGGTGTGGTGGGTCGCGGAGAAGATGAACTGTGTCGACAGATCGGAGAAGATGAAGCGGAGAAGATGAACTGTGGTCGACAGATCGAGCGGCGGGATCGAATCGACGGTGCGCTGGTGGATATCGACGGCGACGGGTGTGGTGGGTCGCGCGGCGGTGGATGGGCGGTGGTTGTGATACCGATGGGTGTGGCGTGGCCGCGCGGCGGTGGAATGGACGGACGAGGGCTTTGGGACTGGTGGGTGTTAAATGTGTGGGTGTAAAAATGGAAATGGAAATGAATAGAGATAACTCAGATAAGATAAGAAAGGTAATAAAGAATCTAGGTTAAAAGATAAGAAAGTATATATTAAATTAATATATATGTATATATATTTATATAATATATTATATTATATTATTCAATGTTCGCGAACGGTTCGTGAACACCCGAACATAAATTAACATGTTCGTGTTCGGTTCATTAGCTTAACGAACATGTTCGCGAACCGTTCGAACTTGACCGAACCGAACATTGACCGAATATTGACCGAACGAACTAGCGAACGTTCGCGAACGTTCGGTTCGTAATACAGCGTAGGCTCCGGCTACACATACCCAAGTCCTGGATCACCGTAGCCTCCGGCTGCACCTTCGAAATCTTCCCAAGGAAGAGGATCGGTTCAACCAAGAGGTTGTACGGGTTGATCCGCTTCTCGGGGGGAATATTGCTATACTTATTGGGCCATTCGGCCCGATTCTCGGCACTGATATACGGAACCTCCCCGGGACGACGCCAAATCCGAGGGGTAGGTACGACCCCCCTGGTCCCGTTAGCGTTCGATGGTACACGCACGAAAACAAAATGACGTTTGTACCCAGCCCCGTGAGAAGACTGGAACTTAGTGAAGATTTCGAACCCCGGTACGGGGGAAAAATAAAAAAAGCAGCCACCACTCGAGCTGACATTCAAAGTGAAGAAGTGGAGAAAGTTTGACGCGGTAACTCTTCGACCGACCGCCTCGCACCAGACACAAAAACTGATCAAGTATCCAACGACATTTGGGAGCAACTGAGTTGGACATAACTGAAGGGTGGTCAAAATAGAGGCCACCCCCGAGCTGATGGGGAACCGGAAACCGTGCTCCAAAGCCTGAACAGTTACGACCACGCAATCCTCCGGAGGACTGTACATCTTGTCGTCCGGACCCGGAAGAATGACCTCATGATCGTCCGGGATGTCAAACTTATAGGCAAGAGATTCGACCTCTTTCGACCTCATCGAGGTCGAATCAGTCAGGAGTTTGGAATCAGCATTTTGCTCGGTCAAAACATCATTCGGGCCAGCTGGTTGCGCCATGGTCACAAGTCTACCACTTTTTCGTGTCAAAAAGATCTTCGAAGATCTCCTACCCTCGAACACCTAACGCGAAGTTAAAAACTTTTCCGAATCAGAAGGGTTGAGAGCCTCAGTATTTCTACCTAATATAGGAGAGGTCCTATGTACGCTAAAGGAGTTCGAATTTTCGTTATGTGAATCACCACCGACACCGGGTTGGTCAACAACTTGTTTCGACATTCTCAGGAAACCACTACCAAATGAGAAAGAAACAAGTCAGTAGAAACCCCAACCCGGAACCAATTATTTCTCGCCCACACCATCAAACCATTTGTAAATACCCCCCCCCCTCGAAAATCGTACAAATTACACCCCACCCAGATCCAGTTTCAAAAAAAAAAGAAAAAAAAAGAAAAAGCGAGAAAAAGTAGAAAGAAAAAACAAGCACATTTAACACTACAGTTGCGAAAAAGGAAAAACGCAACGGCAACAAAATAACAAGAAGGCGAAGAGGCAACCGGAAAATGCAAAAAGAGGAAAGCCAAGGCCAGAAAATAAAAGCAAGAAAAGGTAACTGTAGTAACGACGGCACAAAGGAGCAAGAGAAGACCGAGAAACCAAAAACTCCGGTCAACTGAAGAACGCCGCCGTGAAACACCGGCCGACGGGAGAGAAATCAGCAAAAATTGACAAACAGGAAAAGAATTAAAAACGAAAAAAGAAGGAAAACACACCTGAGAAGCACGAGCGTCAACGAACAAAGATCCGGCAGAAAAATCGGCGGGATGGCGGGCGGCAGTATAGTCACGGGCGGCGATTTTTGTGGTGGAGGGAGAGAGAGTGTTTTTGAAATTAAAAGAGAGAAAGTAAGATGGAAGAAGAGGAAAGTAAAGTAAAAAGGGGAAAAACAAAAAAAACTTCTCTCCTCTTCAATGCAACACGCCACGAGGCACGCTGGGATTCACCCAGACCAAACAACCTTAAACGCACGTGGAAATCGAAAGGTCACGACAATTTCGACCCCCCAACGAAACCCTCTGAAATTCCGACAGTCACAAAAGTCCTTGACTATCGAAATTTGGGGGACTCATGATATGGGAATAAAGGTCCTAACCCTCGAAAGGGTTCCCCTCGAAGTTATCCTCTCCGAACAGCCTGTGTGCCTGTACGTACGGACATGGAAGGGACGCAACCCTCGAAAAGAAGCCGAACCGTCGAAACCGTGTAAAGCAAGATATCGAAGGGACCCGACAAATGGGAATCCCTCGAAAAGTACCGGTACTAGACATTACCCAGATCTAGAGCGCCGTCTTGTCCGGACAAAAGGGAATCTCACAGAGGAGGGACCCGTCGCGTGTCCTCTATAAATAGCCCTTATCCATCACATTCACAAGGTAATATTCTTCTCTCCTCTCCCCATGCATCCATAATTACTTATGTCCTCATACGTTAACTCGGGCGCGGCCTGACTGAGGCAGACCGCCGCGCCGGCCCCTCTCCTCTAACACCCCGTTTCACTGTATGTACCGGATTTCTACAGTAAATATACTCGGTCTAAGTGTCATCTAGATTGAGAGGTGGTGAGGTAAGTCCCTTGAACGGAATTTACCATCATCAATTATATTGTGCCAGTTTACACGTTCCATTCTGATAATTATCTTGATTAATTTCTATCTTACAGTATGGAAACAACAAAGTTCGTCAAGTAAATTGTGGTGCTACTGATGATGGGTCTCTGGCTGGCTCAGGCGAGTAGAGTCATGTTGGATGAAAACCAAGACAAGCAAGCAACTGAGCTTACTGGTGGAAAAGAGCAGGCTTCAAAGGGAACCACTTATTGTACCATTATGTAAATGTATACTTAATTAGGATGTGTTTGTTAATATAATTAAGTTTCAGTAATCACTAGTACTAGCTAGTGTTATAGAAATGTTACTATATTATTAATTTGTATCCACGCGCTCTATGTCATGTGCTTTCGGATTTGTTTCATATATTGTTAATTTTTATCAAATTATTTATGTTCGAGTGTTTCTATGTGTCGGAGTATAATTATAATGTTTCGAAATTGATGATACCCTAACCCGTAATCTTCTTTCTTACTATTTTACTTGTTTATTGTTTATTAAGTTATTTCCTTTATATTCGTTGAGTCTTGTCTAATAAGTTAGGTTAATGTATTGTTTTCTTCAATAAGTGGGCTTAGTCCAAAATAGAGTAATAATGCATGTTAGTTATTTCTTAGCCCGTAAGTTATTTCTTAAGTAGCAAGTCAATATTTTACTATTTAAGCATTGTAATACTTTCATTTTATTTATGGATTAAGCATTGGATTAAAGTGTTTTGAGGAATCGGCCCCGTTGGGCTCTAGTTGTCTCTTTAGGTCGGTCGTCTCATACTCTCATTAGACGTAAAAGGTGTCGTATAGCGATGTGCCGTTGCACCACCGTTAGCCACCCCAGAGGTCGATAGTTGGAAATCCAACGATTGTCTCGTCCACGCCAGATTTTCGCTATTCTTTTGTAGTAGGCTTTAGTGGTAATTATGTGCTCTATAGCTTGTTTATTTGTTTACTAGTTGTGAATATGAGTAGGATTATGACTTTCGGGGATCCATCAGAAACAGTTGTTCTATTTTTACTTTTTACAGTCAAACAATTTAAGGTTTGATTGTGATTAATTTTAAATTGCAATAATAGTAAAATATTTAATTAAATTACATAATGTAGGGATCTTAAGATTGACTCAAGATCGCGCTGCGTTGATTCGTATTAAAACATACAAATCGGACGTCCACCAAGGATGATTGGCTCTGAAAGAGAAGAGAATTCATGTTCTTAATGAATAGAACAACAACAGAAGAATTTAAAGAGAGAAAGGACATATATCCTATTACTAGTATAACCCATGACGATGCCACGGCATAATTACCCTGATGTCTAGATTACTAAAAGACATTACAATATAAAGAAATTATTTGATGAAGACATTATTTGATGATTATTTGAGTACATTTAAAATCGGTCATGTACGCATATCATTGTATTATGATATTGTTCGTTTGCTCCACACCGTTACTGTAACGACCCGGCCAATAAAAGGTCGAGGCCCAGCCTGTTGGGCCGGAGAGGTTACTCATGACGGACCCGCACACGTCTCGGTGGTATGATATTGTCCGCTTCGTGCCTGAGCCCGCACAGATATACCTTTGATATCACCCAAAAGGCCTCATACCATGTGAGAGTGATGGTCAACATATATACCATTTATCTCATTCACTCATAAGCAGTGTGGGATGCGACGTATTACAATCTACCCCGTTAAATTTTCGACGTCCTCGTCAAGACTTAGGGTTAGAATTTGTCGGGGACCAACCATCCATTCAGGATTCTAGAGGTGTCCCTATGGGCTCAAGAGATGGCTCCCACCGCCCATACAGTGCAACACTTTGCCCCGTATAACACTCAGTTCTTGCAATTTCAGATCGTCCAGCTCTGATACCACTTGTAACGACCAGACCACTAATGGGATGAGCCTCGGCCCGGCGAGGTTACTCATGACGAACCCACAAATGTGTCGATGGTATGATATTGTCCGCTTATTGAGACCGCACAGATTTAATTTTGATATCACCAAAAAGGTCTCATACCATGTGAGAGTGGTGGTCTAACATATATACCGTTTATCCCATTCACTCATAATCAATGTGGGATGCGAGATATTACAGTTACCCAATTTTTATATTTGAATCACTCGCAAGGCCTGATGACTATGTCAGATACAATACAGCTCACTTGTACGTTATTATCTGTTTTTGACCCGATCCGACACATGTTTGATTTTTAAATCATCCAAAATATCTTATACCATTTTAGAGTGTATAATTGTATGTCTACTTACATATACTTTATGCCACCAACTGATGTGAAACGCCCTTAAGTTCTCAATGTCCCCGTCAAACCACTGGGCAGGGATAACTATGTCATGGGACCAACAATCCGCAAGCCTTGTGGGTTTAGGGACAATCCCACTCCGATTTCATCCATAAAGATCAACCAAATATTTGATCAAGATAGAACCTTAGGCTGGTACATTACTCACAACTACGCCATACATAATATTGTCCACTCAGAAGACACAAACTTGCTTTTGAAATAACTCAAAAGGCCTCAAACCATATCAGTTTGCATATCAGCTTATATAGTATCTCACTCTCTCTCAACCGACGCAACAATTACGGCGGATGCTATCTAAATTCAACTAATACGAACTAGAATCATAGGGGCAACAACAACATAACGTAATACAAAAGAATCATATGATCAATTTGGAACGATAATAGCTATATATGTACTGAAAAGATATCAATTAAACTAAACATAGCTCATCTTTTATATTTTGAAAGTGCATGGAATTTGAGTTACGATTCTTTTTTCATATGCATGACCACAAATTATTAAACAATTTTAGTACCGCATGTTATAAACAATGGATTATTTGA
The DNA here is from genome assembly GCA_028274465.1 of Plantago ovata. NCBI lineage: Eukaryota > Viridiplantae > Streptophyta > Magnoliopsida > Lamiales > Plantaginaceae > Plantago > Plantago ovata. The sequence continues at coordinate 107,798,030 of CM051457.1, read as the reverse complement.
AATTACATTTTGTGTCTCTCGAATTTGACACGAACATACTCTAATATGTCTGGCTTGAATTTTTTCCTTTTTTCAACCTCGTACAACGATGAGTCCGATCGAGTAAAATAAAGGTAAGTATAAAAATTATTGATAGAAGTAATACTAAATTGGAGAGTGATATTATAGAACATTACTACTTCCTCCGCCCTAATTTAAGTTTAATATTTTTGTTTTGTTGACATCTTCGAGATCCAACTTTACCTCAAATTGATCCTAAATAATATAAGAAAAATAATTAAAACTTAAACTAATCCTAAATCGTATAACTCCCAGGACAAAATGATTAGTATTTTATATTATCATGGAATGTGAAGTTATTAAGTTGAATTATCTTAAATTGTCTATATTAAAACCTCCCACCATGCACTAATGTTCCATACTCCGATTTATCCTGTCCGAGGCTTGGTGGACCCGTTCTTCATGAGTTGAGTGTTATGTCGTTCCTTCCACTTCTTCCAACTAACTCTTGGGTCAATTATTTTGATTTTTTTCTTCTATTTTTTAATAAAAAATTATTTTGCACAATCCGTCGAACACAATTGTTGTTCCAAAGTAATAGTGAAATAATATTTAGAAAACAATTATTATTTTATATTATCATGGAATGTGGAGTAATTATGTTGAATTATCTTAAATTGTTTATCATTAATATGTTCATGCTATTTTTTTTTTTTGTTATTGATATAGATTCTATACATAAAATAATCCCGCACTACGGGGATAAATGGGGAACCATTATTAATCCTCGCTTTGCCGCTTCAAAAAATAAAATAATCCTGCAAGTGGAACCGTTGTTCTAATTTATCACGGATAATGTTTCCAAATACAATAATATTTTCAATTTTTGGAAATTGTTGTGGAATGGATCTAATTGTTTTTATATATAATTTAATTTCTATCTATGAGAATGTCGGTAGAATAATTACATCAAATATGTTGGTATTGGTCATATAGTAGTAAAAGTAAATGTATTATACATCTGTAAGTGCACTATAAAAATTTGTTAGACACAATGCTGATTAATATTAACATTGAAACTAATAAATTAATCGATGATTCCAAACATTATAGTTAAAGCTATAAAATTTAATTTGAAGAGATTGTTTTTCGAAAAAAAAGTATGCTCCCCGCAAACATTTTTAAAAAATTGCATTTTACTTGAATATCTTTTTAAAATGTCATGCTACCACCTAAACTTTTTTAAAAAGTGACAATTTACCAGATTTTACTAACACCATTAATATTTCTGCAATTTATATTTACAAAAGACACTCAGAAATTATATGTATATGACAAAATCAAAACTCTATTAAACAATCATTCTAAAACGAAAGAGTAGTAATACAATAATGATAAATAACATCATCATTTAAGGTAATAATCCAACATCATAGCAGTAGAATAAAAAGATGAGGAATAAATAAAAAATAAATAAAAAATAAGAATACGAATATGAAGAGAAATAATGACTATGGGTAGTAATTGGCGTAATTAGATGGCATATTCAATAAATATAGATATTTATAAAAAATAAAAGATGATTTAAAATGTAATTTATAAATATTTATTTGGCTAAAATGACACATAGTGTGAACACACTTGTAAGTGTGTTCTTTGATCAAGACAAAACCTAACTTTCATATATTAATTAATAGATAGATTTTATAATTGAAGTTGTTGGTCATGAGTTCGAGTCCTTCCTGATCCATTTTCTTTCCTACTTCATATACTCCCAATCCTCCCAATACCTTTTTAAACTTATCTTTTTTTTCCTCCCCTAAATTCATTAGTCTTCTTTTCAACTCTTTTATTCTATCCTTTTTTTAACAAAAATCTCTCCTTTCTTTTTCCTTCATAATTTTAACTAATATTATGCATATTTTTCTTATGTATTCCTTAGGACTTTAATACTTTTTCTAAACAACACAGAATATTCTTATATATTCATTATAATTTGTTGATAATTGTTGTTTAAAAATGGTATTCATTATTAAAAATATTATTTACCTATTATATATTTTTATATAGAGTAACATATAATTAAATCTCGACCCCTCTTAAATATGCTTCTGGATTCGCCGCTGGGCAGATCGATTGACGACGATGACGATGATGATGATGATGAGCACCTTGCTCGATGATGATGATGATGACCAAGAAAGAAGAGAGAGAAGAAGTCGTTGTTTATTAGAAAGAAAAAGAAAGAAGGGATTTTGCTAAAGAGATCCATTGCTTATATTTATTACATATTTACCTTCGGACTTTTTAAACTATTTTGTTGGAATAGTTTTATAATTTATATAAATAAGTATTTAAGTTCTGTTCTCTTCGTCTGAACTGAACTTAATGCATCTGAACTGAATTTATTGTATCTGAACTGAACTGAATTGAACTTAATGCATCTGAACTGAACTTAATGCATCTAAAATGAACTGAACTGAATTTAAAATAATCAATTTTCAAACGAGGAGAACAAAATTTAAGGGTCTCTCACTCTAAAAGTATGAGGGAAAGAAAAAGGGTAAACAATTCAAAGAAACTGATTATAGCCCAAGCAAGCCAACTATAATATTTCTGGCCCATTATGAAATTTCTATAATTCTGTATGATCCATCTGCAAATGTCAGAGAAGAAAAAGATCAGAACGATGATGATGACGACGAGGAAGATTTGCAGACCAACGGCAATAACAAGAAGCTCTTCATCACAACAAACTACTTTTGTTAATCCTTATTGTGTTGCAGCTGTAACTAATTCTTCAACATTCCACACGGAGTCTAGTCACAGAAGAAAAGTGGGCATATTACCCAGAACTCATGTTGATTTCAGTCGTATCAAAAAGGTCAGTGATGCTGTTTCCTTGTTCGATGAAATGCTCAGAATGAGACCTCTTCATTCTGTTCTTTCATTCAACCAGTTATTGTCTCTAGTTGTTAAAATGAAGCATTACTCTGTTGCCCTCCAACTGTTCGACAAAATGCGTCAATATCACATTCCTTACAATGATTACACACTGTCTATTCTCATTAACTCCTACTGCCTTGTTGGTCGTGTTGACCTTGGTTTTTCTGTTTTGGGCCTCTTACTTAAATCTGGTTTTGTACCCGATGTCACCACCTTCACCACTCTCATCAAAGGGCTCTTCTTGTGTAATAAGGTCACTGAGGTTGAGAAGTTGTTTACAAAGTTCTCTGCAGATAAGCTCTGTCAACCTAATGAAGTCACAATCACTACTGTAATAGATGGGATGTGCAAAGCACGATACAGACCGACCGCAATTAATTTACTTGAACATTTTGAAAAGGGGAGGTGCAAGCCAAATGTTCAAGCGTACAGTTCTATTATTGATAGCTTCTGTAAAGATCTACTGATTGATGAGGCTCTCCAACTCTTTTCCAAGATGGTTGGCAAGGGTATTTCTCCCACTGTCGTCACATACAGTCCAATTATTCAGGGTTTATATGATTCAGGAAGATGGAAGGAAGCAAAAGAGTTCTGAAATGAGATGGTCACTCGTGGAATCCCTCCTAACATTTTCACTTATAACATATCAATAGATGCCTTCTGCAAAGAAGGAAATGTTAAATACGCAGAGGAAGTGTTGGAAGTTATGAGGCAAAGAAACATCTGTCCCGATATTGTTACATATAGTTCGCTGATTGATGGTTATTGTCTACGAGGAGAGATGGGGAAAGCAAGGGAGACGTTCAATCTAATTTTGGATTCAGGTATTAAACCCACTATCATTACCTACAGTAGTTTAATGAAGGGATATTGTAGTAAGGGTGATGTTGATGAAGCGGGGAGGCTTTTTCTAGAAATTACTCAGGTCGGATTACAACACAATGCATATAGCTGCAGCATCATTTTAAATGGATTATTTTCTGTAGGAAAGTGTGATGATGCGTGGAAGATCTTCAATGAGATGCAACTGTACCATGTAACTCCCAATGTGGTAATCTATAATGCTATGATCGATGGATTGTGCAAGAATAAAAGGATTTCTGAAGCATTTTCGGTGTTACGGATGATGGAAGATAGTGGTGTTTATCCAAACATAGTATCATATAATGCCCTTATTGACGGATTATGCAAAGATGGAAAAGTTGCAGAAGCAGTTGATCTTCTAAGTAAGCTTCCTTCCAAAGGTCTGCAACCTGATGTTATTACGTTTAACACCATCGTTGGTGGACTTTGTCAAGACGGACTTCTCAAGGAGGCAAAGGGTATGCTTATAGAAATGGGGAAATGTAGTTGCACCCCTAATCATGTTACGTACAACATTCTTGTCAAAGGTTTTCTGAAACGCAGTGAATGGCTAGAGGCAAAACCACTCTTGGAGGAAATGATTTGTAAGGGCCTCTCACTTGAGGCAGCTAATGTTTCCATGTGGATTGATCATTACGAAAAGAATGACGGAGATGCAACAATTCCTCTAGATATGATCAAAAAGCTTATTCCAAAAGATAGGTAGAGTGACTAGTTGAAAACGTGAATGCCTGACCTGATAGGAAGTTTACACCATGGTAATGTTAAGATGTAGTAACATTTTGTCTGGGATTCATATTATTAGTTTTTAACAATTGTTCGGTATTCTGTTATGAGAAGATGTTCTGTAAATTTGTTGTGCTGCAGTTGTTCCTAAATGTCCTCCGCTGTGCAACAGATAGGGCTGATAAGTGATAATCATGACTTTCGAGTTTAAGCATATATCCAGGGAGTACTTTACAGGATGCATTCTGAATTCTAAGTTTACTGTTGTATTTCTTTATGTTTCTTCTTTCTGCTGCTGCTATGTTAATGTTTCTTCAAATTACATCATAAATTTCGAAACATTAGGGTGAAAATTTCCCTAGCCCCAAAAGTGGAGGGGTCTAGAGAAAATCCACCTAAGCAATTAACTAAATTATTAAAGTAGTATATAATCATAATATTGTCAACTGTTAAGTGTACTTTGTATTATTTAAAAGTCTTGACCTTTTCATTTCCCACGTCTCTCATATGATCATCTCTATTTTCTTTTGCTCTAAGTCTCCTCTAGCAAGAACCATTTCATCAAATTTTTTGTACATTCAGTTCAAGTTTAGGTACTGTGAAGCTGTGAACATAACCATCACGAGGCCAAGAGCTTTGAAGCTTTGAAGAGAAGCTACAAATCCAGCTAAGAGTGTCGCCTTTTCTCCATTTTATTGTTTACTGGTTGCCTGAGGAACCTTCATGTTATTTATTTATTTATTATAGTTGATAGATTCTCTGTTAAACTTTCGTTTTGATACGCAATAGTATGTCTTGTGTGTTTTTGTTCTGTGAGAAATTGATCGATTTCTTGGTTTTGAGCATAAATCTGTTAGGCTCTGAAAAAATCAATATCTGTTTTAAGTCATAAGAACACAGCAAAGATGGTTACCAAACAGCGAGTATAATATGAATACAGGTTTCCTGAAAAAATCAATATCTGTCCCAAATGATTTTTAATGTAATTTAATCTCGCAATGGTGTTTCCATGAGACGTCAACAAGTTCGCTGTAACTGGCGTCTGGCTATTTTCCTAATGCTTGATATGCAGTTTGAGACTGTGACCTATATGCTCTTTGTATGCTACACTTCCTTTGGGGAAAGAGTTTGTCTAAGCGGTCTGGATGGACTATTAGTTTCACAAAATGTGGTGGTATTGAAATCTAGGAAAACTGGTAAAGCTTTGTTTGTTGATTTTGTTCTTGTATTGTTCTCTATCAGATTGATGTACCTAGATATTGATATGGTACTATATGTAGTTGAGATTGCTACTTCGATAACTTCACTTGCCTCAGAGGTAGAGTTGAATCCGATTCTCACTTTCCGCTACGTACTTAATAATGTCAATTTATCGGATGACATTTGTACTTTGGACATGTATTAAAAAAATTATTAGTTTTTGGAGAATCAACAATGCTTGTTAGACCACCCGCATCAGTGGTTTAAGGCTAAAGCCAATTTAAGGGCTTAAACTGGCCTTAGCTGCGTTTAAGCAGTTTTCGCCCGCATCAGTCACTCCTTAAATGCGGTTAATGCCAGTTTAAGGCCTGCCACGTCAATTTTTTTTCTATTTTTTTTATTTTTTTTTAATTTTTTTTTTAGTTAAGGTAAAGAAGAAGGAAGATTTCTTGTAAAGAATTTCATACGAAATCAAGTTAATAGATGGAAATCACAAATATATTACATTAAGTTGTACCGAATTTGAAGTGTTGAGAGTGTTTTGATTTTAATTAAGAAGGGAAAAATGAGTTGGAGAAGATGTGAGCAAACATATCCAAGAGTGGTGTCTATTTATAGATCTCGAAAAGTTCTATCCGTTGGTTATTTTTATTTATTTTTAGCATTTTTATTTTAAAATTTATGACCGTTTGAAATTTAAACGGGAAAAAAATTTAAAAACAGAAAAAAAAAAAAAAAAAAAAAAAAAAAGGGTGGAGTCCACTAAGGTGGACTCCACGTGGCGCCAGCCACCACTAAACTGGTCCGCAGTTAGTATAACCGCGTAAAATGCGGCTTAACCGCGTTTACCTCCTCCTGATGCAGGAGGTCTTAGTTGCTACGCGTTATGGCCAAGAGCATGAATCTTACCAATCAGTGTTCGAAACCAGAAGAGAGAGAGAGTTAAAATGAGTAACTCTGCACTCTGAACACACAATGGGATGGAGTACGACCAGAGTGTGCGAATGAGGGATCACCGGATCAGGGATCATGGTTGGAGAAACCAGAAGGTCCCCTGTACGCAGCTTGTTAGCAAACATATAGGAATATGTAGTTGATTTACCACATTTATGCATATGCTAAACTTACATTCAGCTTCCAGAGGGGCAAGCACCAACTCAACGGAACAAAGTCATCATCCTTTTGACCGGCATAAACTCTCCACAACTCAATTCAGTTGCGTATTGCATGGTTATAGTAGTCATATGTGAGTTGCTTGATGCTGAGATGGCAATGGCCTTTCTTCATCATCCAGATCAAGTGGTGCTAAACTATTAATGAATTATTTGGAGAAAACAAACACCAGGCCTGAATGATGCAATTAACAAAATCATCACGCGTGGAGACGTTGTTTCACATATGACCAATATTTTCAGATATGACCAATGTTTCAGATGTTAATATGAGCCCGTCTAGCTCAGTTGGTAGAGCGCAAGGCTCTTAACCTTGTGGTCGTGGGTTCGAGCCCCACGGTGGGCGTTTCTAAACTTTTTGTACCACCACATCGCAACAGCAACATCTTTTTTTTTTTTCAAATGGAAAATAATACAACAACTCCTACACTACTCTACTAAACATCCTCTACCACCTCCTCACCTAAACCACAAACACAAATATTGCTCTCATTGTGAACTGATTAATTGCACATTTGATTGAAGGGTCAGTTAATGGTTCATGTACAATAACACTAGCTAGGAGACGCACTGAATTGTATATCTTTCCATCTAACACTCACAGATGATCAGGATTACTTGATTTCAGTACAAATTAAGCCTCCAATCACATGCAAAGTATTAACTATAATTTGAAATGAACTCCCCGGTTAATGATACCTTCATTGGGACCATGATCAGATCATAATAGTTTGAACTGAGATTTGATTTGATTGGATACTGTATATATATTGTGCAAATATCCACCAGTGAAGAAAGTAAAGATGATTGCCAAAAGATAAGCTACTTATGGTGTAAAAACAACCACACAAAGGCTCTATGCACTGAAATTTGTAGGTAAAAAAGTTTCAGAACCAGAGTATATATAGCAGAAATGCTAAACAGTGAACTCAAAGAGTTTATTTCATACTGTTGCATATATATAAGTAATAGCACAAGGCGAAATAACCCCACATGAAGATCGAGTATGTTTGGAGGTGGACGGTACTAATTACAGACAAAATTAGGAGGTCAAATAAATACCTACGAGGAGTGGATATATAATGGACTAGCTCGACTCTGATGGTTCATCACAGCATCATAATAGTAAGCCTCATCGGTAGCTTCCTTAACCCAACCATAGCCCTTGAACATGATAACTGTCTTGCCCAACACTTCAAAACCTACACATTTTGGCTTCAAACACCGATCCAGAATGCCATCGATTCCCCTCAACCCATCATCACTTGGTTGGGATGCAAAACATACATGCAATGTTGCTCAGACCTATCACTACACAAGGCATAAATGCAAGTCTCAACTCAATGATGCTTCACATGATAAGTATAGAACTCCTAATTAACTAGCCACCACCTCCTTCCATCTCTTTGAAATGCAATATTTGAGAACAGGAAGAAGATAGTTACGAGGAATTTTCGCTAAGCAAGAAAACGCAATATCATCTGGAAGTCCAGGTATCAAAGCTTATTCATTGGCTAGCCTACTCCCTTCTCTCTCGCACTCAATATGTTAATGATACCAAATATCATAACTTTCAACATTCAGTAAATAGATACAGTTACAGTTTACACAAAACAAATAATTTTGCGAACTCCTATGAATTGAAAAGATAAATATTGTCCATAATCTATAGATACATAAAGCAACAAAAATTCTAGTTATGTTTTAAAACAAAAGAAAAAATCCAGAACTCTTGATTCGCCTCTTATAGAAGGTAAAAAAACAATTTTACAATCAAGAAACCAGTATCCTATTTCAGACGAATGAACAAATTAAGATAAATTAAAAATTCTACCAATTGAAAAACAAACAAAGATAAACATTGTATTTCCAATCTGTATGGATCTAATGTATCAAGACAAGAAAAACTGACACATAATATAAGTCATTTGCTGTGATAGAGCGAGACAATTATGTGATCCAGATTCCAGTCAAACTTACATCTCCTTCGAAAAGAGTGATGCTGAAGTGCTGAAACCAGTAGATCCTGCAACAAGCCCTTTAAGTTTCTCCATCACTCCGTTACTGCCAAACTTTTAGAAAAATGATATACGTTAGATTAATTGCATCCTATCAGATAGAAACAAAAACCATTAATTAGCTAGATTGCAGCCTACCTATCAGGAAATTGATGATCATAAATCTTACAGAGTAGCTCTTCTTCTTCGTCATCCTTCTCTTCCTCTCCTCTATTGAAATCTTCCCAATAATCTCTTCTGAAATTCTTGGCTCCACATGCATTCTCTACATGGAATTTTTAGACAGGTCTGGATCATATTTTCTGATAATTAAACCTCTGCCATGCATTCTCAGACTTTATGAGCTGCTTATCTCCTGCAAGCAGTTTCCATTCATAAGTCATTTGCTATGAGACTGGTTGCAATCTGTCAAACATCACCTTCAAAAAGAGTGATTGTGAACTACTCAGTCCTCAATAGATACTAGAAGCCCTTACAGTTTCTTCATCATTGTGTTCCTGCCAGAGTTATGTTAGATTGCAGCCTATCAGATAGAAACAAAACAAACCAATATGACAAGTCAGATAACTGATCATAGATCTTACAGAATAGCAGTGCAGATTTCTAAGCTGACTAAGAGTTAGACTGGAAAAATACAAATTCTTCCTCATCTAGATGTGCCAAAAACAAATGTTGTCATTGTTTCGCAATTTTCTTTAAGTTGTGTCGTATTCTTTTGCTCTTCTTCTTCATCTTCTATATCTCCTCTTCTTTTCTTCTTTCTGTATCTCTTTGTTTTCTTCTGATTCTTCTTGTTTGTGGAGCACCCATGATTATGTCCCGGATCTGGCAAAGAGAAAATAAATGGAATGCTTTAGGAAGGAATTAAGATGATTGAACATGTTCCCAAATAATTGATACATCTGAGACTCACTCCAGATAGTGTATTCCTGTCAATGTTAGAAAAAAAATGACGTTAGACTGCATCCTATCAAATAGAAACAAACCATTTATCGACCCAAATTCTAACCTCGCTAAGAGTTATACGACCAAAATTCTCCTCCACTTCTTCCTCCTCTTCCTCCAACTGTTCTTCCTCTTCAACTTTATAAGGATCCATGATCATGTCGTTGATCTGGCAAAGGAAAAGAAAAGGAATTAGTGCATTAATTATGAAGCAAGATAATTAGCATTTGCAACAAATTAGGATTAACACAGTAATATTAAAGCTTTGTCCATTTCATCTGAAAAACATCTTCCAGTCAACCTTTACTGTGCATGAGACTGGGACGAGGGAGGTACTAGACTTTGCCTGTGCAATTCTGAAAAATGATGAACTAGTAAAGCAAGAAAAAAACTTAAATAAGACATATTGAATTACATTACCTCATATTTGTTCATGCCAAAATAACGAGAAATATGCAAATGAAGATCCTGGTTTCCCAATTGCCGTTGATCCCTTAGTATTTCCCTTCCAGACTTGATAAGAGATTTGTTGCAGTCTCCTCCATAGAGCTGAATTGATTCAAGAGTTTCTATATCTCCAATTTCTAAGGGGATGCGCTCCATTCTATACATATTCCAAAGCACAAGGTGCTCAAGGCATGGGAGAACTGAACCACCATCTGTTGTCCAACCTATTAGATTTGACTTCCGAATACACATGTATCGCAGACTGGGGAATTCCCCCTCAGCCAAGTTCCATTCCTCTCCCCCAGTTTTACAATACAAGTCTAACCTTTGAAGATGGGGCAATGATCCAATATGTTTCCCCATGCCTTCCCAGCTGAAATACCCAAGATTTAGTTTCAACTTCGTGATTGATACAGAAAACTTCATCTTTGAATCAAACGCCAAACAACAGTCAGGAACTGGACAATGATAAGATAGAGACTCTAATTTTGTTAGACGGCCAAGATCTTTTACATATTCGGACATCTTTCCTTTTCCATCATATTTTACTGCCAGTTTCTTAAGATTGGGAATCTTTGCAAGGATCTCTTCTGAACATCTGAAATTAATGACCAGCCCCACTGTTTGGAGGTTTTGCAAGACAATGTTATGCTCCTCACCTCCCTTCGTAGCACAAGGATCCTGTATGGTAAGTTCAACAAGTGACACTAGGTGCCTAAGTTGCGGAATCTCCAATATTTCATACGGTAAGTCAACATTTTCGTGTATGATTAATGTGTGTAGATTCCATAATTGATAACCCATGGAAAGTAAGGATTGGCCCATATGTATAACATGAAGGAACCGCAGATTAATTGTATCAAAGACAGGTCCATACCTTTGTTTCCATATCCTCAACAGTTTTGAATTAGATGATGACAAGCAATCATCATGGAACTCAAGTGCTCGAATACATGATGATGAAGGGAGAGCATAATTGCAACGTGCTCCAATACTTGAATGGATGTAAATCCTATTCCGGGTGCAATAGCTTTGTGAACAAAACCGCTTTTTCTTATCTTCTCTCAAACACAAATCCCTCAATAGATCATGAATTTTGCAAAATTTCATATTTCTTCTAAAAGTCCACTTGGAAACACTTATGAGATTTCGGTTAACAAGATCTTGCAAATACTCATATGCAACCTCTTCTGAACTCTTTCCTTCTTTAGGCTTCAGAAATCCTTCGGCCACCCATAGATTTATAAGTTCACTCACCTTGATATCATGATCCTCGGGATAAACTCCAAAGTACAGAAAACACGGTTTTAAATGAAGCGGCAAGTGATGATAACTTGAATCTAATATTTTCAAACAATGATCACTCACTTTGGAATTCACACTTGTGCTAGTGCCTTGCTGAATAAACTTCCAATATTCTCTAGCCATAGATTTCGAAAGAATTCCACCCACCACGGCAATTGAAGGAGGGAGCCCTTTACAACTTTTCACAATTTGTTTTCCAATTTCCTCCAATTCTGGAGTACAAGTACTTTCGGTGGAAAACACTTTTGTTTTAAGTAGACTCCAACTTTCATTCTCATTAAGGAGACTCATCTTAAATTCTTTAGAAGAGGAAATACTATCTGCCAAAGTTGATAGCCTCGTAGTTACTACAATTCTACTTCTTTGCTTGTTATCCGGGAAGAACCTCTTAATTTTATCCCATACCTCAACACTCCAAATGTCATCTAGTATGATCAAATACCTACGCCCATATAGATAATTGTATAATTTGCCCCCCAATTCATGGTATTCCTTACTATCAGTAGTAACATTCCCCAGTGTAACATATTCATCTTGACTAATAACATTTATTACACTTAGCAAACCAAGTACGATACCCACTGGACTGGATTCTTGAGAAATCGTGACCCAACCACGAACATCAAAGTGTTGTGCAATACGTGGATTATGATAAACAGTTTGAGCCAGAGTGGTCTTACCAATACCACCCATTCCCGTTATGGGAATGGTCTGCAATTCCACTTGATTTCTCGAGAGCAGCCTGCCCATCATTTGATCCAAGGTGTCACCAAATGTCACATAAGGATCATTGAACTGATCAGCAGTTGGTGGCTTGTCGAAGCCAACAGATGTTGAATCTCTGGGCTGCTTATCTTTCAGGCTATCCGTGCTTTCTGCAATCTTTAAAGCATCACGCTGGATAACATAATCCAACACTTGTATGACTTTCTGTAGACCTTGAGAGAATAGATCACCCGACTGGCTTTTCCAAGAAGTTATGCATAGAGCACGAATATCACTTGCAATTTGGGATTCGATTAAATGATCTTCAGCATCATACCCCACATCTATATCTGACTCTGCATCCGCAACTCCACGGAAACGAGCACGAATGATGTCTGCAATGCGAGACTCAATAAGATCTTGAGCATAATACACCACATCCTAAATTTGATCCTCCAAAGCTTCAATATTGTTGATAAGGAAAATATGTCTAGTTCGCATCGTGCGTTCCACCACGAACTAAGAGGCTTTGCAAGTGCAAGCGTCGGTGGAAGGCCGCGAACCTAAAGGATCCGAACCTTGAATTATGTGGACCTCTGGGGCATTTTTACAAATGTGCCTAATTCATTAAAATAACTCCTTCTAGAGAGGGAGAGATTTGGTGGTCCGGAACGATAGTCAGAGAGACAAGGAGCATTACTCAAACACTTAACAGGTTAGAGTGTACGAATCTCATTTATTACGAAGCTTAAATACTTGTTTGTATTGTCTTACAATTGGATCAGGACAAGGTTCGCATCACAACGACATAGAGAGAAAGGACAAGAGAAGTGTGGAATCTTCTAGATAGTACAAGAAGATATAGGCAAATGGGCCTGGGCCAAGCCCATGAAGGTCAACGTTGGGCCTACTCAACATAGGTGGACGAATAAGAAGCTGACAGATGGAAGCGGGAGATTGGGTGGACCTAGGGTTGGCCATCAACTATATAAGGGCATCATTTCCAAAGGAAAAGGTAACTGGTCTGAATTAAGTACTTTGATTACTCTAAAGACAAGGAGAACCTACAAGTTCCTTCAAGTAAAGTCTCGCACCGGCTTGACTTCGGCAAGCCGGAGATAAACACACATCCACACGCGCCTTTTAATCTCAGGTGCTCTATTGGACGTCGAGAGTCAGAAGACTTGGGTACCCGCATTAACAAGATTCGTGTGTTGTGTCAAATCATGGTGACTTATAGAGTTTTGTAGTTCGTTATAGTTCGAGAAGTTTGTAATTTAAGAGCGTTTGTAATCTTTCTAGATCTTACCTCTACATTTTGGCGCCGTCTGTGGGAATCGTTACTAAAAGATTTCCTGGACTCCACTGAGAAGAGATGGTGGGACATAATTATTCAACTCGAAACCAAGGAGCTAGTAATTTGTCCGCAAGAGGAAGAGGAAGGCCACCAGGCAAAGGAAGAGGAAAATCAAGAGGAGGAAGAGGAAATAGTGGAGTCAGTAGAAATGTAAATGTAGGGAGAAGAAATGAACAGCAAGATGGAGACACAGCCAGTAACTCGACTACAAATTCACTGGGCAATGAGCAAGAGAGAGAGAGAGAAGATTGGCTATTCAAAGAGCAGAGCTAAATAACTTGGAACACCGAAGGAGAGTGGCAGAGGAAGAGTTACGTCAACTCGAAGATGCCAGAAGAAATCTTGTGCAAGACAATCTAGCAAGGACGGTGAGTCCGGTGGTAGTAAACCCACCGATTGAGACTACACTTCAAGGATCTCAACCATTGAACCCATTAGCACCGCCATTCATCCCTGGCTCGACAGAGGGGGTAGTTACGACAGCTCTCCCGGTACAAGATTCACAAGCATCAAGAGAGGAATTTTGTGTTGCCAAATGGGCATGTGTTAGACAATCGCGCACTCTTTGGTTTAACAAATGAGCAACTAAGTCGTCTTCATGACTTGTTTCAATTTGAGTTAGGAGGTACCACTGAGATTCCGACTTCTTTGTTAGCACCACCGCATACTCAGGATAACATCCGTCATGTTAATCCTCCCGCTCCAACACGTCCACTGAACTTGGACTTGGGTGGGACATCAAGTAGACCAGTTCAAGATAGACTGACTTTTCCATGGGAGACGAGGACTACTCAAGGTCAAGCACAAGATGTTGCAAGGTCAGAAGATTTAAGGCAAGTGCTCCAAAGAAGGTCAGAGATTCAAGCGGAAAGTGCGAGAGCGATCCCCACATCAGGGATAAGCGCGACTCAGCTAATCCCAACTCAAGATGCGATGGTTACCACCACACATCGATCCCAGGGGCAGGCAAGAGAAACTCAACCACGAGGTGGGCAAACAAGACAAGAGGTGGAGAAACAATTAACACCCGAAGAGATAGCAAGAGAGCAGAGAGAACTTCTTAAAAAGATGAATGATCTAAGCAAGCAGATATCGTCTAAAGAGAAGGAGAAAGTCCAAATCAAGAACCCATTGAGTTTGGAAATCAGAAAGGAGCAAAAGAAGCCTGACACGACCATACCATCATTAGAGCAGTATTACGGAAAATCATGTCCGTAGGGATTTATCAGTAGATTTGAGAGTAGGATGGAAGCATATGGACACAATGAAAACATGTGTGCTCTAACATTTCCAACCACCCTCTTTGACGACGCTATGGACTGGTGGGGACGATTAGCGCATGGGTCAATAAAGAGTTATGAGCAGCTTAAGAACGAGTTTGTGCATAAGTTTGACAGAATGAGGAAGATGAAAAAACCATGTACCGACCTCAAGAAGATCATCCAAGATCCTCAAGAGAATGTACGTCACTTTCTCGTGAGATTCAACGAGGTAGCCATGGAAGTGGAACCCCACAATGTCAAACAAAGGGTCATATACCTGTATGAGAATACAACTAATCAGACACAAGTGGACAAAATCTTGAGACAGATGAAGATTTTGATGAAATGTGCTCTAGCTTCAAGAATTCTGAAGATTTTAGAGAAAATGCGCAGATCAGAGCGGGGTACAAGAAAGATAAGGAACCAGTCAAGCCGAACAATCCGAACAATTCCTCGAAGTTTAAGAAGCCAGATCAAAGAGGAGGGAAAGATGCGAGAAACCATTTCCCAAGGGAGAGAACTCCTCCGAAGAGATACACATACTACACAGCTCTGAATCGACCAAGATCCGACATCTTGGCATCGATAGTTGAGCAGAAGATGAACATAAAGTGGCCAAAGCCTATACAACCCTCGGAGAGATCTGAAAACTCTAGATTTTATTGCAAATTCCATAGAGGGAAAGGTCATGATACTGAAGATTGTATGTGGCTAAAGACAGAGATAGAGGGATTAGTAAGAGATGGTTACTTGAGAAAGTTTGAAGCCAAAGAGGAACAATCAAGACATGATAGAAGAGATCGACAGAGAAAAGAAAGAAGAGAAGAGGATAGAGAGGGGAGGTACGAGGATAAAGGCAAGGCTAGAGAACTAGATCATCGTCGGAGGAACAAGGAAAGACAAAGGGATGAAGACGAGGATGATGATAACTTGCCAAGGTTTGGAGTCATCACCATATCAGGAGGACCGGCAGGAGGAGACACAAGGAAAGCTAGAGAGAAAACAGCCTCGTATCTGAGAGAGGTCGCCGATGCATATGGAGATCCATGTACAAAAGGTTCAGCGGAAAACAAAATAACATTCGACGACAGCGAGATCCCAAACCAGAGCCCATGTGATGGAGATACCGAAGAGCCGGATGTGCCATTGGTAGTTTCGGCGGACATCGCGGCCTTTACGGTAAGGAAAGTTCTAGTTGACACGGGAAGCTCAGTCAATGTTATATTGCTAAGGACGTTGAAGAGGATGAGGGTTGATCTCAGAGAAATGGAAAAGGTCGGAAGCTCCTTAGTTGGTTTTGGAGGTGAGCAAATTTATCCGTTGGGGAGAGTTTACTTGAAAGTCTCCTTGGGTACAAAGCCGCAAAGAGTGACACGACATATACCGTTCCTAGTGGTGGACATTGAGTTTTCTTACCAAGTGGTGCTAGGAAGACCAGCACTTAGGATCTTTCACGCAGTGGCATCAACTCTACACAATAGAGTAAAGTTTCCTACGCCGGCGGGAATAGGACAAGAAGTGGGAAACATAAATCAAGCTTGGGAGTGTTACACTCTCTCGGTCAGAAGAAACTCACTTTCAAAGGAAGAGGCGAGAGAGCAGAAGACGAGAGAGGAAAGAGAAATGTTTGTCATCAAAGAAGCACCAACAAAGAAGCGAAAAGTAAGTCCGTCACTTACTAAAGATCAGAGAAGAGGAGAAGTTTCAAAAGCAAGAGAAGAGCCCAAAGAGGAAGAGATCCACCCGGAGGAGTACAAGGTCATTCCAGAGGAGCCCGTCGCTCCAACTCCTAAGAAAAGATTCTTACAACAAAATAAGATACAACCCAAAGAAACGATCAGAGAAGTGCAGATCATAGATGGAGATCCGGAGAAAACAACAAGGATAGGAACAGAGATGGATTGGGAAGTTGAATGTAAGCTAATAGCGTGTCTCAAGGAGAACGCTGATGTGTTTGCTTGGAGCACAAACGACTTGGTAGGGATTGATCCGTCCATAGCAGTTCACCGGCTGAACATGGACCCCAAGGTTACACACATAAGGCAAAAGAAAACTAATTTTGGACCAAAGCAAGAAGCAATTATTGCTGCGGAGGTGGAGAGATTGCTAAAAGCCGGACACATTGAGGAGGTTCGCTATTCAAATTGGGTTTGCAACGTAGTATTGGTAGAAAAGCCGGGGACCGGCAAGTGGAGGATGTGTAATAACTTTACACGACTTAACAAATTCTGCCCAAAGGATCCCTACCCTCTCCCAAGGATAGATCAGCGGGATGTGCTTTGTTAAGCTTCATGGATGCGTATCAAGGCTTTTACCAAATCAAGATGGCAAAAGAGGATATCCCAAGAACAACATTTTTTGCAGCTGGAGGTGTTTATTGCTTTAAGGTCATGCCATTCGGGTTGAAAAACGCAGGAGCGACTTACCAAAGGCTCGTGAACCAAATGTTCAAGGAGGAGCTAGGTAAGACAATGGAAGTTTATGTGGATGACATGCTTGTAAAGAGCAAGAAGGAAGTTGATCATATAGCACATTTGAACAAGTGTTTTGCCATCTTGAGAAAGTATGGGATGAAACTCAACCCCGCAAAATGCACTTTTGGAGTGAAAGGAGGAAAATTCTTGGGCTACATGGTCACAGAGAGAGGAATAGAAGCAAACCCAGAGAAGATCCGAGCGATACAAGACCTCCCTCACCCGAGAACACACAATGAGGTACAGCAGTTAGTAGGAAAGGTCATTGCACTAAGTCGGTTCATCTCAAGGTCAGCAGAAAAGAACCTTCCTTTTTTCAAGATACTGAGGAAATCAGAGAAAGACAAAAAGAAGAATAAAAATTTTGTGTGGGATGATGAGTGCAAACAAGCACTGGAAGACCTTAAGAGCTACTTGCAATCGCCACCATTACTAGCAAAAGCACTGGAAGGAGAGCCACTCTACCTGTACTTGGCCTATACATACGAAGCTATCAGCTCCGTTTTGGTAAGGATGCAAGGTAGTGAGTGCTTGCCTATTTACTACGTCAGTAAGGCATTGGCGGCAGCAGAAACAAGATATTTGGACATGGAGAAGTTAGCTTATGCCCTACTTCACACCACAAGGAAGCTAAAACCATATTTTCGAGCTCATAAGGTCATTGTACTTACACATGAACCACTGAAGCAAGTGTTGGGGAGACCAGAACATTCGGGAAGATTAGCCAAGTGGGCTATTGAGTTAAGTGAGCATGATATAGATTTCCAAGCTCCGTCAGCAAGGAAAGCTCAAGTGATTGCAGATTTCATCGTAGAGTTCCCAACAAGACCACAACACATGGTTACAGAAGAAGAGGAAAGTAAAAAGGCATCCGTCATGTCTTTAGTTGAGAACCCTACAAATAACCGAGAAAATGAAGCAGAAGATGAAATGATGAAAGAAAAAGAGAGGAGTCAAAAGCAAGAGAGCAAAGAATACTGGGAGTTAAGGGTAGATTGATCTTCATTGACAAACGTAGGAGGAGCAGGAGTGTATCTAGTTGGACCAAGAGGGGCAGAGCTGGAGTTCGCTATTACACTCCCTTTCAAGATCACGAACAATGAGGCAGAATATGAAGCTCTTTTGAATGGGATAAAAATAGCAAAGGCCTTGGGAGTAGAATATTTGGAAGCCTACACAGATTCACAGCTGGTGGAATATCAATTTCGGGGACAATTCGAGGCAACACACCCAAGTATGAGAAGCTATCTAAACTTTTTGAAAGAGGAAGCAGAGGAGTTCAAAGAATTCCAGCTGAAATTGATCCCACGAAGAGAGAATGATAGAGCCGATGTGTTAGCCAAATATGCATCTACTTCAGGAGCAATAGACACAAGGAGGATAATGTTGATGGAACAATCTAAGCCGTCCGTCACGGTAGAAGAGCAACTCATCTTGAACATCGAGGAAGATGATAATTGGATGCAGGAGATCAGGAGATATTTGACTAGGGGAACACTCCCAGTTCTTAAGGACCATGCGAGAAGAGTGGTGGCAAGATCATTGAGATACTTGATGATTGGGAATGACTTATACAGGAGATCATTTGCAGGTACTCACTTGAGATGCTTAACAAATCTGGAAGCAAACCAGATTTTGGCTGAGGTGCATGAAGGGAGTTGTGGAAATCACTCTGGAGGAAGGTCATTAGCTCAGAAAATTCTAAGGCAAGGATACTACTGGCCAAAGATCATTGCGGACTCTATCCGATATGCAAAGGCATGCACGAAGTGTCAGAAGTATGCCAAGCAAAGCACAAAGCCAGCCAGAGAGATCAAGAAAACTATAATCACATGCCCGTTTGACAGGTGGGGGATTGACATAGTAGGGCCATTACCAAAAGGAACGGGGCAGAAGAAGTTCCTAATCGTAGCAGTTGAGTATTTCTCCAAATGGGTCGAGGCAGAGGCAGTATCCACAATCTCAGAGAACAAGGTGCTTGACTTCATTTGGAAGAATATAGTGTGTCGGTTCGGGCTACCAAGAGCTATAGTCTCGGACAATGGAACACAATTCTCTGGAAAGAAGCTCAAAGAATGGTGCAAAAAGATGAAGATAGAGCAAAGGTTCACATCAGTTTACTACCCACAATCAAATGGTCAGGTGGAGAGAACCAACAGGACGTTGGTGGAACTTATTGAAAAAAGACTTAAAGCATGCCAAGGAGATTGGGTAGATGAGCTAGATGGAGTTCTATGGGCATACAGGACTACCTCAAGAACAGCGACTCAAGAAACACCATTTCACTTGGTCTATGGATCAGAGGCTGTGATCCCGGCAGAGGCAGTGGTAGATACCCTGAGGATACAAGGTTATGAACCTGGAGACAATCATGAGGCAAGAGTTATGGACCTAGACACATTGGAGGAACTAAGGAGTACTACTCTAGTGAGGATCATAAACTACCAGAACAGAGTGGCAAGAAGCTACAACAAGAATGTGAAGAACAGAGAACTGCAAGTGGGAGATCTGGTACTGAGGAAAGCGACGCAGCAAGATGGAACAGGTAAACTTGAGCCAAAATGGAAAGGGCCGTACAAAATAACCAAAGCGGGAGCGAATGGCAGCTACGAGCTAGCAGACGAGGAAGACAAAGGATGGAAGAGACCATGGAACATCAAGAACCTAAGGAAATTCTACACTTAGGAAAGAAGAACAGAGTTGGGAGAGTAGAAGACCGCCTAGGAACTTTGCTATTTTGTTTTATTTTTCCTTTTTTGAACCTTTTTATTCGTCTAAAGAGTTGTAATGATTTCCGTCAAATTCATTAACAGCTACTTATGAACAATTCAGTTTGATGCAATGTTGTTACGACCTTAGCATTTTAGATTCCCGTCAAATTCACATTAAGATAGCAATTTCATAAGATAAAGTTGTTATTATATAAAGGAGCCAAAAGAAGATCAGGAGAAAGAGAGAAGATTTACTGAAGATAATCGGTAAACAAGTTAGAGATGATCGAGACAGAAAATTTTCACCAGGAAAATTTTTAGGTCTTAACTTATTAAAATAAGTACCGTGAGAGCTTCGCATATTTTACGTCAAAAAGAGCGTCGGATAAGGAGACGGACCGAGACGGAAAATTTTCACCGGGAAAATTTTTAGGTCTTAACTTATTAAAATAAGTACCGTGAGAGCTTCGCATATTTTACGTCAAAAAGAGCGTCGGATAAGGAGACGGATCGAAACGGAAAATTTTCACCGGGAAAATTTTTAGGTCTTAACTTATTAAAATAAGTACCGTGAGAGCTTCGCATATTTTACGTCAAAAAGAGCGTCGGATAGGAGACGGACCGAGACGGAAAATTTTCACCGGGAAAATTTTTAGGTCTTAACTTATTAAAATAAGTACCGTGAGAGCTTCGCATATTTTACGTCAAAAAGAGCGTCGGATAAAGAGACGGGCCGAGACGGAAAATTTTCACCGGGAAAATTTTTAGGTCTTAACTTATTAAAATAAGTACCGGGAGAGCTTCGTATATTTTACGTCAGAAAGAGCGTTGGATGAAGTTAGAGGCACGGAAGAGTTTGTCGAAAATTTTGAATCCGTTGGAAACTTTTTGACGAAAAAATTCCGTACACCTATGACTTTACAAATAATATACGTTGGATTCTACGAACAGCCTAGGTGTCCGAACCCTACCTAATCAGTTTAATGTTCCGACTCTCAAGTTAGCTACTCAATGGGAATAATAACCTTCTTTGGTTAGACATCCGAACCTCCATTTAAGAGGACTATCGGAACCACGACACATACGGATGAGTTTAGCGCAAAGTACAGGTTTAGTAAGAGGTTCCGAATCTCGGGGACTTTGTTTGAAATAGGATTATTATTTATCAATAATAATGTAAACCAGCGAAGGTTCCGAATCTCGGGGACTTAAACAGAAAACAAACATGCAAAGCTTCAGATACAAGGAGGCATACCTCCGTGAATTAAACATGTTCCAAATGTAAAGAAGATGGGTTACAAATTACTTCGGGGCATACCCCGGATTAATAAATAGAAAGAAGTTTTTTACTCTTCACGGGTCCGAGACTGCGAAAACTCGGAGGTCTCGTTATTTTCATCAACTTGTTCCGGAGCATCTTGTCCCATGGCTTCTTGGGTCATCCGGGCCATCAGTTCCGCCTCTTCGGCTTCCTTAGCAGCTCGGGCCAAGTCCTCCAAATGTAACTTCCAGCTAAGCCAAGGCAACGGAGCGTATGGGTTCGTGTTTAGCTCGGTAACAGTCGGAAAGGGCGGGATATAAAAGTTGTTCTTGAATGAACTTTCAACATTTCCGGCCGCCCAAGCCTCCGGGTCTGCATCGCGCCTCCGAATCTCTTCCTCCTCCCGGGTCTTCTCCCACTCCTTGCACAAAGTTTTTACTTCCTCAAAGAGGCTATAGTCCGCTGGTCGTCCGATCACGGGATACGGAAGATTCAACCAGGCCCGGTTCTCCTTCTCATACTTCTCGAAGGGCATAAGGTACCAATACCGGAGAATATCTGGAATGAACCCCGGAAGGCGAGGATCTTGGTTGGAGAATTTTAAATCAGGACCCTCCGAAGCTACGAGACTTGCAAATTCGTCTCGGCCAAGTTGATCATCGGAGATAGCTGGAATTTGAGGATCGTCTTTCCCATCCGGCCCTTTGAAGATATCTAGTTTATTCGCCTCCCAGTCAAGGTCCGCCGGAATGAGCCCCGCAGATTCGAGCTGTCCGATGCAAGCATTGTATCCGTCTACCCGGGCCTGATCATATCCCATGGCCTTAGCATACTGGAAGGAGATGCTCTTGAGGAAGTCTTGGACAGTGTCCTTCCGGGAGCCAACAAACCCGATCATTAGAGCCTCGTGGAAGTGCTCTAACATGTTCATATAGCAAGCATGCGTCTCTTGCTGGTCCCGGATCAATTCTAGACAACCCTCAACTTCCTTCCGTTGCTTATCGTAAGCAACTTGAAGCTTGGACAACTCTACCCGAAGCTTGGAAGTCTCCATAACATGTTTCCGTAAGTCTGCCACTTCACCTTCCAGCTGGGCCATCTTCAGCAATTTAGCTTCCGCCTCAGCTAGGCTCACTCGGACAGTAGCGAGCTTTTCGGATAAAGCAACCCTCTCAAGCTCGGAAGCATGAAGGTTACCTTCCAAGGCAGATTTTTCATTTTCAGCAGCAACGGAGACGCCCCGAACTGCAAGACCAAGCTGCAGATGAAGATGATTAAGATGAAGATACGGAAATAGACAAAAGGGAAGGATCGGAAAAGTAAAATTAAAGAAAAGAATATTACCCGAGAGAAGGACTCTTCTAACAAATGGATGCGGTCAGATTGCTCCAGGGATGCAATACGGACAATTTCCGTTTCACGGTCAAAATCAGCATCATCCGCATAGACAGCGGGACCGGCTCCCCTCCTCTTTTTGGATTTTACCGGGGGTATGACCACTTGTTTGTTTTTCCCGGTTGGGTCAACCACCGGAGCAGAAGAAGTGCCAGCTCCGGACCTCGAGGCCTTCATTGCATCTCCCATAAGTTTTTTAGGAGGGGCGGGAGCTGTGGGCACCTGAGCAGAAGCACCGGAGGCAACAGGACCCGGAACAGGATGGTCAACCTCCATGTTGTCGGCATCCGGAACGCCCTTGGACTTAGATTTCCGGGGTTGTTTAGGCTGCGGCTTAGCAGCATCTTTTTCTCCCTTCTTCTCGGCTTTTCGCTCATCCGAACGGCGTTTTGCCTCTTCCGGAACTAGGCCCTTCCGGCTAGACTCCATCTCCTGAGGGGGAAGATTTGCTAGTCTCCGACGGTCCTCCTCTTGTCGCCATTTCACCCCATCTTTTGGGTGTTCCTGAGGAAAGACTGTCAACTGGTTGGTGGTCCCGGTCCTCAATAGCTTCCGCTTCTCCGCGGCCATCTTAGTGGCAATAGCAGCTTGTAGTCTCCGAGCCTCCGCCATGAGATAATCAAGCCAATTTTCTGCAAATTGAGGAAAAATAAGGGTTAAACATACGGACAATCAAAGAAAATAAGAAAAATGTAGAAAAGTATGAAAGATGCAGAAGACAGGACAATTTATTTACCAAAAGTATCGTTTTGATACGGGCCTAAATCTATAGGGTCCGTAAGATTAGCAAAAGCCGGAAGGGGCTGCATCGTAAGAACACAGAAAAAATATTTTTCCGGCCTCTTTGCTATACTTTTATCCCGCATGGCCGCAGCCCACGGACTCCAGTGGTTACGCACCGGACGGTAATCAGACGGAGACTCTCTATTAAAGTCATACCGGACATTGAAGTATCTACGCTCACTTTCCGGAGCTCCGTCCTTTAGCTTATACCGGAAGTAGAAGTATTTTGACCACCACGCGGAACCTAGAGAGTTCGGACTCTCAAGGATGAAGTAGAAGTACTGGCGCGGCTTGAACTGCCAATAAAAGCAAGTCCCAGAGAGCGAGACGGTAAAGGCCTGAGTGAAGTTGGAGAACGTAATGGGCTCATTCTTCATTTTCATTAGAACTCCGAAGCATATCAAGTTAGCCAAAGAGATTGGCATAACTTGCATCGGAGTGATATCCAGGGCACGGAAAATGGCGGCGAACTCTTCGACAAACGGAATCCTCCATCCGAGCTCGAGAGAAACGACGAAGCATGACAGAGCCCCATCCGGACAGTTGTATATGGCGTCATCCGGACCCGGAGCAATGAGCTCGATATCTTCAGGGATAGTAAATTTTTGACGGAGAAGCGGAAGTTGATCCTCGGTAACTTTTGATTCGATGGTAGGTATCCATCCGTCCTCATTTGTCTCCCGGGTTAAGCTGAAGAGGTGAATATCATCTCTCAGTCTCTCATACCGCTTACGGAGAGCAGGCTCAAGATGATCCGGAACAGGGAATAAAGCGCCCCGAAATTCCCGTACCTCTCCCTCCAATGGCTGTTCATCTCCACCTTCGTCAGCCTCATCTTCATTTCCGTCATCGCCGATGTTAGCTTCATCTTCATCATCCTCAGAAGAATTATTTTGAGCTGCATCATCTCCGGCTCCTTCTAGGTTGGTCTGAGCACGGATTTCTCTAAGAGGAGCAACTTCTTGTACTCTCGGCGGATTGGAGGTCTCCGGCTCTCTGAAAAGTTAACTGTGGATGGGCATAGACAGGTTCTAAATCAGCTTCTAAGTCAGGGTCGGAGGTACACCTATATTTGTACCCTCCGTATCTACAAAGAAGCCGGAGAGGTGAGGGTAGTTCTACCTTACGACGCGGAGGCTGGTAGACGGAGAGCTGACGGTCGGAAGTGCTCGGACCAGCTTCATTCCTCTCTACCCGAGAGGTGGAAGGAGCATTACTTCCGCCCCCTATATTAAAGGAGGATTCAGAAGATGAGCCCGAATCCGAGGAAGAAGAAGAGCTGCTGCTCGTTGACGTCGTTTCGGAAGAAGAGGGTAGTTCTGTAAGATCTACGATCTTAGGCTCTACCTCGGACATCCTAGAAGCGCAAGAAAGAAGCGAAGAGAATAAGTGGTAGTCCGAGGGTCAGTTTATTTGATTTTTCAAATAAAAAAGAAGAAGAGGAAAAGAAAATAAGTATACTACTTATTAAACTTCGGTAGAAAAGCGAAAAATTAAACATGTAAAGAGGAAAGTTACCTGGAAGATAGAAGTTGTGAGGAAGGAAAAGTCTCCGAAGCTCCACAAGTTGGACGATTTCACTAAAGCAAAGCAAGTTCCGGGGCTCAGATTCGGAAGACGAAATTTCTCTCTCTAGAATTTTGTAAAAAGTGAAGAAAATAGAAAAGGTTGACCAACTATTTATAGGGAGGGACAAAATCGAGAAGTCCAATCGACGTGACCGTTGACGTCAGATCTGGACCATACAAAAAATTCAAATCAACGGACGAGATGAGGACAAAGCATGAAAGTTACTGTTCAAACCCTCGAAAGTTTTGACCTACGTAGAATAAAAGACACGGAAGGATCAAGATCTGTATCCAGATTGCAAGGTCCGAAAATCTTTTTAAAAAAATTGAAAATTTTATCATAACATACACCTAGACACGGATACTTAGTATACGCGCGCATTTAAGCTTAACAACATATAGACACGGACAGTATGCATAAACATTCATCATATTTGCATTAAAATGATGATTCGGACCCTGATTATCTGGATAACGACGAAGGATCGGCTACAGAGATACGGAGTACAAGAGATGCGGACACGTCGTCCAAAACGTTACCTCATGAAAAACGGACACGACGTCTAGTGAAGTAATGACACAGGTACGGAGTACAAGAGATGCGGACACGTCGTCCAAAACGTTACCTCATGAAAAACGGACACGACGTCTAGTGAAGTAATGACACAGGTACGGAGTACAAGAGATGCGGACACGACGTCCAAAACGTCACCTCATGAAAACGGACACGACGTCTAGTGAAGTAATAACACAGGTACGGAACACAGTGGATACGGATACGTCTTCATCTTCATATCACCTTGCGAATTTCAAGAATATTACCCCAAATAAGCACTTTTGGAGGTATGGACGAAACAAAATCCCCGCTCTGAGAGGGAGATAAAATCGTTCCCAACTACTAAAATTATAGTTTCACACTATCTTCTACTAAGATACTCCGAAACTACGGGGACATATGTTGATAAGGAAAATATGTCTAGTTCGCATCGTGCGTTCCACCACGAACTAAGAGGCTTCGCAAGTGCAAGCGTCGGTGGAAGGCCGCGAACCTAAAGGATCCGAACCTTGAATTATGTGGACCTCTGGGGCATTTTTACAAATGTGCCTAATTCATTAAAATAACTCCTTCTAGAGAGGGAGAGATTTGGTGGTCCGAAACGATAGTCAAAGAGACAAGGAGCATTACTCAAACACTTAACAGGTTAGAGTGTACGAATCTCATTTATTACGAAGCTTAAATACTTGTTTGTATTGTCTTACAATTGGATCAGGACAAGGTTCGCATCACAACGACATAGAGAGAAAGGACAAGAGAAGTGTGGAATCTTCTAGATAGTACAAGAAGATATAGGCAAATGGGCCTGGGCCAAGCCCATGAAGGTCAACGTTGGGCCTACTCAACATAGGTGGACGAATAAGAAGCTGACAGATGGAAGCGGGAGATTGGGTGGACCTAGGGTTGGCCATCAACTATATAAGGGCATCATTTCCAAAGAAAAAGGTAACTGGTCTGAATTAAGTACTTTGATTACTCTAAAGACAAGGAGAACCTACAAGTTCCTTCAAGTAAAGTCTCGCACCGGCTTGACTTCGGCAAACCGGAGATAAACACACATCCACACGCGCCTTTTAATCTCAGGTGCTCTATTGGACGTCGAGAGTCAGAAGACTTGGGTACCCGCATTAACAAGATTCGTGTGTTGTGTCAAATCATGGTGACTTAGAGAGTTTTGTAGTTCGTTATAGTTCGAGAAGTTTGTAATTTAAGAGCGTTTGTAATCTTTCTAGATCTTACCTCTACAAATATCATGGCTTCTCCGTCCACTAGAGTAAGTCTCCATAAAATTCTGTAAGAAGAGAACCTTTTCTTCCAGAGACTCGAGCTGCATCAGTTGGTGGCCGGAAAAGACAGGATGACGAGCCTGGTAGTGCCTGATCGGCTCCATGAGGTTCGTAAGCGTAATCAGGGCTCCGTATAGCAGCCATTCCTATTTAACAAGCACAAACAGAGAAAGGTGAAATCTGTATCTACTTAGAGTTGAGAGCGTTAGCTAGCTAGCTACTGCGGATTGATCAGAAGATTAATATAAGTTCATTGAAATGAATTGCTGCGGACTTTTACAAGGAAAAAGAAGATAGGAGGTGTGGACTACTTTTGGTAGAGGAAATGGATGAGGTGTTGGTTACTGGTTTAGCTAACGGTAGATGCGGACTGGAATAAGACTAGTGAACAAAAGTCCAGAAAACAGCATTTCAAAGCTGCTTTATTGATTGGATCTTTACTTCTTTAGTTTTGCCAGCTAATAAACGAAGGAAATTTATATTTTGTACACCTCCGTTTTTTATATCGTTTACGTTAGGGGTGTAAATAAAAAAAATGCCCTTTTCGGCCGCCATTGTATCCACTGACCACCCGTCTGTGACGGTTAGAAGTTTGGTAAAAAACCACTGCGGTTAGATTTTTGATTACCCGTCAAGAGGCGGGTGGTGGCAATTTGGCGGTTGGCAACCCACCTAATAAGATTTTTAATTATAAAAAGTTTTATTATATTATTACTAGCTATTATTTTTTGAATAAATTATGTACTTATATTTGAAAGACTTATTTATTTTTAACATTAGAAGCTTAGAACTATTTTTGCTTTCGATATGTATTTGTACGCATGGCGTTTCAGATTTTATAATATTTGAAACATTTGTGTACTTGTGTTTATTATTTTGTGTCGTATTCTTATTGTCACCTCTTTTAATATTATTTTTAACGTGCAAACCACCAAGCTGCCCGCCATCCACCCGCCAACAATAGTGAACCGCCCGCAGCGGTTAGACAAGATGTACACCCGCCACGGTGATGGATCCGCTAGGATTTTCGTTAAATAGCACCTGCACCGTTGAAATGGAGTTTTAGGATATGATGAGTGTGGTATTTGGTTTAGTGGCAACATCCACAGTAAAGTTGAGGTCCACTTGCTCTATAATTATTTTAAGTCGAGCTCGAGTCTCTTTTTTAATATAGATATTAACGATGCATATCACATGATAGGTTCGCTAAGGCCATGGCTCATGATACTAGATCGTTATTTATTTATGTTCCATTGTTTATCTCGAGTTCGATCCTAAGCTCATATCGAATTTTTTCGAATGGAACGAGTCAAGTTCGAGTATAAAAATATGGTTGCCTCCACATGTTCAGTTGTCATTCATCCATCACCACTTGCATTCTCCTCACGATTCAGGACTCCGGTATGCTGTAACGTCTCCTCCAATCTTCGCAACATGCTTCAAGTTTCTTCAACCGATTCTTCCTATTTCAGCAAATGGTTGCCATCATCATCGGTGTTCGCGGCAGCATGGACTTTGCTAAGATACCATGTGTTGGGATCTTGAAAACGACTCAAGATCATGATGCGATAGGTTCTCTTGGAACGTGTGAATTGGACGTCCTCGAATGTAAATCGGGTTAGAAAAGGGAGATGGGTCGGGTTCTTATATATGAACGGAACAACGACAAAAGAAATCAAAGCGTCAGAAAGAGTGGAAATCAGCGCCATCATTGAGAAGATGGAGAGAATCCGGATTTTCGGAAAACAACTTTATTCATCGACAAAAACATAATTAAAATGACATCTCTTACTCATCTTAAATAATGTTGAATCAGACAGAGTCCGCGATTTATAGAGTTCTAAGCTGGATAGAGTTTGGAAAGAAAATTCTAAATCTATCGGCTTCTTGTACTCTCATAGATAAGAATGAAGAGTGAACATATCCACACATATTGGCAAAGTGTAACAAATCCTAATGAACTAGCCATATTTGGTGCGGAGAGATATTCAACAGAGTGCGAACTAACCACGCTTTGGGGGGAGAGATATCCAACGGAGTACTGCGAAGTGCGAACTATGAGCAATTGATCGAAGGTACATTATAGGTGTAAAAAGCACTTCTAGTAAGTGATGGATTCGTTTGTCTGAGTGCTTAGCAAAGAAAGATTAGTTTTTCTTAGTGGTAAAAAAAGACTAGGAAGTACATACGGTCTTGTATACGTAGAGAATAATGGGTATTAATTGTTCTAGTATTAGTAGTTGTGTTTAATACTTCCTAAAAGTGCACAAATTGCTCTGGCATTAGTAATTTTAGCTCTGGCTATATCACTAGCCGTGTTATTTTTGGAACTTGACTCCTTTTATCCTTCTTCCTTGATGGCTTGAGTTTGGCTACTGGGACGTAACTAGCGAAGAGGCAGGAGTCTTATTTCTTTGCACAAGTCTCCCTTTATCCCTTTTGTTTATTTGTTTGAAGGTTTAGGTTGTAAGTTGTTGGTTTCGGACTTGTTGTCGGTTTAGGCGATCCTTTGATGGTTGTTGGGGTTTTTTTTTATGTGCTTTCTTGTTGGGTTTGGTGCTCAAGGGGGATGAGTTTCCAGCTTGGCCTCGGTGTCTTGGAGACCTTATTTTCAGGAAGAATGGAAGAAGAAGACGATCAATGAAAAGAAGATCAAGACTATTTTGATAAGTTTTGGTTTGGTGTTATGCAAGATGGAAGGTTGTTCGATGTGTTATAGGAGCTGTGGATTCAGTATGAATTGGTGTTTAACATGATAAGAACGGAGATTCAGAAACTGGTCGTGGTTCATGGCGTTGACAAAAAAATTAGTGACTAATTCGAGGTTTCGAACACTGGTGGTGGTTATGGTACTGGCAAGGCCTTCATTTCTCTGAGTGGTTAGCGAGCTTCCGTCTTTCGAAGGGCTCTTTTATTATTTCTAGTGTTTTGTGTAGGTTTAGTTGTGTCAACAGGTGATGCATCTTGATTAAGCGTGGTGGTGTTGGTTTTTGTACGCTTTTGTAATCGTTTCCGAGTATTACTTATGCTCTTTAATTAATAATTGAAATGCCGTTAAAAAAAAAAGAAGTTTTTGAATGTTGATTTTTAGAACAATTCTTCAACAAGTCAACTTAGAGATTTAGTTCGATTAAAATTGTGAACGAGGTATTTAACACTAGACTTTGTTAAGTAGACTAAAAAGGGGGAAATTATTTTGGGAGAGCAGTCGACTACCTCTGTGTGCGTGTTAAGGTTCGGTTCGATTAGAATTGAGGTCGAGTTATCGAGTCGGTTCGATTAGAATTGAGGTCGAGTTAGCGAGTCGGTTCGACTGGAAAATATTTTGAGCCGTCCACATAAAAAAAGTAGTATAAAATGACACACTAAGCTTCCGCTTATACAGTATATCAAATTACAAGGAAAAAAAAAGGAAAAACAAAAAAACAAAGGGAAAAAAAATAAAAAAAAATCTCGAAATTTCCAGCCAACTATTTGCAAGCTGGAGCTGCTGCAATCACCACCACCACTATAAAAACCACACAGAGACAAACCTCAAATCCAAGGACCCCAAACCCACACGAACAAGGACCAGAAGAATCAGAAGAAGAAGAAGAAGATCACTGAACCTTCTTCTCAGGTAAACATATATTCAATCCTCTCAATTTTCTCATTGCGATTACAACCCCTAGAGTTTCATTTCCGTTGACTTTGTACATCTCTAGCTGGATCTAGGGTTTCTTCGTCTAATTACGTGCTTGTGGTTCGAATTGGCCTTACTGTGTGTGTTCATGAGCTGAATTGCGTGGATCTAGTTTCTACTGGTGTGTAATTTGTTGTTGTGGTGGTGATTCTAGGATGTCGACACCGGCGAGGAAGCGGCTGATGAGGGACTTTAAGCGGTTGCAGCAGGATCCTCCGGCTGGAATCAGCGGTGCTCCGTATGATAACAATATCATGATTTGGAACGCTGTTATATTTGGGTATGTGGTGTGTTAACGTGTCATTTCTGTAATTCTGTTGCGTTGATGCTTGTTTGTTCATGTGTTTTGCTAATTGGATGAATTTTATTGAATTGCAGTCCGGATGATACTCCTTGGGATGGAGGTGAGGATATTTTTTGTCTCTGAGTTGGTTTTTTGTGGAGTATTTGAATGGTGAATAATGAATATGTGGTGGTGTTATTGTGACAATCTTCATGAACTTGACATTCTCTCAATTATTTAGCAATGGTTTTAGGCTGCGTCGGTGTCTGCTTGTCATTGTCCTTTAATGTACACATTTAGTTGAGGTGACTAAAAACAGTGTTGAACTGAAAGTACCAGTTATTGTGTTCCCTTTTAGGAGAGAAACTGAAGATGGCGACAGAATGTTCCCTTAGCGTAGGAGTAGGAAGATAAAATATCGTTTTCGCATATAATAAGCATGTCTTAACTTCCCTTTCACCCTTAATTGGAAACGATAAAAGATACTGAAGATGATTTGCTGATGGCTTTGAAGCCGAACTATCTCGTAAAAGCACGTGGCGGCTTCCCAGTGATGTTCGTCACTAGATGCTGCAGAATCTACTTTATGGGTGCTACTTGTCGTTTAATATATTATTGTGCTTGGCGAGTGCCGTGTGCTTAGGTCATTACTATAACTAAATTCTAGATGTTCGCTTTAGCTTTTCTTCCTTTCTTCTTTGTCGGGTTTTATAGCTCAGAATGTAAAGCTTTGATAAAAACAATGCCGAAAACAGCCTATCTAGCTTGAAATGGGGGCCTTATTGAGATTCTACTTTATTTTTAAATTAGCCATGGTGCTCTGTTCTCTTGCTGTTATTTTATATTGGTTTTACATTCTGAGTTGCTAAGGCCACTGCTCTTTTTTTCATAGTTAAAAGCTATGTGTGCTAATCAATTTCAGTCCATCATTGTGCATATGATCTGTATGCTGTTCATTTTACCTCTGACATTATAATAGTTCACTGATTGAGATACTGTTTGCTTGTAGGTACGTTTAAGTTAACCCTTCAATTCACAGAGGACTACCCAAATAAGCCTCCAACTGTGCGATTTATATCCAGAATGTTCCATCCCAACAGTAAGTTGCTCTATACTTGATGTGTGGTTAGAATGTGTGAGAGTGAATTTTTCGCTTCAATTTGACAAAAACAAATCCTTAAAGGTTGTGCCCCAGTGATTCTACTTGGATGTACATGCATGTTCGCCCCTGTAGTGTGTCATGATTGGGGTAATATAATTATCGTGTTGTACGTTCTTGCTACTAAATGTGTTTGTTTATAGTTGGTTTCCGCCCATAGTGTTTTTTGTTGCTCAACTATTTTGACTCATTAGTTCAGTGTTCCTTGTTTCTCTTCCAATTGTACGCTAGCATTTGTAATTTTGACAGCAATTCCCCTATATGTGTATCTCTATGAATATTTTTTTGTGTAGAGTTCCAAGCATATTCTGCATTCGATTTGACATGTTCCCTGTGCACGGCAGCAGTTATATTCTTTGAACATAGTAATACAGAAAGGGGTTATATAGGGTCCAAGATCTCTATGGTTTCCTCGGTAATGTATGTTCCAATTGCTCAAGCTGTCGATTTGTGGGATCAATCTTGCCTTTTCTCGTCAGTCTATGATCAACTACTAGGTCTAAATTGTCTCTAATTACCTAGTTAGGTGTAGCTAAAGATTACTTCTCAACCACGGTTAAATTATCCTGAGCATGTCCAGAAATAACCAGGTGCTGATAAGTTAGAATAGCAAGTCTCAGGAAAACCCTTATTTACTTGAACATTAGAAAATATTGCTTTGCTACAATGTAAATTATGGGCTTGTGCAAAACGGGTGGAGGGGATATGGTTTCTTCCCAAAAGAATAGAGGTCACCACTCACCCGACTTACATTATTATGAGTATGTCTAGAAATAACGTAGAGTTGATACTTGATAAATTCACTCATCTTAATACAGTTAAAAGTAGCAAGTCTTGGGAAAAACTGTTCTTCTTGAACATTAGAAAAAATTACTTTGCTATAATGTAAATTATGGTCATGTGGGAACACTTGGGTGGACAGTATATGGTTTTGTAAATCTATAGGAATTTCAATTCAGTTCGATCATCTTTTCTTCTGGCATGCATTATTCTTCTCCCGTGAAGTGTTAAACCCCAAGTTGCCTTTGTGCTCCTGTTGGGAAAATACAAACTTATGCTTATGTCTTGTCTTTTGCTTTTGGTTGATTAGTTTATGCTGATGGAAGTATTTGCTTGGACATCCTGCAAAATCAGTGGAGTCCAATATATGATGTAGCTGCCATACTTACATCTATCCAGGTACAGGTCTTTTAAAGCATTCTTCATTTCCCCCAACTCTTGACACATAAGTTATCCCGAGCAATTAGTCTAACAAAGAAGAGGAAAACAAATTTATCATGTTATGGTCCTTGTGGTAATTCCTTCTTAGCAATAGGAAGTTAATGCATACCTGTGTGGGTGGATTTTGGGGTTGGGGGAAGGGAAGAATGCAGTCATGAAGAACTTGGTGATTTACTAGTGTAATCTTACTCCAAAGAAAGTAAAGAAAACAAATGAACTATTAAAATGCTTCAAGATTAAATTGAGTGGCTGAAAAATAACTTTTGTCATGTAACAGTCGCTCCTTTGCGATCCAAATCCAAATTCACCAGCAAACTCTGAAGCTGCCCGGTTGTTCAGTGAAAACAAGCGTGAATACAACAGGAAGGTGCGTGAGATTGTGGAGCAAAGTTGGACAGCAGACTAATAATAATTCTGTGTAAGAGGAGCTGCTTTCATGGCCATCAAAAGGTCTGGACTTGCAATCTGTCTCCTGCTGTTAAGAATGAATGAATGTCTTGTTGCTTGTTAGTGATAATCTAGTTGAAAAAACATTATTATGATTGTGTCAAGTTTAGAAACTCTGGAATTATGATTTCTCTTTGGTGCCTTTATGTTTGTACATAATTACTCCAATGTATCTGACTCGATTACAATGGATGTGTTGGATTTTATAATGTTCTTGTCATTCTTCTTCTGGAACATAAACCCGTAATATGTCTCACTTGTGGTTTAGACGTTTAGTACTGAAACCTGAAAATAAGTGAAATTCTTGGGAAGAAGTGTGTTCCTCTTAGCATTTTGTTGAGCTTCTTTCTAGACCCCACCCCCAACCAGCCACAACCAAAGAAGCTGCTCAGTCCAAATCTTGGTAGTCTGGTATGGACGTACGGTTCTTGGTTGACTCTATCAATGCCAGATTTAGATGCACACCTAGTCTAAAATCAAAGATCATATCGTTATTATTCTCCGTATGAATGTTTAGGGATCAGGATTTGGGGCTTCTCTGATATTAACTTCCCTCTCTTGGGCATGTTTACTGTTCATCTGTTAGATGGTGAAGGTTTATGAAAGCTGTTGACGTGAATAAACTTATTGAACATCATGAAGTCAATTTTAGCATAGTGCCTGATGCAAGGCAAGGGAAAAATGCCCAACTTTAACACATAATTGCTGTATCACAATTGCATAATCTCTGAGAAAACAAACCTCATTGGATCGATTCCGTTTTCCTAGGATCCTTTTGGTTTCATATTTCTCCAGCAAAAGACTACTTTGGCCATGATTTCCAGTTTAGCTGGTTTTTTATCTGGTCCGTTCATTAGCTTAATGTCCTGTCCAAAATTTGCTGGCAGCTCTATTGGTCATGTTGATCAGGCATCGCCCAACGGGTCAAGTAATTTATATGATGGATTTTGAACATAGTTTGTTAAAAACAAAAAGAAAAAAAAAAAAAAGAAATAGTCAATATGGTCTTGGAATAGGGGTTTTAAAAAATAAATAACGCCCACCATTGGCCATAATTTCCAGTTTAGCTGGTTTTTTATCTGGTCCATTCATTAGCTTAATGTCCTGTCCAAAATTTGCTGGCAGCTCTATTGGTCATGTTGATCAGGCATCCCCCAACTGGCCAAGTAATTTATATGTGTTATGGATAATTATAGGAATGTAACAAGAGTTGACTGAGCTCTCTAGTTTGTTACGTGTATCTCTCTAAGTTGTTACTCTCTGCAGATAGAGTTTAGAGATATTTTCCTACTTGTATATATATACTCTCCATGTACTCTTATACTGATGACAAGAATAAGATATTCTCTTCCCGTTATTATTCAACACGTTATCAGCACGACTCTACGATTGAGTTAATTAATTCTTCCGCTCATCACTTAATCCCGCCGGTCCTTTCCATCACCAAATATTCCGATCCCATGCGTATTAAAGCTTTGGACTCAAATTCAAAGAAACGAAGCCAGCCAAGAGAAAGGTGCAGGTGTTCATGCATTGCACCAACCAAAAAGGACGGACGCAAATAAGATGCAAATTCTTGACGATACCGATCAACCAGACTCTCCAAACTAATTAGAATACTCTTACCTTTCTATTACTTAAATTGATCCATAGATACTATATTATCTCCAATTGATTTAGTGTTAGTGTTATTATCGCTACATACGTTATTCTTATATTAGTATTGTTAATCTTTTCCTCTTTTTCCCTTTGTCTTTAGTTGAACGCAAGCGTGTATATGGAAGTGCCGCAAAAATTGTCGATGGAGCCCTAAAGGCTACAATACCACCATACGAGTCTCTGGCCTGCCGACCAAGCCACATACATAAAAACTAGAGTTTTAAGATTACTCATTACGATCAAGATAAGTGTTATTTTCTTTAGCAATGATTCTTAATTCTTAATTCTTGTTTGATGACATTATATTTAACCGTTTTGGTTTCGTTTGAATGTTAATTGATCGTTGGTTGATCATTGCCTCGTGTCGTATAGATATGTTTATGAATAAGTTAATTGTTTGGTGTGAACCAATTAACAAACTTGTTGCTACATTTTGAGTTGGATTGCTAGTGTAAATCGTATCAGAAGGTTATTGAATTAATTAATTAACTGGTCATCTCATTTGAGTTTGTTTTGAGTTTGTCTTTTGTTTATGTATTAGTGCCACTAAGACCAAATTAATACAACAATCAACAAAGAGTATTTCATTCTGTTTAGCTGCTCATTTATGTAGATTATACCTTAATTTGATTCAATTGCCCTCATGTGTGTGGCTAGTAGTACAATATTAATTGCTCAACACATAGCTAACTAATTTTTGATTATGTATCC
This sequence comes from Plantago ovata, assembly GCA_028274465.1. Classification (NCBI taxonomy): domain Eukaryota; kingdom Viridiplantae; phylum Streptophyta; class Magnoliopsida; order Lamiales; family Plantaginaceae; genus Plantago; species Plantago ovata. The sequence continues at coordinate 107,761,887 of CM051457.1, read as the reverse complement.
TTGCAAGTAAATTAACTAGTTTTCTTTGGGGAGTATTGATTCATTAGACGCCTATGGTTCAAGTGATATTACTTCTGGCTGATTTTATGCAAACACACTAGTCTCACTGTGTGACTAACTTGTGTAAAACTGATGTTGGCTTTGAGTTTTTTTTTTTTTTTGATGTTGAATAGGAACCAAATTTCGAAATTCATTGCTCCTGGTGGATCAAGATTCAAAGGATCCGGAGTGATTGGTTTGAATATTGAACTATACACAAACAATGATGACTCAAGGATAGACCATCCAGAGAAGTCACCACAAATTTTCGATATAGATCAGCTCTTAACAAGATGTTAAGGATCAGTTTCCACTTTCTGTTGCCCCTGCACCAGCCTAAATGAATCATGTTTTCATGTTTGAGGTTATATCTTTCCGACATCGCTAATTTTTTTTGTCTTAGTTGCGCAAGTTCAAAATGTGGTGTTGCTTATGCAATTGTTAACTTCTAAGATTGATGGCAGGCATGTTTTATGATTGTTTGTATAATTCTTGAGATCAAAGAGGATATGAACTGTGAAGTGTGTAATTGAATTATGTGTATATGCATGTACATTTACAGAACAACTCATTAAGTGTAAAAGGGCTACAGACAATTATGTCGAGGTTTAATGATAATTGACTTGGGTGCATTTTCGTGATCTTAGTTCCTCAAATTTGATATTTGCCTTGGAGTAATAAGATATATGGTTTTGCTTGATGTATAGCATGACACTTTGTATATATATGATACAATGTTATAAGTTGACAATGTAAGTTGCACTTTATTTATTTTCTATCATTTTGAATTGTTGAAATAAATTGTACTATATGTTTTCTCTATTACCTGAAGTGATTAAAGATACTTGATGAGGGGTGCATGATACAGTGGTACACTATTGACATTTTATAAATTTGATCTATTTCTTGAAATGAAACATCAAAGATATATATCACCTGAAGTTGCTATGGCATATGAATGTGAAAAAGATGTCATATGGATACAAATCATGTTTTTCCAATCCCTGAAGTGATTGGATACCTAAACCATAAATGGATTTGCAAGATATAATTGATATTCTATAAACTTTGTCCATTTCTTAAAATGAGACATCAAATAAAGCTAGCACCTGAAGTTGCTATGCATGTGTATATATCACAAAGATGTGTATCTCTGGAGCTTTAGCCCAGCTTATGTCAAGTTGATTTGACAAATCAGACTCCTGAAATGATTGGACATACATTACGAATGGTTGTGACTTGTGATTATCGAAAAGATTTGACACCAACCATCATTGATCATTTGGCAAATATGTACTTTATGTACTACGATGATTTTAAAAGTACCTCATGTACATCAATGATTTTTTCAAATTGAGACATCTGAATTGCTATTAGAGTTTATGCCAATAGCCATGATCACTATATTATATCTCGAAAGAAAATGATTGCTACATACTATGGACATTCCATGTACCATAAGTGATTTGAAAATATCATAGTGTTAATATGCACTTCATGTGATGAAGAAAATATTTGTGATTAGCCCCTGGATTGCATCACTATGCGTAAACAATATTGCGAAGGCATGAAATGTGATGCCATGATGTGTGCACATCATAAACAATCTCGCCAACTTGAAGTTGGGAGAAAGTATTATTTTGGTGATACAAGAAATCAATTGATGAGGCTATTGAATATTGAGCATCTCTTATGAATGAAAATCTTTGAGTATCATATTCTCAAAATGAAAGAATGATGACACACATATACTCTCGATATTGAGAAAGGAATTCACATAGTTATCATATTGGTTGATATCAAATTTATCCAATCTCCATTCCCTGAAGTGAATGTGAGTTTTTAGATTTTATACAGGTGCAACAAGTAATTCACCAGTGTGATTGATGCTATTTTCACCTCAAGTGAAAGAGAAATCCATGAGTATACTGATTTCAATATTCCTAAAGTTTGAAAGTATCCACTCATTCCAATATTTTTGTGAGAATAATTAAAGGTTCCAGGGGAGTAATCATTGTGAAGAGCACAATAAATTACTTGGAAAATTGTGCCAAAAAGATCACAAATTAGACCCACTTTCTGAAGAAGTTGGATATTGTCTTGCCAATATGTCATAGACAATGACTCGTATAATGTCACATCATTATGGCCAAATTCAAACATATATTGTGTACGAGCATTGTATTGAAATTAACCATTTGTAAATTGGAACAAATTATAAGTTTGGCATGCATGCGTCAAGCAACTATATCGCATATAAAGTCATGAAAAATGACATAGATGTGACAAATATGGCCATCCGGGTACAAAATTACCCGTTTATGAGAAACTTGAAGTTTCCTTGTGTGAAATGTGCTGAAAGCTTTCTCGTATTGTAATAATATTATCTGAATGGCAAGACACAATATCGAGATTAAGCATGCTAATGGAGATCAAAATGAGCAATGTTGCACTCATGCATTTATGAGAATGAATATATGTGGCTAGACGTCCACTAAATAATTTGAGAATTGAGTATATTACTCAAATAATTTGATCTCTTATTTGGGGTAAATTTATGTTTCAGCACATCGAAAACCCAACTGCTAGAGTAATACACTCCCATATGCATCTCCTGAAGAGAACTCATACATGAAGCCTATTAGATACGAGTATGAGTATATTATTATCTAAGTTGGCATGATCAATATCCTTATGAGCCCCAATAATACTAATCCTTGAATTAGTTTTTCCCAGCTTAGGGGAGGGAGAACATGACAAGCTGATCAAAACAAATTCATCTTATGCATTGATCCCCACGTATTTGAAAGTTCATACTTGAACTAAATTATAAAATGCATTCTTCAGCTTCATGTATCATTTCAAGATTTCAATCATGAAATTCTATGATTTGACTGTGGATATCGGGCTACAGATTGGTTATAGATATAACATGAGTTGAGAATCGATATCTTGCCTATTGTAATTAATGCACCTGAAGTGCAATATGTATGTTGTGAATGGTTCCAGTATTACAAATAGAATGGCAAGATAATGCAGTTGGTACTCTAAAAGAATAAAGAAGTCACATCTTAATGATGCCACAATAGAATTGATATTTTATTTATAAATAGATGGCTTATATGAATGGAAAAGGCACCTCCATATAATATATTCAGATATCTATGATCAGTACTGAATCAAACAAGAATGATTTGATTATTATTGAAAAGCTATACCGGTATACATGGAACCGAGATAAGCATATGCAGATTTTCAATGGATTATACTATTGTACATGTAAAGGGGATCTTACATGTAAATCCATTTGATGTCGACACAATGATGATAGAAAATGAGCTCATGGACTTGATGTCCATTTTATTGATGAATTCGAAATTCCCTTCGGTACCGTTGCATTATCGAGTCAAATTTCATGTGCATCTAGATACTAAATCATGCATCATTCATATTATTGTTACATCATCTATGCTAGTTTTTAAGTTTCATAATGCATGCATACATATTATTTATCATATGATCTTACTCTAAAGTGACCACCTTTGTTTATTTGTGGTGCACATGAATTGTCATTTAATTGACACATTGAAATTTCTATATATATGATCTATGATGATTATTATCAATTGAGAACTCGTCCTAGAAGAGACTAGAGTTATCATGTTATAAACATGAATATTCATTGAATTGACAATGAGATTTATATGTTCCAAGAACAATTATGAGAGATAATGATTTTACTCTCTACTGGAAATTAGTCCCGGAAGGACAAGTGGATAGAGATATCATGTTGACAAACATGAATCAATCGATGAGAAAAGTTCTTGAAGAACTCAATTTTGATACTATTGAATCTCTATACTTATCTATCCATACATGGCATCACAAAATTGATAAGTATATTGAGTGTATTCACTATCAAGTGAAACAAGAGAATTATGGATAATATTCTCGAGATTCCTACAAATATTATTGCCTAAGGAAATGTAAACTCAACCTAATGTTTGAGTATGGCAAAGTATGAAAAACCATACATGAAGTTTGGTTATGTTATGAAAGAGATAAATGTTTTGACCTCCTGAAGAAGGTATATGAATGGAGATGATGATCAAGCAACAGTGAGAATATTGCGCATCATACAAGTTGCTACACTCTTTTTCCCTTCGACTAGGTTTTTTTTTATCCCAATGGGTTTTTCCTAGCAAGGTTTTTAACGAGGTAGCATTATTAGCGCATATATGTGTATAACTATCTCCAAATCTCCATGGTGATAATATATTTGCAAAAGGGAAGTATTATATACCCTTGTTTGCTATTTTACAAATATGACGGAGATATATGAATATTGAACTCATTTCAATATTACGAGATTGTTATGTTGAATTGTCCAAGTGACATATTTTGTTGGATCAACATAAAATACACATTGAAGAAATCAATGCTTCTAGTGTTCAAGAAGTTTTCACATGGAGTCAAAGCACATACCATTGAAGTTTTCAGCTATGGGCTACAAGATGAATGTTTCATCCAAGTACACCATATTAAATCTATTGAAGATTTTGCATACTTGTTCAACATCATCAGTTCGGCGATTCATCGAGAAGATTGCACTATGAAGATTCAAAGATTTGAAGTGATGTTACAATCAGAGGAGACGGATACGCACTGCACTCTTTTTCCCTTGACTAAGTTTTTATCCCACTGGGTTTTTCTTAGCAAGGTTTTTAATGAGGCAGTACTCTCACAGCGTACCCGCGATCTTCAACTCATGTTTCAGTCAAGGGGAGTGTTATGGATAATTATAGGAATGTAACAAGAGTTGACTGAGCTCTCTAGTTTGTTACGTGTATCTCTCTAGGTTGTTACTCTGCAGATAGAGTTTAGAGATATTTTCCTACTTGTATATATATACTCTCCATGTACTCTTATACTGATGACAAGAATAAAATATTCTCTTCCCGTTATTATTCAACAATATGATGGATTTTTAACATAGTTTGTTAAAAAAAAAAAAAAAAGAAAAGAAATAGTCAATATGGTCTTGGAATAGGGGTTTTAAAAAATTAATAACGCCCACCATGGGGCTCGAACCCATGACTACAAGGTTTTTAACATAGGTTTCCAAATATATAATTAAATTTCTTGTTTCCTCTGGCGAATTAGATGAATCATGGAGCGCGATTTAGAATATGGTACATTACAAGAAGAGTTGTAATCGGTTTGAGAATTAGAAACAGATTCGGATTAGTAAATCATTTTCCTAATCTACACTTATATATACGTCACGTTCTTTAAACTTCAGTATTATTTCACATTCATCCTCCCTTCACACAACGCATAAACAAGAAACTCAAGGTTCCCCCCGTCTCCTACAGTGATCTGCTCAAACGTTCCGAAGCTATGCAGGAGGATCCGGGTGAAAGCTCAAACGCTGCCGCAGGGCCTAGTACTGCTTCAACGGTTCCTGCAGCAGACAATCCAGTTCATGAAGAGCACACACATTGGAATATCACGAAAGAACTTACCAAAACTGACATCGAACCGTCTGCTGCAAGGCTCTTGATCAAAAGGAAGAAAGCTGAAGAGCACCTGTTACCGAATCTTAGACCGTTTACACTTAAGAAAGGAATTGAAATTGACGTTTATGATGTTGATACCAGGGAGACTCATGTTTTGAAGCTCAAAAGGTGGAAGCATAAGTCTTTCTTGCTTACGAAAAACTGGAGGTTAGCGTTTCTGGAGAGGAGGAATCTTCAGGTGAAAGATACGGTCGGGCTCAACTGGGATGGTACGAATTCGAGGCTGTTGTTTTCGGTGTGTAGTAGGGCGGTTATCGTTCAATCAGGTACGACTAGTGAAAAAGCACCTGTTGAGACTTCTGGTGATGAATCAGATAGTATTATAGTATTGAACTATTTGGTTTCACGGTTCCTTCTACGGACAAGAAACAGGATAAGCGAACAAAGAGGCCTATCAAGAGGCAGCGCTCCGGTGTAGAGTTATTTGGTCACTGGGTTTCGTCTCCTGCCAAGAAGCTGAACTTGGAACCGAAGCCTAGTGACTCTGGTTTCGAAGTTGATCAAGGAACTAGCGATAACTCAGTTGACATGGTTGAGTCACCTATGGAGAATCAAAACTACCAATCTGTTGACATATCAGAACAGGATTGCTTTATTGATCTGTTTGGTCACTGTGTTCTCTCTCCTCGCGCAGAGCAACAAATGAAGCCAAAGCCGGCACCCAGTGTTCCTTATACTCTTTTCCCAGACCTTCTCAACCATAGGACGCAGTTAGCAGCAGACTCTTCACAAGCCTCCTGATAACGAAGAGAACGAATACCATGTTAATTACAACTTCAGATGCATGCTCAGTTTGTTTTTCTTTTTCCGCATCCGCTGAGCCACTGAAGAAGAGATATAATTCAAACCACTATTCGCTGAGCCACTGAAGAAGAGATATAATTCAAACCAGCTCCAGTGTCCACAACTGCTCGAACAATGCCTTGCCCAATCACCCCGTCAAACTGCAGTTTATGGCCATGTCTCAGTCCGGTCGATCGAATAGGAGTGTATTCCTGCTCATTGAAGTTATTGATAACACAATCGAGATGACAAGCTTCCCGTTCCTCCCTGTCGACCACTGGCTCCTTCTCCGCGAGGAGTTGTTGCTGATAGTCAACACACCGGTATATATAGAATTAATAAATCCTATATATGGAACAACTTGGCTCTGATACCAAGCTGATGGAACCTCAATTCTGACAGCATCAGGAATGCTAAAAGAACTAGGGATCCCATATATACCCCCCATATTCACAGCAGATAAACGAATAATAATCGCAATAAGACACATAATTCCACTAAGGCCTACTATAGAATAGCAATAACCTGGCGTGGCCGCATTGAGATAGATCATCTAATACCGCAGAAGCATTAGGACGGACTAGCCCCCTGATGGGCGCCTCCTCCTGGCGATGGCGCGGGTTTGTCTTCCCGTCGGTTATTGCCCCTACCGCAGGTTGAATGCGCGGTTACCTCCCCTATCGCAAGGTTTAGTGTCGCCTATCTCCCCGAGCTGCACGGTTTAATATCGTAACTCACAAGACACGATTCATTCACTCAGCGCTAGACTGAACTGAACTCTACTGTATTGAACTGATGAAAATAATGAATGTCTTACAGAGTATTTATAGGGAAGAATTAACAGGCCTAGCTCGCTAAGAAAACGGGCTTAGCCCAACTAAGAGAATATTCTAGAGAATATCTCCTCTAACCCTAACCCTAAGAATGTTCTAGAAATAAAGGACATAAACGTAAATAACTACGTTAATCTAATCTAGGAAAGCAAATAAAGAGATGGCGAACTCGAGGTTTCATCAGTTCGGACCGTATAACATCCACTCTTATCATAGTGGCACACCCTCACATCCTCCCTCTCTTGTGAAGCAACCGGAATCTGAAAAATGTCCATCGCATCCTCCTCCCAAAATAAAGATGTAATCAGATCCGCATCCCAACCTGAACCATCAATACTCAACAAATCAGACACCAAAGCACCCTCCAAACCCATGAAGTTAGGCGTATATGGCCGAAAACCATTCTCCCTAGGTATCCAATTATCACCCCACACATCAATTGATCTCCCATTTCCCACCCGCCACCTAACTCCCTCTCTCACTAAATCAATAGCACAACACATACTTTTCCATGTGAAGGAAGAATTGGATTTAGGCCTCGCATAAAAATAATCCCCATCATCAAAATATTTAGCCCTCCAAACACGACTCAGCAAGGAATCCGGGAATTGAATTACTCTCCAAACCTGTTTCCCTAACATGGCTAAGTTGAAAGATCTCAAGTCTCTAAAACCTAACCCACCATCTCTTTTGCTATCACATAATTTATGCCAAACCACCCAATGTGTTTTCTTCTCAGCTCGCTCCCATTGCCCCCACCAAAATCGTCCAATAATAGACTCAATCTCATGCAACAAATACTCACGCAATTTAAAGCAGCTCATTACATAAGTGGGAATAACCTGTAACACATATTTAATTAAGACCTCCTTCCCTGATTAGAAAGTAATTTATTCTCATATCCCTTAACTTTACTCCAGACCCGTTCCCTTAACCAGCTAAAACCTCTTTTTTAGACCTACCCATTTCTGTTGGCAGCCCAAGATACTTATCGTGCTTGTCAACTACCTGAACAGGAAGATATCCCCTCACCTCCTCCACCCTCTCTCTCCCCACATTTCTGCTAAACACAACTGTAGACTTTTCTAAATTTATTTCTTGCCCAGACGCCAAGCTATACCTATGTAAAATCGAAACTATTTCCCTTGCTGCCCCAGAAGTAGCTTGGCAAAACAATAAAGTGTCATCAACAAACAAAAGATGAGAGATCCTTGGTGCTGAAGGGGCAACAACTACACCCTTCAGAACCTCCCTCTCCTCAGCATTCCGAATTAATGAACTAAAAGCCTCAGTGATGAACAAAAAAAGATAGGGTGAAAGAGGATCCCCCTCTCTGGCTGAAAAGGACTCAGTGGCTCACCATTAAGTAAAACAGAATAAGACACTGTTCGCACACCAAGCATAATTAAATCAACAAATGACTCATGAAACCCTAACTTAAGCAACACTCGTTCAAGAAATGCCCATTCAACTCTATCATATGCCTTACTCATGTCAAGTTTTAAAGCCATAAAGCCTTCTTTACCCTTCATTTTTCTTTTCAAAAAATGGTTTATTTCATAAGAAACAAGCACATTATCATTAATAATACGATTAGGGACAAAGGCGGATTGGGAGCAATGATTTTAGTCATATGATCGAGGTTTCAACCTATTAGTTATTGCTTTTGAAATAATCTTGAACATGACGTTACTCAAACTTATAGGCCGAAACTGAGAAACAAATTCAAGAGATTTACACTTAGGTATGAGCACAATTGGGAATGATTTAAAGGAGGATGCAAATTTCGATTATTTAACACATCAAGAGCACAATCAACTACATTTTTTCCAACTAGAGACCAAAACTTTTGATAAAAAAATGCAGACATACCATCAGAAACAGGAGTTGTAGAAGGAAACATATAAAAAAGAGCAGCTTTTACCTCGTCCGGCGAGAAAACTCTGCACAAGTCTAGAGCCTTTCTTGTCAACTGTTACTTGCTACTATGGGGCCACGAGTGGAATGATCCAAACACCTGGCAAGGTTTAATACCGATTCCGGCTGTGAAAATATTACTACTATTTTGCAATAATATAAGAGGTTGTAATAACATATAGGAGCAGAATAACAAACCTATCAAGTTCAGAGCCCATGGCAATAGCCATATCCTTCAGCTCCTCAAGAACAACACTCAAGTCCATGAGAGTCTCATCATGTTTCATCTTTTCGACCTCAACTTTCTTCAAAGTGTTCGTGGTTTCAGCAGCAGGTGATGTGCATCTCCTTGAGGTAGAGCTCATTTTGGCCTTGTGCTCAAAGTATTTGTCCCATCTCTGTACTATAATCATGAATAGTGCATCAATATATGAGAATCTCACTCCAATGCCATCCATATAAGAGGAAACTAAGATGACCGAGTACCTACCTGCACTGGTTACAGGGGCAGTTAATCACCTGATTTCTTCTTAAGCTTACATTTTTTCGGAAACATGCCCCGTAGACCACCCAAAACCCTCTCTGCCTGAATCCAGAAACATATGAAAATAAACAGTTTAGTACATTCATGAATTCGCAAATAATTCTTGTTTTATGCAAACACTCATTTTCTGCTTCTGCTGCAAGGAAGCAATGATAAGTTTTTAACAAAAATCTGTTGCGAACAGTCACAATAGGAACAAGGCTGAGCCTATTGTGACCGAGTAGGAAGAAGGAGGGTATAATTGGAAATTTGGTCCATTCATTTCTATTTACGATTCTGCCATTGAGTCTTTTATGATTGGATTTCAAAAGTCAAAACCCGAGCCTTTTTCTTCTGAATAAGATTCCAAAATCATACTCCATTCCGTAAAATTTCCCCAACATTATCGGCCCAGCTTGGCCCATCAATAATATTGACTGGGAAAACGTAAAAGCCTGGCCAAATCAATTTTGACTGAGCAAACGTAAAAAGTCACCAGGACGGTGTAATTGACTGTTCCGTTCCGATCACCGATCCGACTCGTTGTCTTTCACTTTCATAACCACCACCAACCATAACTCAATCAATTTCGCTGCTGTTCGATCATCCAGAGACAGGTAACTTTCATCATCATCACTTTCTAATTATTAATCTTAATTAAATTAGAGTTTCGTTACTTTTCTCCTTTCCTGCAACTCAGTTTTCGTATCTATCGATTGAAATGAATTCAATTCTGCCATTGACAAATGTGTAAGCATTTGATTCACCTGTTTTAGCTGATGATAGCTACTGTCGAAATTGTGAGTTTGTTGAGGGATAATAATCTACTGCAAACGATTTGTCATTATTATCATTATTACTATTGTTAGGTATTCCAGTTCATTATTTGGAGATGACATATTTACATGATGGTACCAACTTAGTAGTACTAAAAACGTTGTAGAGTGATGAGAAAATTTACCAATACATGGTGATGTAGTTTGTGCAATGATATGTACAACAGCAGTTTATGTAGGTTTTGAACATACAGTATAAGTGTCTATAGATGGCAAGGTTACTTAGGTTTCACCTTATTAGTAAAGGAGAGGCTAAAGTAGGTAATGAGAAGGTACTAGCAGCACCTTGTTTCCATTCCAGCCAAGCTGCATATCGAACTTTTTGTCTTTTCGACTAACTCTTGAAATGAGCCTTACACTGGTTTTGTATGAAATTACTCTCAGCTCACACACTGGCATGTGTCAAAGGTTTTAAAGATATAATGAGAGTTATGGTACTCTAAAACATCTGGATGTGGTTGTCTGATGTGTTCTAGTATTCGTTCTGACTTTTTCAAAATGCTTCTTACTTTGTATGCAATATTACACTTCTGACCATGCATTCTCGTTCCAGCTCCATTGTCCACTTGATAATCAATGAATTGGAGGACCCTAGCACAGTTTATTGTTCAGTGTGTCCAATGTGCTCCCCCCCTCTATATCTTACGATTTATGGATTTATCTCATTTTAGTGAAATAATATGAATATGCCACCTAGGAGATGCTATAACTTGCATACGTTCTTGACCTTTTTTCGTCCTTTTGCAAGTCTGTCATTGATGCTTTACTGTTACAGAAATACCTGCTGTTTCATTAGGTTATTGCATATGGTAGTGTGCTCGACTAACCGAACTTTCTTGTGCAGACTGTTGTATCCCGAATGTGAAGAAGATATATGTTGGCCTTGGTGTGAGCTTCACCAACCTCATCACATGCAATTAAGTTGACAATGAAGCGTTTTGTGTATATCAATGATGACAGCTTACCACAAGATGTATACTGTGACAATCGTATATCGAACAGAAAGTATACGATATTGAACTTTCTTCCTAAAAACTTATGGGAACAATTTAGGTATAACTTTGCTACTGCATGTTTGCTTCTGATGTATACATACCACACATATATGAGCTTCTATTTACCTGAAACTGAGGCCTCAAATTATGAAAATAAAAAAACACTTATTAGTTCTGCTTGAAGGATTATGTTCCGCTCACCTGCAAAACCAACATGTCCAATTCTATAGCGCATGGATCATAATTGTTTTCAGCACTGGTTTCCTTCTCATCGTTGTTTTCATGGGACAACAGAGTCACCTTCATTAGCATCCTCATATATAATGCCTAAACTGGTCACCATAGTCTTTTCATCTTCTACTTTTCATACATGTAACACAGCTCAGTTTGTGGCACTAAATAATGGCTTTATCAATAATACTTTTCCTTTTTTGTGTTTTTTTCCCTCCCTTTCTAACTAACTTCTGTTCTCTCCAGTCGGTTCATGAACCAGTACTTTCTGTTGATTGCTTGCCTTCAGCTGTGGTCTCTAATTACTCCAGTGAACCCTGCAAGTACATGGGGCCCTCTAATATTCATATTTGCAGTCTCAGCATCAAAAGAGGCTTGGGATGATTATAACAGATATATCTCAGATAAGAAAGCAAATGAAAAAGAGGTGTGGATTGTAAGGCATGGAACCAAGAAGCTTGTAAGTGGATGCCTCATCTTGTTGCATGCTTCTACTTTTATATTTTGTCGTTAATTATTAGCTATGCCAAAAGCAGTTTCTCATATTAGACTATTAGGCACATCTGGTTATTATACTTAACAACAATACTCCCTCCGCCCTTCTGGAACTACAATCATTTCGAATTTGGGACTGCTGCTTAAACTGCAATCTCCCAAACTGGAAACTTTTTACATTATTGTATCCAACCCACTATCTAGTTTAATGATTCTTAATGCGTTCTGTATCCACACATACCCCAGTCGTAGTTCTTTAGTCATTCTTTCATCAATACCCCCACTTTTGTTGATTCCCACAGAGGTAAAAAACGTTGCAGTTTCAAATGTAATGGAGGGAATGTTTACTATCTGTCACACAGTTGATACAGAACATCATACATATAATTAAGAATAGACACGAATTTCTGCTTATCTGATTACACATTATTATGATTTTCCTATCTGTACTTCTCTAAAATTTGATTGGTTTTAGGGTTTTAGCTGTCACTTGCTCCAGGAATTTTATGTTTTTACCATTATTGTAAAATCTTATATTTATGATTGCCATTGTTGCACTGTGATATCTGATGTTAGCCTTATATCCTGTTCATCTCTTTCAGATTCAGGCACAAGATATTCATGTTGGAAACCTAGTGTGGTTACGTGAAAATGATGAAATTCCTTGTGATCTTGTTTTGCTGGGTACTGCAGATTCACAGGGAATATGCTACGTTGAGGTAAATTAGCATTTCTACTGGATGTTACTCCTTACATGTTTGGTTCACTTCCTATCATTGAATTATGCCTTTGAAGTATAGAAAGCAAAAGGATGACATCTACCTCTTCATTCTAGACCGACTCTACACTCTCAACTGTTTGTTTTATCTCTTTGTAGTTTATTTATTTATTTTGTAGTGGACCCTCTCCACTTTGCTTTAAAGGCATGTGATTATGGTAGGATAATGTTAGGGTGAAGCTGTAGATATGTTTTTGTTATATATGTCGGTTAGTTAGCATCTGAAATAAGTTTCCCACTTGAATAATTGTTAAATAATATAAGGTAATACAAACTGACCAATAGAACGTTGAAGGACGAATGTCAGAGACTGAAAATATTTTGATTTTGGCCTACTAATAGAAGCTATATGAACTTATCTGCCTCTAGTGTATTTCATTCTAATATTTCCTTATCTGGCAGTTTCAAATAACATCGTTGGTTCTTTAATATTATTGTGATTTTTAAAAACTGATCAATATCCCCTAGTCTAAGGTTTTGCTGCTTGTAGTTTTTGTTTGCCATGTTTCCTAGTTATCTGCAATTATATTGCGTTAGACATGTCTTGGTGAGTGATCTTATATATTCTGCAGACTGCAGCACTAGATGGTGAAACTGACTTGAAGACACGGTTGATACCTCCTGCTTGTGTGGGCATAGATCTGGAGTTATTGCACAAAATCAAGGCAAGACATCTATTTGTTTATTTAGTTATTTTTTGAAATAGCTAAAAATTTATCAAACAATAGATCTCTGTTTACAAGGTTGAGCATAAGAGATGTTTAAGTATCTTTGCAATCCTACACCAGAGACTCATTTAGAACCAAAATTGCAATTGACACCATGCTTCTAGTTTCACTAAACCACTGAAAGGTCTCCTCTCCACAAACTTCTTAACAACACAACCAAGTTTAACAACACTTGCACATAAATTCCAAACTAGAATACAATGATTTCCACTTATGCCATTAAATGCCAAGCTGCCTTTGTATTAAACTCCAAAATTACACCTTCCATATCCACACACATCTAGATATTTAAGCCTAGATCATCATAGTGTAGCCAATTCACGTTATGAGGCTTGTCAAGATACTTATGATCATGATTTCCAAGCATTTTTGTTGAGTCTCTCAATTAATAACAAGGAGTATCGCCAAGGAGTATAGGGCCAATCATACTTAATGTTATATAGATAATACTACATAACTTGCTTCACACATGCAACACATATGAACCTTCCCCCCTTTATTTTCAGGGTGTGATTGAATGCCCAAGTCCAGATAGAGATATTAGGAGGTTTGATGCGAACATGCGATTGTTTCCTCCATTTCTTGACAATGACGTTTGCCCCCTGACAATTAAAAATACACTTCTTCAATCGTGCTACTTACGGAACACAGAGTGGGCGTGTGGAGTTGCTGTTTACACAGGCAAGTGTATTGTTTTAGCGCCTTCTTTTAATATTATGTGTAACTATATTGTACTGGAATCATATGTAAGAATGAAGGAACTATAAGGTTTCTCCCCTTTTGTTTGTTGCCTTAACGGATTAGCTGAAGAAGTGTGTCTATGATTATGAACCTGACAGTTGATGGAATATAGCAAAATTTCATGTAGGTATGTTTCATTGAGTTAGAAGTAGAGAGCAATTTATCTATTATATTTGAACCTTTAGGAATTCAATTTTTAGTTCATTGTAGCTTTTCGGTGCTATTCTTTTTTCTAGCTCGTATTTGTGATTAAAAAGGTTGTTTTTGAAAGGTTGAGAATATGTTTAAAGCAATTCTGGGCTTGGTCTGCAGAATCCTGGTTTTGGTTTGGAAACTTTTGATTCAGTTTAAAATTTAAATGCATCTGATTGAAATTGAATTGTAATAGATACCATCTAGATATGGAAATGAACATATGCCTGTGCGTAAGAATGTATTCACGTGCTGAGTGTAGGTGTAAACAATGCATACATACGACAGGGGCACACATTATATATATAAATGCACATGCAAATGGCAAGTTCCTGCGAGAAAGAAATAAGTTATGTCAGCCATATAGAAATATCTATAGAACCATAAAGAAACTGGCTTTAAAATACATTACATGGAGGTACAGGAAGAAATAGGTAATATACAGATGATCAGAAACCTATAATTGACTTTCTATCCCCTCCTGCAACCTAAGAATACATGCACACGCACATGCAACCACACAATTCTGGCACGTGACATTTTCTTACATACTATGCATTGATTCTTAATGATTCCTGTGAAGGGAGGCCGATAAAACACGCTAGATATTCTTAACGTTTTAATTGTATTGATGTAGTTATGTATCATACGTGCTTCCCCTTGGAGTACACACTAGTGAAATTAAATAGATCAATATTCTATATGCAGTTCAATGAATAATCTTTGGTTGGTGCTAAACAACATATCCTCTTGTACTTTCAGGCAATGAAACCAAGCTGGGCATGAGTAGGGGTATACCTGAGCCAAAGCTTACTGCTGTAGATGCAATGATTGACAAGTTGACTGGAGCAATATTTGTTTTTCAGATAGTTGTTGTTATTGTTCTCGGCATAGCTGGAAATGTATGGAAAGATACAGAAGCTAGGAAGGTCTGTCTTCTCATTGACCCTCTGTATTTGTTTGCTTCGAGTTTTAGTATCTTCGTGTGTGTTTCATTTCTTTCAACAAATGAGAGGTGAAGGCAACAACGTTTTATTGTATGTGATTTTTTTGTTTTTTAATGGATCGTAACTGTGGTAGTGAAGCTCATATGACTTCATGGATCTAGGATTGTCATCAATGTGTACAATATTTGCCAAAATGTAGCAGTTCAGGATCCCCACCCCCCCCCCCCCCCCCCCGGTCACCATCTAGTGATCTAGATAGGCTTTATGAGCTCATTTCAATGATCGATCCAACATATGACTTTGGATTAACCTGTGCAAGGCTGAAAAGACATCTAAGATCAAACTAAACATGCTTATTGTTTTATCTATCATTGTCAACAACGTTAAATACGTATTTAAAGCCTGGACCAAGTTTGTAAGTATAGTTTCATGAATGTGTTTATATGCTGGTGCACATGCTTTAAAGAAATTGATTTTTATTGCCAATGGGTCCCCCCACCCCCCGGTAAAAATATTCCACTTCATTAATGCGCATCCTCTCCATCACTGATGCAGATGTTCTTGCCTCTATTTTGCAGCTTTGGTATGTCCAATATCCACAGGAAGGGCCATGGTACGAACTCCTCATCATCCCTCTACGATTTGAACTTCTTTGCTCCATCATGATCCCGATATCCATAAAGGTAAGAGTTTGTGTTAGATTGTCTGATCATTTATACTATTTTGTTTGTGCATGTGTATCTGATTATATCCCTGGCTGTGAGCAAATTCAAATCTCTCATTAAAACCATAATGATGGAGTCTGCTCTGTTTCACTATCAATGGTTTGAACTTTGAACATATGTAATAGTTTCTGTTGACCGACCAAGAATTTTTCATGATCTGTTAGCTAACTCATGTGACATTTCCAGGTATCCTTAGATCTTGTGAAAAGCTTGTATGCAAAATTTATTGATTGGGATGATCAGATGGTTGATTTAGAAACTGGAACACGATCCAATGCTGCCAAGTAAGAGACAACTAGCGCTCATGCCTTTGTCTCGAATAACTTATAGCATGTTATTAATGCTATCTGGTTTATTATATTTGACAGCCAAGCTATTAGTGAGGACTTGGGGCAAGTTGAGTATATATTGACAGACAAAACAGGAACCCTCACTGAAAATAAGATGATCTTCAAAAGATGTTGCATAGGTGGAACCTTCTATGGGAATGAAACTGGTGATGCTGTGACAGGTAAACCTATGTTCTTGTCAATAGAATGCTGGTGTGCATTTGGCATGTACTGCAAATATTTCAGATTGCCTACTAGTTCATCTTTAGAAAGCTTAGTTTAATAATGGGGCAATTGGAGTGGGCGTCGTAAGCACCAAGATGTGTGGAACTCAGGCCCCCGAAACCTCCTTTAACTTATAAATTAAAAAGAGAAAGCTAATGTAAAAATTATTTAAGGCTGCCCCAAGGAAAATGGCTATTACTGCCCTAAGTTGTTAAAAGCCTCATGGAAGTTTAAAGGAACTCAGTGACTTTTATTTTATTTTAGTATTATTATTTATTTATATTCGAGGAAGGTAAAATCTTGTTGAGCTCCCAGTGAAGGAAAGTTACATGAATGAATTTAGAGGGGAATACCCCAACCAATTGCAAGTTTCTGTTATTTATCATCCATCTATTTTCCAGAATCCATACCTAAAGCCAAGTATAAAAATACTACTACTAGAAAATGATCAAGAACAAATGACTATGGGCAGCAACTTCTCTTTTAGGACTTCATTAATGCTGAGAACAAATTTGCATCAGAAACCGTTTCCAACTTCACTTGTGGAAGGACATCCTCCTTTGTACAGTATGATACAGGAATCCTCCCACCTCCCTCAATTATTTCTGGTAAGAAAGACTCTGAAGAGTCAGAAGCCATACATAATACCCCCACTGTTTCAATGAATTGTATACATTTGGTTTTGTGTTGGTTTCTTAGGAGGTTTGTAGAATACAAAATTAGGTGGTCTTTCCCTTTCAAGATGATCTAGACTGTTTGAATGATAGCGAAGTAAAGGTGAGGTGATAACGGTATAAGATTACATTGATTCTGTTTATTTTGCTCTTTGTATGTTTCCTGAATTTTCCTATTTTTCCCTTTTTAATTTTCTAAATTTCCATTAGAACAATCATGGGAAATTTATCTTTTCCCCAATTTCCTTTCCTTTCCTTTCCCTCAAAATCCCATAAACCATGTCAAGCCTATTAGAATACAGCCCAATTAAACTTCACCATAGCCCTTATAGTGCCTATGCTGAATTCAGATGAAAGTAGTCGTCCTTGGGGCAAAAAAAAATGAAGTGAAAAAAAGACTACATTGCTCATTCTGGCAAGAAAAAGATATGGCCTCTCAGGGGCCAAACGTGACATGGACAAGAATAACACCATGTCATATCTTTGTTTTACTGTGTCGGTGCAGAGATGCACTTTATATGAAACTGGTGTACTATCATATTGGGCACTTTCTTCACTTGTGTCCTTTTTGACATTCTTTATAAGCTTCACCATCTAGCATTTTATGAGAAGATAATGCTGATACTCCTTTTATAGAAAGACTAGGCATTCCTATCTTCCCACTAGATGTATGGGGCCTGAGTAAGATATAGAACTTAGGTACAGCAACTTTCATATTTCTAGCTCATACACTTGCAAGCATCATATCAACAACATAATAGCACGCTTGTTATATATCAAATAACAAAATATAGATGTGCAATACTCTTGCAACTTATACCCTGAAGGTGCATCAATTCTCTTTAGCTTTAAGTCATTTCACTCTGGCTGCTGATGCAGTGAATGAATTATCTACTGCTTTCGTGGCAATTATGCTTCGTCTTATATCAGTAGAAATGTGCTTACTCATTGTGCTTTTGACTGGTTTAGAAAGGTTACTGAGTAAAGTTGTTGTGCCTTTTAGATGCAGAGCTTCTGAATGCTGTATCCAGTAATACGGCAGATGTGATCCGGTTTCTTAAAGTAATGGCAATATGCAACACTGTTGTTCCTGTGCAAAGGTAAAGTTACCATAACTCATAAAGTACATAATGCCACCACATAGATGATCTTTAGTTTTCACTAATGTTTTCTTGGTCCTTGTCCTGCCATTATCTACCAATTCACCCCTATTGAATCCTTTGTGCAGCAAAAGCGGGGCATTATCATACAAGGCTCAGTCGCAAGATGAAGAGGCTCTTGTTCGTGCAGCTGCTCACTTGCATATGGTTTATGTGAATAAGAATGGGAATATTGTTGGTATGTTGTACTTGTATCCATTTCTGTTAAAAATCCTCTTTCTTCTGCCCACTGACCATGCATATTTTTTGCTCATGCAGATATCAATTTTGATGGTTCAGCAATCCAATATGAGGTGTTGGATATTCTGGAATTTACTTCTGATAGGAAAAGAATGTCGATTGTAATCAAGGACTGCCAGAGCGGTAAAACTTTCCTTCTATCCAAAGGAGCCGATGAAGCAATTCTTCCGCATGCTTGTGCTGGTAATGATTAATACTTGCCTATTATTTGCCCTTCTCTTAAAATATGAATTGGTTACAGGAAGTTAGAGAAGTTGATATGGAGAAATATATGCATCTTCTCTTTAGCAAACTACTACCTAAATATTTTCACTTAGGCTTTTATGTATTTCTTTGAGATCTGTTGATTCAACCTTGTATATTGGTTTACTTTTCCTAATAATATTTGAGATTACCTATCAGGAAAAGAAAGTGATATTGCTCATCTAGTTATAATCAATTTTCAGAAACAGTCATCAGTTTAAGTGTTTAACATCTCAGTAGTGGAATAAATCTGTTTCCGCTTTTATATGATTGGGGGGGGGGGGGTGTTACAAAAAAGAAATTCTGATGCTGTTTACTCTTATATACGGTCTTGTAGCACTCTTCCAAAGGCCATTGTATTTTATGGTCTTTGTTCATGAAACTTTTCATTCATACGAAGATGGGTTATAGACTCATACTCTCTCCTTTTTTCAGTGTACAATGTTTTATCCAATTTGTGTTTTTGTGAATGTATGAAATTTTTGTTGATTTAGCTATAGTTTCTAACTCTGCCCTTCACCACCCCCAAGCTATGATCTATTTTATTTTCCCATGTAAATGGGAAATGGGAGTTTATACTTTATTGTCAATGATGAGGGGCACTTGGAAAAAATATCTCCTTAATGTGTGAAAACACCTAAAACTTCACACACTTAAAAAAGGATGGAGTAGTATTTGCGTGGAAATCGTAACCTAGGCATCAAAGTTACTCCATTGACTTGTTTGTACATGAGGCAATTTTATAGAATTTCTCTCTCCCATGAGCTTGGTGCACCTTGGTCGACGTATAGCTATTGCATGAGAATGATAGCTAGACTGATTAATCTGACACAATATGTAAGCTCAAGTGTAGATGAACCTGTACTATGCTCGTACGCTTCCTGGTTCAAGATGGTTCGATAATGACTATATTCATATTATGCTCGTCCACAAGTTCTGACAACTTGTTGGGCGTCATTGATTTTGATTCTTATTTCAGTGATTTCTCATCTCATGATACAATAATATATTGTTGTTGTTTCTGTTATTAATTAATCTTGTGTGTCGTGGAATCTTCTCGTAATATCTAATATTATGTACCAGGGCAACAGGTAAGAAATTTTACCGAAGCTGTCGAGCAATATAGTCAACTAGGGCTACGGACATTATGCATAGCTTGGCGGGAATTGGATGATGACGAGTACCAAGAATGGGCTATGATGTTCAATGAGGCTAATAGTACGTTAGTTGATAGAGAGGTACCCTGACAAGTTAGCTATTGTTGGTTTTCCTTCATCTCTTTCTGGAATTCCTCGATCCCTGATTCACCATCTCATATGTTATTTGTAGCTGTGACGTTTTGTATAATAGACACTTCATTGCTGTATTTTGCAGTGGAGGGTGGCTGAAGTCTGCCAAAGATTAGAGCATGATTTTGAGATTCTTGGTGTTGCTGCCATAGAGGATCGCCTTCAGGTGAATCTTTTCTTAGGAAACACATGAAGATTGCAAGATGTAAATGCAACTCTTCATATACTTTAGTTTGTTTAATTTACCAGTCTTGATCCTAAACAATCCAGGATGGTGTGCCAGAAACAATCGAAACACTCAGGAAAGCAGGAATAAATTTTTGGATGCTGACTGGAGACAAACAAAACACTGCCATACAGATTGCTCTTTCCTGCAATTTTGTATCTCCAGGTGATTTTACCATGTTTTTTTAAAAACTTTTTAATCATTCTTTAGTATTGATTTAGTTGGCTTTTTCAAGAAACAAAACTAAGAGTTTCAACAAATATATCTATAATTTCCTCGAAGAACACTAGAACTATCAATTATTGTATGTTAGAATTGTTTTCTTTTATTGTCTCTGCTTTTGAGCAAACATAAAAACTATATATATCTGGCCACTTGAAGCTAACAAATTAAAGAAGAATCTTGAGGACGTTCCACTCAGAAGTTACTTTGGTGTTGATTCTATAACTTGTAGAATGGAATGTGCTAATGTTTCGTAGCCAGTTTATGTTTTAGTACAGCAAGAGGTGCAACTATCATTTAGAAGAATGACTAGAAAATTAATTGACAAAGCTTAGTGCATCCTGGAAGGAGTCAAGGAGATCCCATAGAACCTTCCCATATCTATCCCTGATCTTTCTCTTGAACCCTAGAAGACAACCACCACCCGACTTAGTATTGTCGGGTTGTGACAAGGTCCATGACACATGACAAAGTCCTAATGTATGCAATCCATCTTATAGTGAAGGAACAGATGATCGACAAACTTCTGATCACACTTGAATGTGTAATACAACTCCAGAACGTAATCTGTGCTGTCTTATTATCATTTATCAGCGGTAATAACCATGCCCAAACTCACCATCCAATCCAAGAGTGTCACCGGTGGGAGATTACTTCTCTAGATACGCTTTCAAGGAACATAAATTTTCAACTTGTCCCAAAATGACTTAAAATAAGTATGTCAACGATGAGCGGCTTCTTTTCATTTACCCAACCCTACCTTTCGTGTTATACAGTTGACAATATTTAACTAAATACTCTAATTCCCAGACCCGAAGATCCCTTCTTGAGGATACATACCAATATATCCATCATTACGTACATTCATCAAAGCGTCGGCTTTGATTGCATTAAGATAGAGGGTAGGAAACTGAAAACCCCTTCTTAGCGGTTGATCACACTCCAATGCATCTTCCCAAACTTTGATCTTTTTGAGCCATTCCCAACTTCAAAAGTAAGGCTTTGTTCTCTGTCTGAACTGAACTGAACAGAACTGATCTAAACTGAACTGAACTTAAAATAATCAATTTTCAGACGAAAAGAACATAGCCTAAATCTATCAAAGAACTAAGACTAAGTGTGTGTTTGCAAATGCTTTCAGGAAGTACTTTTGACTTGCTTTTTTTAAAAGTAAAAACAAATAATGATTTTAATCAAAAGCGTTTGGTAGTACACCATTGCTTACCAACTCACTGTATTTAGCCATGATAAGCACGTGTCAAAGGCTCTTTTTCTGTAACATCTTCATAACTATTGCCGAGTAAAAGTGTAAAACCCTTGTTAAAGACGAACAAGTCTTGGAAGTCCCATGCAACACATTCTAAAAGCACCACTGCTATTTGTGTCCCCTGGTTTGTTTCGATCAAGGCGACAAGAATATCATTATAACACTTATGAATTTGCCATATTGTAGAAATAAGAGAAAACTCTCATATCATCTTCATTCGTCACCTCTGGACATAGGCATTGCCAGCTCTGGTGATTGGACTATTCTATCTTTGGTTGGCTATGTGGAAATGGCTATTCTTTAACATAAACTCACTCAGCTGACTGAATTTTTACTTGCCTAAATACTTCTTATTCTTCTAGCTTGATTATGTGTCCATGCGTTTCTTGATCCATGCTGTGCCTTGTTTTATTATTTCTTGAAATTCTTTCATAGATGTCTCTTCAGGCTACATTTTCATGTCTCAAGTCAGTTTTATTGCCAACAGAGCCTAAAGGTCAGCTTCTGATGCTTAATGGGAAAACTGAAGATGAAGTATGCAGGAGTCTGGAGAGGGTTCTACTGACAATGAGAATCACAAATTCTGAAGCTAAGGTATGTTTTTTTTTTAATATTTAAACTTAGTATAGTTAAATGTCTGGAATTCAAGCCAACTTGAACTTGTTGACACTGTGTTGAGTTGGTTCAGAAAAGTAATAAAAATGGTGTTACTTTATTGTTTTTCTGTTGAGAAGTGTATTTGAGAATATCCCTTGCTGCAGGACGTAGCATTTGTTGTTGATGGTTGGGCTCTTGAAATTGCGCTGAAGCATTATCGTAAAGCGTTTACAGAACTTGCAATTCTGTCGAGGACAGCTATATGTTGCCGTGTTACTCCATCGCAAAAGGCTCAGGTTGCTATCAGCATGGTTTTATACTTTTATTCTTAGTGTTAGGGGACGCTTTTCTGGTAGGAAAATATTAAGCACACATTTATGTGAACTTAAGTTCATTTCAATCTCTACTTCAGAAATAGTCTCATCTTCTAACCAATTATTAATTTCTTAAGAAAGATAGTTGTTATCTCCAGGTTCTGAAATATGAACTGGCTCTAGGTAGTAAACATATGCCTTGATTTACTATCGTTGATGCTTTCGGACTTCGCTCCCGGTTACTCAGGAGTTATTCCAATCTTTTGTTCTCTTTGTTGTGTAATTCTGGTTTTTGTCCCCCCCCCCCAGTTTGTAATATAGCCCATTTTATGTCAAATATGGTCTGAGAACTTAAAATATCTGTTTGATTTGATCATCTGTTCGTTTGCCTAACATGCTTCACTTGTTGAATACAATGAAATAAAACAGTTGTCTTTAGATTTTATTTTTGTTTGGTAAAGATAGTAGAAGTACTAGGTTTTATTGATGTTGAACTAATAGGGAGTAAAGTACCAGTATAGGTGAAAAAAATCATGTTTTTAACATGTGGAAGTAGATCGAAGAAGAAACATTTGATTCGAGGCAGTTGAAACATGTCCATCAAGGATGTAAGTTCACTTGTGGATAAAGTGATTAAAGATCTTGAAAATCTCAAACAGACTGAACTTATTTTATGGATCCAGTCATTCTTGGATGTAACTAGACTTTTTACACTATGGATGTTTTTGTATTTGATTTAGAATATATTGGACTATGGTATTTTCTTTTATTTAGGAGACTTGGTCCTGTATAACTTTACCACCAGTCTGCTGGAATAGTTCCTAACACTTGGTAATAATTCTTTGATATTATTCCAATAATATGTAATGTTCAGCTTACCATCCTTAGATACGATAGTTATCATGATCTCAAACCCATTTAAATTACTCCCTTCGTTTTTTAATACAAGATGTTTTAGGATGTTTCACATGAAAGATTAGAGGTTGGATCATCATGGGATATTTCTGGGGACTTCCTCTATTTTAGTGTAGCTAACTGTCCTGTGATTATTTTAAAAATATCTGTGTGGATTTGTCGGTTTTGGTATCCTTATTGTGTGCGATTTCAGGAATGCTAAAATTTGGTTTCTGGTATTGCTTGATAGAGAGTGGGAGGAGACATTGATATCTCAACAGTTTTTTTCTTTAAAATGATTTTAGATGTTTTTTTCTTTTTTCATAGCTTGTCGAGCTTTTGAAGTCGTGTGATTATAGAACTTTAGCCATTGGTGATGGTGGCAATGATGTGAGGATGATTCAACAAGCTGACATAGGGGTTGGCATAAGTGGAAGAGAAGGACTGCAAGCAGCAAGAGCAGCTGATTATAGCATTGGAAGTGAGAAATTTCTTGACCTTTTGAATTCAATATGGCCTCATATTTTTCAGTTGCTTTTGCCCGTAGAATGAAAATGAGGTGAACTTTTTGAGTTCTGAAAATTTGTAGATCTCTGTTATCGTGAAAATGTATGAGTAGCCTTAAGTCTAGACCAGAGTGCATATAGAAGTGATTAAGAGTATCTAAGTTACAGAACTTGGTAAACTTCTAAAACCTACTGGTTTTGTTATGTTCTTGCGCTAAAATAAACTGATCTTAATAAAAATTAGTCCGTCAGAAGCATTGATATGTACTTGTTTCGCTATCTTGGCTGCTAAAGGTTTCTGCATAATTTCTTCTGAGTGGGATAAAACTTTTTAATGCTGAAACACCAAATCAGTTCCTTTGGGGGGGGGGGGGGAGGATAAATTGAGATCATACTGTCGGAGTCACACTTTACTATTTCTAATCTGTTTTTGTATTATCTAACCATGTGAGATATTATTCATGTTCCACTTAGAACATTCTAAACTGTTAGTTCTGGGTTCCAGATAATCAAATAATGTCATGAAATTGAATTCAAATCTGCATGATTGCAAACCTGGCTTCAACATAATAACCTGATTCACTTGTCTTAAGTGCGTTGGTTATGTTTTGAATCTTATATCGAGCTGTTATCAGATATGCTAATGGTCTTTTACTTGCAGAATTCAGATTCTTGAAAAGATTGATACTTGTCCACGGACGCTATTCATATAATAGAACAGCATTTCTTTCCCAGTATTCCTTCTACAAGTCCTTGCTGATATGTTTTATCCAAATCTTGTGAGTTCCTTTAATTTCCTCTCTTCTCCCATTTGTTTCTCGTATCTATTTTTATTTGTGTTAAACTGCAGGCTTAGTGAGTCTTTACTCATGCTCCAATGATGTTAACATTATACTGCACCAGCTTTTCATTTATTTCAGGTGTGTCAGGGACCAGTCTTTTCAATTCTGTCAGCTTGATGGCTTATAATGTTTTTTACACAAGCGTTCCTGTTCTGGTTAGTGTTCTCGATAAAGATCTCAGTGAAAGAACAGTAATGCAGCATCCCCAAATACTATTTTATTGCCAAGCAGGAAGGTATGACCTTTTTGTCTCACGTGAATGCACCGTTCAGTTAACTTTTGTTCTAAAGATTTGTACATAGAGTGCCTTACTAGTCTACAACTGAACTTTGAACTTTCTTCTCTTTTTTACAAACTATGTGAGGGTTTTAGTATAGCATGTGGACTGACTCAGAAAAGTTTGTGACAGACTTCTTAACCCTAGCACGTTTGCTGGATGGTTTGGGCGTTCTCTCTTTCACGTGAGTGCTTTATTTTTCTGAATTTTTATTCTTGTACCATGATACTCTTCTGTGACAAGATGTTGATACCAATTTGGATTGGTCAGCTACTTTACTTCAGGGACAAAGGGGGTAGTAACAAATAACAATGTAGTTTTATATGTGATGAGGAAAAATTATGTTCACTTTATGAATCAGAAATATGTTGAGTCATTCTATCAATTTCTATACCTACTTATTATTTTTTGAAAGCTGATCAAGAAAGTATTATTTAGCAAAACTGGTGATACACGCGAAGTGTACTACAGTAGGTGAGACAAAAAGAAATGAGACTAGTACTATCAGGCAGGCCTCACTGAACCAATACAATAACAAACCAAAGAAATTCCTCGCAATGACCGATATCTAAAGTAATCCAACATTTTTTCATCAATACAAAGTTACGAAATTGAAGAGTTGGAGCATTTGGAGAACAAAAGTTCCACTATTTGTTAGCTTGCAAAGAGTGCTAGAAAGTAGTCATGGGTTAGGTATGTAGCTAGGATGAATATCCTTAATGTGCTTCATTGACCTTTGATTAATCTGCTGCCAACAATGAAGTGTATTTTATCATGATTGTGATGGTGGCTAAGTTGACGTAATTCCTAGGCAAAGTACTTTGGTCATGGTCTAACCTAACAAATTATTATATGGTGTTCTTCAGGCAATTGTTGTATTTGTCATCACCATCCACGTCTATGCTTTTGAGAAGGGTGAAATGGAGGAGGTCTCGATGGTTGCTCTCTCGGGATGTATTTGGTTGCAGGCTTTTGTTGTTGCAATAGAGACCAAGTGAGTTGCCCCATCTAGCATTTCTTACACTAAAGTCTCTACTAATGTGTCATTTTCTCTGGTAGAAAAATACTTGGAGAAGATTGGCCAAGACTCTTTCCCCTGTTTGCTTGGTTAGATGGTTAGACCAAACGATCCCCAGTCCCCACAGTCGATAGGACATCGAGTAGCTGTTGTTAACTATTTGCATTGGTGGATAAATTGTTTCATGGGAGTGGGGGATGATATTATCCCATTTGACCAAATTTTGCCAATTTTTCAAACGAGGAAAACATGGCCCACCATGGCTAGTATTTAGAAATCCAGCGTTTGCTTATTGAAAGAAAAACGTTGGATAAGAAAACTCACCTTTAAATTGTGCTGAACGGTGAAAGAACAGTTTTTTTGTTATTTTTAGCGCCTCTAGCAGTGGCTCTTTCCATCATCTGTCAGTGTCTGATAACCATTTCCGGAATGAGTCTCGGAGGCGTTATAGTCCATTGTTTCTTTTGCTATGTAGTTCAGAGGCAGTTTTTCAAAACCTCATTGAAAAGTATTAAAATTAGATATTAAAGAAGCTAATGCCATGTTCCACGGTCACTGACTCACTGGTGGTTGATTTTTTTTCTATACTAATTTGCTATCTGATCTTTTGTTTCATCATGTCCATCATGTTTTTCTGCATCTTGTAACTAGTTGAATTTTGATCTGATGTCTCTAAATTGATTTTACAGTTCTTTCACAATATTGCAACACTTGGCAATATGGGGAAATCTAGTTGGTTTTTACATCATCAACTGGATAGTCAGCGCGATCCCGTCTTCAGGGATGTATACAATAATGTTTCGTCTGTGCAGGGAACCGTCATACTGGATTACATTGACCGTGAGTCTTGCTCTCGTTCTTCCCCCCCCCCCCCCCCCTCCAACACACAAACCTCATTTGTAATAATCAATTGCATGTTCTGTTAAACATGTGTTATATATTATGTCATGGTATCCTTATCTCGTATGTAAACTAACCTAACTCTACTGCCATTTCAGCTCATTGTTGGTGTTGGGATGGGTCCAGTCCTTGCTTTGAAGTACTTCAGATACACTTACAGGTCCAGTAAAATCAACATACTTCAACAGGCCGAACGCCTGGGAGGACCAATCCTGTCACTGGGAAGCATAGAGCCTCAATCACGATCATTGGAGAAAGATCTATCCCCATTATCAATATCACAGCCCAAGAGCCGTAACAACCCAGTATACGAACCTCTACTGTCAGAGTCTCCAAGTGCCACCAGACGCTCATTTGGGCCAGGAGCGCCATTTGATTTCTTTCAGTCACAGTCCAGATTGTCTTCTAGTTATACAAGAAACTGCAAGGATAACTGACATACTGTATGATTCTTTATGGACACATAACATGTGCAAGAAATTGTTGACAGCGTAGAGAAGCTCATATGTTTTTTTTTTTATCAAACGGCTTCTGGGTTTGGCTTTATATAGGATTACTATCCACGATCCATGTCTCTGGGTGACTGGGTCGAGGTGGAGAAGATGAGCAAATCTGTGTATATGCCACAGTAACCAGTGACAAGTAAAATGTCATTTTCCTGGTTGGTAGATAGCTTAGTGAGTGAATGATTGATGGAACAAAACGCATGTATTAGTACTATAGTACGTACAGTGACATCTCTTAATTAATTCTCGAGGCAAAACTCATATCACTGTAATTATTCAAGTACCCAGATGAGTTGAGGCAAAAATAATTTGTATTGAAGGAGACTACATATTCTTAATATTTTATTTCCTGCTATCTAATTGTTCACCTTTGGTTTTTTTTCTCCCCCCCCCCAGCTAGCGCTACACCTTCCATGACAGCAACTTCATCTGCTTCTAATGATCGGTCAGAATTTGTTGAAGTATAGATATATGTGGTTGCTGAGTTCCTCTGCTTTCTCCTGGTTGATCCAATGCGCTACACCTCCCATGACAACAACTTCATCTAACAGTGGAACAGATTTCCAGGAATTTCTGTAACAACAGAGCCTTTTGATCCAGTAACTCGAGCTGCATCAGTTGGTGGTCCGCAACATCACTCACCACCCCGATTAAACACTGACTTTAATGTTAGCTGCTTGCTTTTCCTGAATCCCAAGTGACCAAACCAACCATCCTGCTTTTCCTGTGGACATAGCAAGCCCTTTAGTCATATAACTTCTGTGGTTTTTTCAGAAGGCCAAATTATCATTGATAATTGAATGCACACTTGGATATACGTACAACTAAGAAGAAGAAACCCTATCAGTAGTAATAGGAATTGAAGATTTCAAATACAGATCAACTCTAATATATATATACTATAAGCCCCAGATTCCCACGTTGCACAAAATCAACAGCACACGACTAATTTACAAAGGATGTACCAGTTATTTGAACCTTTCCAAGTGAGGACTCAGATTTTGAGGCTTTATTGCTGCCGTAGACATACGCCGTAATAGAAAGTCTCATTCAAGTATGGATCAAGATCTTCCTCTTTCACAGTGGTGCAGAATTTCTGATCATCAAAGGAGAGCTCCACAAAAGCGTCTGGACCAACCTTGTCCATCTTTTGGCATCGGGTTGTGAGCTCTGAATACTTCCATTGCTAGCTTGAGATTGTTCATTTTAGTCACCTAATGGATGACAAATAAAGTCAATAACAACTAAGTTTGTATGAAAGCAGATAATAGATTCAACATCTCAGAACATAACAATATTCATCTTAAAAAAGGAATACAAGTGTGAATGAGAACAAGAAATCAGATTTTACGATTTTGCTTAAGCCTATTCAAGGTTTTGTCCATTCGTCTGGGTCAAACAAATAGCAAGGATCTATTTCATCACCTAGAAACAATTAGATAGAGCAAAGTCAGTAAAATCATAGACTTAATGTGGGCACTGAGTGATATTAATTGTACAACTAAAATTTATATTTGAACCAGGTTTTCTTCCTGGTATTAGGCCAACTTCATTCAATCTTTTAGGATTCAATTTTATTTATTTTCTGACATGCACACAAATTTTTGTACCTCCAATATGCTTACCTATAGCAGTCCGTAAGAAATCGTATTAAGATTTTTCGAATTGAGAATAGCCTTGACACAGAGATACTTCAGTCTAGCTGATAAAATCTCGATCTCATCTAAAAACATTCACTTGCAAAACCTTTCTTCGCCGTATATATACAGAGTTGAAGAAATTAAACTAGTTCCAGTTCGAAACAAGATATTTGAATTAATGGGCCATGTTTAGAAAATATTAATCGGAAACTCCAAAGAACAAACTAAACTTGAAATGCTTTAAACTGAGAATCCTGTGAGCACATTCTTCCCTTGTAACTAATTAAAGATGTTACATGCATGTCTGCGAAACATAGGAATGCCTCATCAACAATTTTGTACAGATTTTCTGATAATCAAATCGCTGCCATGCATTCTCAAACTTTGTGAGCGGCCTTTCTCCTAACCCACCCATAAGTCATTTGCTACGACACTGGCTGTGATCTTTCAAACATCACCTTCGAAAAGAGTGATTCTAAACTCAGTGCTCAATAGATACTAGAACATGAGTACTATTTTGTAAATTAACAGTAGATACTTTTGGCCATTCAACAAATATAAAACTTGTATTAAGTTTTCGAAAAACATAAAACTAAACATTACCAAATAATCTGATCAATTAAGGTGTAGAATGCATGGATTGCTTTCTTGGACCTGCAGCAGGTACAGTATACGGATGTGATCCTGTAAACAACATATAAGTTGTTAGTTTCTGCATGCACTATATATGTTACTCTCAAAGTTAGAAACATATAAGCCGTCACTCCCTACAATTGAGAAAATTGATGATCATAAATCTTACAGAGTAGCTCTTCTTCTTTGTCCTCCTCCCCTTCCTCTTCTTCTTCGACCTCCTCTTCTTTGTCCTCCACTTCCTCTACTTCTTCTTCGTCCCCCTCCTCTTCGTCACTAGATTGATCAAACCATGGATCGATGAACGTTTTTTTGATCTGGCAAAGGAAAAGGAATCAATAATTTAGGAAGCAAGATAATTAGCATTTGCAATTAGTATTAAATTTTGAGAGCAGAGATTATTACAATACATGCATGCTTTAACATTTACCAAACCCAGTTTTTCTCCCCCTTTACTAATCTTATACTACTATTTCTACAACTAATTAATATATACTCCATACTAGCTATTACTGTCATTCTTAAGTTCCATTAATAACTTCTCAATTAAGCACCACCAATCTTATATACAATGAAGAAAAATAATAAGAAAGTAGAGATTATATTGTTAAAATTGTAATTAAAAAGATGCTAGTATTGTTTTTCACCTGTTTATTTTTATGGTTGATGAAGTTTTCAATGCCAAAAAGTTCAGATGGAAATTAACTTTTTAATGGAAGAGAGGGGGATCATTTAATTTGTTCTCGATGTTTAGTGAAAAAATACTTTGAAAAGGGACAAACAAGAAGTCCGAAAAACAATTAATAGACCAACAAATAAATTAAATCGATGATCACCTCATATATGTGCCTATATGGCCAATCACGATCAATATGCAGATGAAGATCCTCGTTTCCCATATGTCGTTGCTCCTCTAGTATTTCCCTTGCAGACTCGATAAGTGATTTGCTGCATTTTTTCCCATAGAGCTGAATTGATTGAAGAGTTTGTATTTCTCCAATTTCTATAGGGATGCCCTCCTTCATTCTTTTCATATTCCAAAGCACAAGGTGCTCAAGGCATGGGAGAACTGAACCACCATCTGTTGTCCACCGTACTAGATTTGACTCTCCAAAAAACAGGTATCTGAGACTAGGGAATTCCCCCTCACCCAAATTCCATTCCTCACCCCCATTTTCATAATCCAAACGTAGCCATTGAAGATGGGGCAATGACCCAATCTGTTTCCCCATGTCTTCCCAATTGAAATACCCAACCCAGAATTCCAATTTCGTGATCGATACAGACAACTCCAACTTTGATTCAAACGCCAAACAACGATCAGGAAATCTACAGATATATGACAGAGACTCCAGTTTTGTTAGACGGCCAAGGTTCTTAACGTGTTCGGAAGACACCTTTCCTTTTTTATCATACCATACTTTCAATTTCTTAAGATTCTGAATCTTCCCAACAATCTCTTCTGAACATCTGAAATTCTTGACCCAACCGAATGTGTGGAGGTTTTCCAAGACAGTGGTGTTATCTTCCCCAACCCCTTTCGCACCACAAGGATCCTCCTCTATGGTCAAACCAAAAAATGTTGACTCTAGATGCTTAAGTTGCCGCATTTCCCATATTTCATACGGTAAATCAACTTTCCCTTCTTCTATGATTAATGTGTGTAGATTCCATAATAGATAACCCATGGTAAGTAATGAATGTTGAAAATAATAAGCATGGATATACCGCACATTAATTGTATCAAAGATACGATAGGGGTAAGTTTCATTGATTGGTTTCCATATCCTCAACAATTTTAAATTAGATGACGAGTAATCCTCATCATACAATTTAAGTGATCGAACAACTGATGACGAAGGGAGAGCATAATTGTAAATCTTATTCTCGCTGCAATAGCTTTGTGAACGAAACCTCTTCTTCTTATCTTCTCTCAAACAAAAATCTCTCAATAGATCATGAATTTTGCAAACTTTTATTTTTCTACTGAATTTCCACCCGGAGACAATTATGAGATTCCGGTTGGCAAGATCTTGCAAATACTCGTATGCAACCTCTTCCAAACTCTCTCTTTCTTTTGGTTTGAGAAACCCTTCAACCACCCATAGATTTATTAGTTCACTCACCTTGATATCATGATCCTCGGGATAAACTCCAAAGTAGAGAAAACACGGCTTCAAATGAATAGGCAAGTGGTGATAACTCGTACCTAATATTTGCAAGCAGTGATCACTCACTTCTGAATTCTCACTAGAGCTGATATCTTCCTCAATACTCTTCCAATGTTCTCTATCCATAGATTTTGCTAGAAGTCCCCCCACCACAGCAATTGAAAGAGGGAGTCCTTTACAATTTTTTGCAATTTGTTTTCCAATCTCCTCCAATTCCGGAGCACAACTACTTCCCCTAGAAAACACTTTTGCTTTAAGTAGACTCCAACTTTCATTCTCATTAAGGAGATTCATCTCAAATTTCTTAGAAGAGGAAATACTATCACCCAAAATTGAAAGCCTAGTAGTTACTACGATCCTACTTCGTTGGCTATTATCAGGAAGGAACCTCTTAACCTTATCCCATGCCTCAACATCCCAAACATCATCAAGTATGATCAAATACCTACGCCCATATAGATGTTTGTGTAATCTGTCCCCCAATTCATGATAATCATCTTTACAATCTGTACTAACTAATTTCATTTCAGTTAGCAACCCAAATAAGATACCCTGTGGACTAAATTCTTGCGAAATCGTGACCCAACCACGAACATCAAAATGTTTTGCAATACGTGGATTATGATAAACAGTTTGTGCCAGAGTGGTCTTACCAATCCCACCCATCCCCGTTACGGGAATGGTCTGCAATTCCACTTGCTTTCTGTTGAGCAGCTTATCCATCATTTGGGTCAAGGCGTCGCCAAATGTCGTAGAAGGGTCCTTGAACTGATCCGCAGTTGGCTCCATGTTTAAGCCAACAGATGTCGTCGAATCTCTGGGCTGCTTATCTTTCTGGAGGATATCGATATTTTCTGCAATCTTCGAAGCATCATCTTGGATAAGATCCAAGACCTGTATAACTTTCTGCAGAACTTGAGAGAAAAGATCATCGGATTCGGTCTTCCAAGTAGTTTTGCATAGAGCAAGAATATCATCGGCTATGTGAGATTCGATCAAAGGATCATCAATAATAGACTCTGCATACTCTAGGTCGACAAGAGCACGAATCTTATACACTGCATCCTCATCAGACTCCGTATTCCCATCAGCCTCTGCATCCACAAGTCCACGGAAATGAGCACGAATGACGTCTGCAATGCGAGACTCGATAAAGTTTTGAGCATAATACACCACATCTTCAATTTGATCCTCCAAAGCTTCAAAGTCATGGCTTCTTCGTCCAGTTGAGTAAGTCTCCAGGAATTTCTGTAACAACAGAGCCTTTTGTTCCAGAGTGTCCAGCTGCATCAGCTGGTGGTCGGCAAAGACCGGATAGCGAGCTGCCTGGTAGTGCCTGATAGGTTTCATGAGGTTGGTAAGCGTAATCAGAGCTCCATAGGCAGCCATAATTCCTAGTATTTAACAAGCAAAGCAAGCACAAACAAAGAAAGAAAATGTCAAAATTATTGCAAGAAAAACAAGTAATTAATACTGTATATATAAAAACGATGTTTTGACGACTTACTTGAGATCTGCTAGGTTGTTTGCGTTAATTAACTTCTTGTGAGGATTGCGTTAATTAGATTATGATAAATTCTTCTTCTTCACAGAAATGAATTATTGCTGATGAAGTGATGATTAATTGATTTTGGCAGGAAATTAAGTAAAGAAGGTAGCTGTTGTGGATTAATCAATCAGATTTGTAGCAATATTTTATTAGAGGCCTACTTGTAAATATTTTATTAGTGAGATGTGAAGTAGTATTGTGAAGTCTGCCTGTCCCAGCTAATCCTGTCTCACTCAACAATTAATTAACGCTAATTTTTTCATTAAATAAACAGTGTTAATTAGTGGATTGATGATATCTAGCTCTACCTGCTACTTGTAAATATTTTATTAAAGTCCCATGTTAGTTAGATGTGAACTCTGCCTGTTCCACCTAATCCTGTCTATTCAGTAACTAATTAGCTACTTGTAATCAAAATATCAACTAATTACAACTAATCAAAATACCAACTAATTACTTGTAATCAAAATATTAAAATATACTGTCAGGAAGATTATGATAAATTCTTCTTCTTTACTGAAATGAATTATTGCTGATGAAGTGATGATTAATTGATTGTTGCTGGAAACTAAGAAAACAAGGTAGCTGTTGTGGATTAATCAATCAGATTTGTGTATTATTAACGCTAATCCTTACCGTATTTTCCGTGAAGTGGAGTGGGTCCATCTGTCTACTTGTAATGCAATCTAGTATTCCTCACTGAGTATATAATAGTTTATAATTAATTATGTGAATTATTCGATTCCTCATTGAGTTTAGTATTTTTTTTAGGGACCTCACTAAGTTTGGTCAACATTGCTAGGCCTGTAATTATATGGTAGGTTGCAGCATTTGCACGTTATCATCAACTCGGTAAACACGCATACTGTTAAATTTTTTATTTGGACAGCTCTCTGCAATAGATTACCTACTGATGAGAGGCTCTTTAAACATCACATTATGGATGATCCTACTTGTACACTATGCAAATTAAAAGAGAAAATGAAACTTTACAACATCTTTTATTTGATTGCATATGTTTTAGGGAATCAAGACAAAAGGTTTTCCCTGCACACCTGCATGCTTCTCTAATTTCTTTAGCTTTTCATGAAAATTCCAACAATCCTAATCAATTAATCATACTTAATTGTCTATGGATTATCTGAAATGCGAGAAATGCTAATTTGTTTGCTAAAAAACTAATCTCTTGTGCTCACTTGAGAAATGAACTTCTTAAGATATCAAGAGGGTATCCAAGTTCCTTGCAATTGGATTAAGCCTCCACAGGACTTTGTTTGCTTGAATACAAATGGTTCTGTCCAAATAAAAAATGGTAATGCAGGTATTGATTTTCATTATAAGAAATTGGGATGGTGATTTGGTCATTGCTCTCCCTGAATTCATAGAAAGAACTACAAATAATATGGTAGAACTTGTTACTATAAAATCAGGACTCATCCTTTGTAAGATAATTAACTTTACAAAGATTATTTCTGACTCAGATTATGCGGTTAATTGTCTGAACATGGAGAATCAAGTAGCACGGCAGCACAAGACATTGGTGCGGGAAATTAAGAGCATCATGGAAGGAAGGATCGTGACAACAAATTTGACCTACCAGGAAGGAAACTAGCATACCAACTAGCAAAAAATGGAATCAAATAAGGAAGAAGAAATAAGGAGGAGTTTCTGAATATGCTAGCACCTGATCTTTATGATATGCGTACTTGTCCTAGTTGGTTATCGGACTTACTATAGACCGATTTGAACACCATAAGATATCGATCCATTAGTCCTAATGCATCCCATAATGTAAATTATCAGTAGTAATAAAAGTTTGTTTCCTTCAAAAAAAAAAAGAAAAACTCGGTAAACACATCATCAATAATTTGCAAAACAATTAACAATGTTTGTTAGTTCTAGGACAAAAAAAAAACATTTGCAAAAAAGGACATAATCTATATAATATAAATTACAAAGAGATTCTTTTTATTTTTATTTTTTTTTAAGAAAAGGATATATATTATATATCAAATCAAAACGGAGGGAAACAAATTAAAATCAGCCATCAGAGCCCTCTCAAGTCCGAGCTGCACGTCTTGCAATTTTGTGGGCAATTACGTTGCAATCACGGGACACATAAGTCAAATGAAAATAAACAAAAGAACTACTAAAGAAGTCTCACATCTTCTAATTAAAATAGGTCATAATAAAGAAAACGAGTTTCAGGACCTATAAATTGATTAACAACCGTCAAGCAATCCATAGGGAACCAAGCTATGCGCCACCCTTGTTCAATAGCCCATCAAAACACCTCACGCAAGGCCAAGTATTCAGACACTTCTGGTGAAACCTTCTATGAAATATGAAAGAATATAGGATCGATATAATTTGATTTAGATACAAATTATCAGTAAGACGGTTCAAGAATGACTACGGGGTTCAGTGAACACCTAGGTCAATCTCTAGAGATATTCGTCAGAAACCTGCAGATTAGTAAATACAAACACAGATAATATATAGAAGTTAAATCACAACGGAATATAAATAAGAATCTGTGTTTGAAACTTTTCAAGCAGCTTTGTAAGCTTGCTTGATGCCCAGTCAAGACAGAAAATCAACTAAAAAGAACTTGTTCGTACAACGCTGTATACTCTCAATCTCTATTTTAGTAAAACAACACTAGTCACCTATGAGATTATATAGAATACCCTTCTATCTATTCTACCTTCAATACGATGTTAGAGAATTATAAAATATAAGTTAGTGTAAAAGACATGATAACTAAAACAAAAAAAAAATATGAAACTCGAATGCTATAGCTCTCAATGTTGTACTCTCTCAACTGCTCGATGCTCTTCTTATATAGTAGCCAATGCCTTGTTCGAATGCCATCAGGAAACACGTATGAATGAATGTGAACGTGTATAATCTCAGTCTTCAATTAGGAATCAACTTCTTCTATAAGAACTCCTTTTACTATTAAGACTTGATTTCCTTTTTGAGTTCTTCTTTGAATAAGTCTCTTCCTTCTTTAAGCTAGTCTTCTTGTAATCTGACAATTCCCACGTTCAAGTACACTTCCTGCACAAGTAATACAACTACAGCTGGGGAACAATTAGTGTTATAATAGGTAAAACTAAAATAGTCAGTTAAGTACCCTGTTTTCAGAATCTAGGAGTTGAGTAAACCTATAGGTGAACACTTATGTCAACACCCTTGAAACACTGACACTAGCTTACAATCTCCCCCTTTTTGCCTATTCTACACATCACTAAACCTGCACAGTTAGATCAATGAAACATAACAAATGCAACACAACTAACTATAGCTTATCCTTAAACACATGCAGAAAACTACTTAATCTTAGGATTAAAACTACTTGTCGACAGAATTAGATTACAACAATAGAAGACTTCAAGGAACAGTCTCCTTGGCAAATAGAAAAATTGTTCAAGAATAAAATCAAAAGAAAACATCAAAAGATTAGCATCCAAATCTTCACATCACATTAGCCAGACCTAGCCGGCTGTGAACTTTCTCCCCCTCAATCAGACATCCTTCTTCTCTTTCTTGATCCCCTGTGCTCTTCTTCTCCCCCTTGAAGTGTGGTATGGGCAAAAAGATACTCATACCTGAGCCTCTTCAATGTATCCAACTCAGCTTGTTGCAAAACAATCAACTCATCATATTTTTGGAGCTGAGAAATAACATTGTCAGATAACAACCCACCATACAGAGAAGCATAATCAGTAGCAGCAGCAGCAATTGAACCGTGAACAGCAGAAGTAGCAGGCTTTGAAGGGGTTGGAAGAACAAACCGACACAGAATCGGGAACAGCCGAAGTAGCTGGCGGGTGAGGAATGGAGAGAGCATACGTGTTTGGTAAACCAAACACGTTTGGTTTACCAAACACGTATGCTCTCTTCATTCCTCACCCGCCATATGATGCCCATCCGTAAGATTGGAATTGACACAGAAATACTCCTCCAGGTGTAGTAGCAATTAGCAACACTCAGGACAGAAAATAAAGTAAGGGAAGCACAATTATTGAAATATATATAGAATCATAAGAAAACTTTAAAAGTTAATGCAAAAAAATTATACTTCCTCCGTAAAAAATATAGGCGAAACACTTTTGTTATTGATTTTTTCAAGGGTCGCTTGACCTCAAACTAATCTCAAATCATATATGAAAAATAATTAAAAATTTTATATTATGAAAATATAAACATTCTAATTTTACAATATAATATATTTAATTATTTTCGTTGTATGATTTGTGGTTAATTTGAGGTCAAACCGACCCTAAAAATTTATTGTAATTTAAACCCTAACAAAATTAATACTACAAACAAGTCCCAAAATATTCTCTTTTTTTAATTTTTTTTTTTTTTTCTATCTTCTTCTTCTTCAAGACTCCGATGTCAGAGTCAGGCGGAGCTTCGATCAGGGGGCGTAAAGCCCCCCAAATCGGAGCAGAAGAGCTCCGATTTGGTGAGCCTTACAGCTCCCTGATTGGAGCTATTACAGCTCCGGTCAGGGAGTTGTAAGGCTCCCCAAATCGGAGCTTTTTTCTCCGATTTGGAGAGCTTAAAAGCTCCCTGATCGGAGATGTTTACAGCTCCCGATCTGGGAGCTTAAAAATCTCCCAGATGGGAGCTGTATTCATTACTGGATTTCGGTCACCGGATTCCGATGATGATTATTGAAGAATAGAAGCAAGGAAGGAAAGGAAGAGAAAAAAAGAAAGAGAAAAGGGAGAACATGAAAAAAAAAAAAAGTAAAAGAAAAATTAAATTTGTCTAAGACTTGTTTGGTTGGAAGAGAGAGACTAAGGCCACATTATTTGGTGAACTCAAATTGCTTAATTTGGGTCTATTTGTAATTGTTTTTATAAGACGGGTGGAAACATTATTAGGGTCCGTAATTAAGAGGGGATCCCTATGTAATTTTGTCCAAAATTAATGAGATACTAAGTGACGGGTACTAAATCGTAAGTACCTTGGTACCAAAATTAGGGATACTAAATGTTGGGTACTTAAATACTAAGTTTTACCTACGATGATTAGCGGTGTACTAAAATTCAAGGACTCGGGTACTAAAACTAATGAGACTAATATGTAAAAAAAAGAAATAATTACATTTGGTACCCCCACTAAACACCCACTTTTCATCATAGTCCAACTATCTCGGTTAATTACATTTTAGCCTAGGTGATCGGCCGGTGTTGACTCCGGCACACTCTCTCTCCTCAAAACTCTACAGCCAAACACGCCCTTAACCGTTTTATTTTTCCTTTTTCTTTTTATTTCCTTTATTTTTTCTGTTTTTTCTTTTTTCTGTTTTTGTATTTAATTGTCAATATGAAGACATGGACTTGGCCCAATGTCCCGCCACAGTCACTACCGCCATGGACGAAAGAAGCTTCGAGCTTTACCGAAGTTTGACTCCGTCAGGCGTTTCATTCTCTAAACCGAGTTCATCAATCATCTATGTTCTTCGTCCTCTCCCTCACAGTCCGATCGGGTTTTTCAAATTTGAGGATGGAAGAAGTCGAGCCGCCATTAAAGGCGACCGTGAATCTTCACAAGCTTCGACCACGAATTGAACATGTCGGAATTGTTCCGACTAATGAAATTGTGAACGGGAATCGCGAAATCCAAATTGGGGTTTTTGATTGTTGGAATGAATTTGATTCGAATTGGATGATGTTTGAATGGAATGATGATATTTGATAAGGGAATAATTATTGGATTTGTGTTTAGAACACTTGAATCAATTGAGAAACCGAATTGGAGACGGGAACTCCATTGTTGGACTGATGTGCAAGCTTTTGGAACTTGCAGGGACCAAACTAAAAATTTGCAGAATGTATAAGGGTGTGGGAAAGGAACATAAGTCATTTATTTTTCTTTAATAAAAAAAAGGAAAAAAATAAGTTGGAACTCATTTTGAAATTCAATTTTTGTAGGGGGTTTGTTTTAAAATAATTTTGTAGACTATTTTGAATTATAGTTAAATTATGTGGGCTAATTTCTAAATATTTTGTGTCAATATTGTAAAAATTAAAACATTTGGGGTAAATGTGTAATAAATGAAACTTCATGTTGTTTGGATGATTTTAAAATCAGAAATTTCGGCAGGGGCGAAAAGGTCATTTCCAGGGCGTAGAGCGCCGAAAGTCAAAGTCGTGGGTTAATATGTAATTAGGTTTTTATAGCAGGGGAGGTTTACATAATAAAAAATATAG
This sequence comes from Plantago ovata, assembly GCA_028274465.1. NCBI lineage: Eukaryota > Viridiplantae > Streptophyta > Magnoliopsida > Lamiales > Plantaginaceae > Plantago > Plantago ovata. The sequence goes on along the minus strand of CM051457.1, from coordinate 107,721,590 downwards.
GTGGGCTAATCTGTAATAACGAAAAATAGCAGAGGTACCAAATGTAATAGCCCCTAAAAAAATTGTAGTAGTATTCACATAGTAAAGTATGAAGTCAAATAAGACAAATTGGTAGGGCGCCCATTATTATTCCTCCACCCCCACCCGCCCACGAGCAGAGTCATCCAACACCTCATTGAAACCTCCCATACAAACCCACGATATCGAAGAAACAAACCCGAGATGCTTAGTAAATCCCAGGTTCTACGCGATTCACCATAGAAGCATGTAAACCTCCAAGGCGACGAGACATGATCATAAAAAATGAGGGAATCTAGCTAACATTAGGCGAAGGAGAAATTAGGTAAAAATTTGGGATTCAATTCGTTTAGAACAAAGATATTTGATTATAAATGTGGAAAATTGCTATATGACCCCTGAAGAAATCCTTATGTACATTAAATTACCCTAGTTTAAAATCTCCCTTTTTTAGTTCAAAATTATGACTCTTTTTGTTAGTCTTTATTATTAATTACAAGAGTCATAATTTACCCTAAATTTTACCCTAAATGTGTGTTAATATGCCCCGTACAATTTTATGACTCTTTTTAGGAGTCTTTCTTATTGTTTAGATAGTCGTATTTGTACGACTCTTTTTAAAAGTTACAAATCTACCAATCTACCAATATCTAACAAGTCACTAGCTAGGCCAAAGTTACGATTCTTTACTGTAGTATTTTCACTGTAAGTTACTGTATTACTGTGGATGGGTACTCTCTGTAATTTCACTTGAATTTTGGGGGCTAGCTGATAGAGGTAAACATCATTCTGTGGGTTGAACTGTGAGATGTTGTAGTTTAGGCTGGGCATTTTATGAAAGTAATTAATTAAGGGGTAAATGTGAAACTTTCTTATTTGCTTTACAGAGTTTGTCTCCTCCTTTATGGTTTCTCAGTTCAGTCTACCCAGAAACAATCACTTGCACACAACCGTTGCTTTTGCATCCATCATCTCATAACATTTAATGCAGCACACATACTGCCAGATATATGGATTATTAGGGCATTTTGTATTGGAAAACTGATTTATAGCCCCTTTTTCACTGATCAGATTTTGAAGTCTCTGTTCCTGGTTGTCTAACTTTCAGAAAGCAATTATGCACCACATCGGTTAGCCACAATCTTACAAACACAACTGCAGGTACATCACTTCTAAGCCTCTTTTGAATTTGGAAATGTCATATCTATGTGCCCCTTTTCAATTCTTTCTTTGTGGTGATTTCATTTTCAGTGGAGCTGACTCTTAGTTGTATTATAGGCTTATTTGCAGGTTTCATGTGGTTGTTCTATCAATGCCCTTGCACAGTTTCATACCTTTTTGTTTTAGCTCTAGATTTACTACCTTCAAACTTAAGCTTGTATAGACAATTTGATCCTAAATTTTATGGTTGCTTTAGGCGAAAATTTTAGATTTTTAATAACCAAAATGTACAAAAAGGGGTCTTTAAAATAGTTTATGATCTTCCTGTCTATACGCCTTCTAACTTTTGTGTCTTTATTCTCCTCTATATATATTCTATACAAAATGATACTAGGTAGCTTGAGTTGTTATCTAATGATTTTGATGAATCAGGGCCTCAGGGGCATATAATGGTGTTCACTAGTTAAGGTCATCATGTCTATGCTTCCTGGCATGTGTTATTTATGTTGATAACGTGCCTAATGAACTCACTACTTGTGCAACTTTTATTCTGCTTTATGTGCTTAGGACTGAGATTTTGCATTTTGGACTTTAATGAAAGAATACAAACACATGTTTAGGTCCTGCCTTTACTATTGATCTTTACACTTAATTGTCAAACTCAATTGGTATAACTGGCCAAACTCAAGTGGTACATTATCTAAGTTTTAAACATTAACTCCTCTGTACCAATGGAGACTTGCTGAACCAGTTATAATTCAAAATCATGTGAAATAATCTTATACTTTATGTTAAATAGAGTCAGGTAGAAGCAGTTAACAAGTTTATGATCATCATTAAATTATCATGATTTAGTTTCAGTTCAGTTTGTTTGAAGCTTGTTGTTTCTTCTTTTTTCTACTCTAAGAATCTTTAATTACAGTTCTCATTCGAAAATTCTTTTAGAGTTTGGAGTCTACTATCAATGCAGTTCGGGGCATCTCGCAAAGTCACGGTGCAAAAGTCCTAGTATCTAATAAGTCACTAGCCCAAATTCACTATTTTAAGTTACTGTAGCTGGGCCACTTTGTAATTTTGTCTAAGTATTGGGGCCTGAATGCTAGAATTTTACACCATTCTGGGGCTATTTGTGTAATAGTTATGCTTTATATGAGCCAATTTAATAAGCCAAGAAATTGAGGGGTTAATATTAAATATTCTTAGTAACTTTATCAGACTTTGTCTCCTCCAATGCCTCTTCCTTTCATTCCAGACTGGCAGAAAAGGCTACTGCATATCGCCGTTTCTCTGTGAATTGTAATGGATCTGGAAATACCGCAATTAAGCTTCGACAAGCCTTGCCTTGAGGTTTGTATCTCTTACTATTCTTAGTGCTGGTAGTAATTTAACATTTATGAATTATTTGTTAGCAAATGATCGGGGAAATATGGGTGTTTTGGAGCTTGTTTGTACAGAAAATCGATCACTGAGAAAGAGTAAACTCGAGCTGAATTGGATGTCGATGCTATAAGGGTTGCTTATTTCTATTGAGGTGGAGTCAGATCGGTATGTTGTGTTTATGACTGAATCCTTCTCTCAGGACTTGTGGAAAATCACTAGCTGCATTAGTTCAAAATTTATCAACAAGTGATTTTCATGGGACTACATCAGGAATTGTGTTCTTATACTTTCCAGCTTCTCTTTTTTGTTTGTTCTCCTTTACTTAATTCTTATTGTCATTAGTCATAATATACTGATATTTCTTTAATTCAAAATTTTGTAGTCTCTATACATTAGGTAACCCTTCATCTTACCAAAAAGTTTATACATGTTCTCCAAAGGATTGAAGACAAATATGGCTACATTAATATTCCTGACAATTACTTTGCTTTCTCATAAAATTGAATATGAAAAATCGGTAAAAATATCAAAGTGACAATGGTCAAACCTCAAACATGAACTTGTGCATAGTTAAGAGGATAGATACCAGCCCATACAAAAGTAAGAGAAATGGAGGAAGATAGATTGTAATGAGACTTTACTGCCCTTATATATCTGATGGATTTTGATTTTGACTGAGATGCAGAATGCTTTCGTTCATATCTAGGCCACAGTGAAAATTTGTAAGTTTAATATGAAGAGTAAAATAAAAACACGAGTTTTCAGGCTAGGATATTGTATAAATTTTTCCTGTGTGCAATCTTCTTGATCTGCTCATGTGTTCTGAGTTTGGATTTGGTCTGTGTCACAATCTGCAATTCCGCATGAACCTAAGTATTAAGCAATTAGAGAATACATAGTTCACTGTCCACTTGGATTCAACTGTTAAACTTTGCACATGCAGGTGACATTATTTGAGTTCTAAACCATCTCTAACTTATGGTGTTTGAACATGCATCTTGTATTTGATTAATAATGGTTTCTTTAGTTTTGATGATTAGAATTCCAATATCTTTCGATATGATCTTATTCTGCAATAGATAGTTATGTTAAATAGAGCTGTTTAAAAGGGAAAAATAGTTAATAATAATCATCTTGAATTTACCATGATTAGCTTCTTCCAGTGTGTTGTGCTGCTTAATCTTTTCCCTACTTTACGAATATCTAATGACACCATTCTACAAAATCCTTCAGTAAATCCTCTCCGGGCTTCTTTTTGGAATGCGGAGTCTGTATCCACTGAGGCGGTGAGGCCAACTGATAATTAAGATACTTACTTCAGTAATTTGGGTTTATGGGGACTATAAGCCATTGCTTCTTGAATTCTAGCATAGGTCCCTGGTTCAATTCTTGGTTCTAACATTTTAACCAATGAGGTCTAGCTCAATTGGTTAGACTGAGGTGTCATGACACTAGAGGTCATATGTTCAATTCTCGCCAAGTGCGGGATTATTTATAATTTATTACTAACTTTGTAATGCTACTTGTGACATTGTAATGGTTCGATTATTAAAAAAAAAAGCCATTGCTTCTTGAAGGCTAATGGTTACGTTCCTTCCTTACTATTATGTTTATAAAGTTGAATGTAATTGTTGTACATTCTCCTTTATAAGACGGAGTATAATAATTGATATTGTTTTGGACTCCAACTCGATCTACTTTTGATTTGTAAGGAGTATATTATGTTAATTCTGGTGGTTGAATTGAGGAGAATTATGAATTTGTGCAGCTTAGTTGTCAGCTTTTATGATAAATGATGTATGGAAAGATATACTTGGTATGTTTACAAACGGTGTTTTCATGCTATTTGGTTGCCATATTCAGACCCTTCCGATATTGTATGGACAGATTAATAAAAAGGATTTGTGTCAAGTTTGATATTGAGAAAAAAATTGCAACCTTATCCAGCTAGCTTATTAGAGCAGGTTGTCCGGGGCATCTTGCGAAACCACCGTGTTAGCAAAATTCCTAGTGATCATATAAGAGTCGTAATTGAAAATTTACGACCCTTGTAAAAAAGAGTTGCATTTAAGTTGGGTCGCAATAGATCAAAACTCTTGTAGTGAGTATGAAATCAAATAACACAAATTGGTAGGGCGCCAATTATTATTCCTCCACCCCCACCCGCCCACGCTCATAGTCATCCAACACCTCATTAAAACCTCTCATACAAACCCACGGTATCGAAGAAACAGAGCCGAGATGCTTCAGTAAATCCCAGGTTCTACGCGGTTCACCACAGAAGCCTGTAAACCTCCAAGGCGAAGAGACATGATCATGAAAAATGAGGGAATCTAGCTATATGGTTCACCCAGAAACTCTGGACCGAAACGACGAGTTGTTTGTCCCACAAGAGGGCTAAAGCCCCTGATCTGCCTCTACTATCCACACAAACACCATTCATTACAAAAAACATGTATTATTAGTACGTACAAAATGACATCTCTTAATTACTCAAGAGTAATATCAGTACTGTAATTATTCAAGTAATCTGTTGGTTGAGGCAAAAATAATTTGTATTGAAGGCGACTACATATTCTATTTCCTGCTATTCATTGCTTTTTTCTACGATTATGCACTTTACGAGGTCTCCGTTTTTAAAACACGTTCAAATTGCTCAACAGAGATAAAAAGAAACGAGACATATAAAGATTACAATGACAGGTATGCGTGGCAATTTAAATCTGATGCATGGACTTTGACCTGATCTCGCATGGATATGATCCTGTCTAAGCTGCATATTTAGTAACCTAGGCATTATTTAACATATGACACATTCAATATTTTCTTTTACAAAAAAATCGGAAAATCTAATGATCGATCAGAATTTGTTGAAGTATTCATATATGTGGTTGCTGAGTTCCTCTGCTTTCTCCTGGTTGATCCAATGCGCTACACCTTCCATGACAACAACTTCATCTAACAGTGGAACAGATTTCTTGAAACCGCCACTTTTAATGAAGTCTTGCACACCAGGAAAACGGTAGGTCAGGTCCAGATCACCGATCACAAATTTAACAGGCACTTTAATTTCTGCACCGGTCCACGGTGCAGTCAGTTCCCAGCTCCTGATCAATTTCACGAACTCTTTTAATCATTTGAGGCGTAACATGTTGTATGTAATGTAGAACTTGGAGTAAAGAACTTACAAATCCATTGCGCGGTAGTAGTTCAGTCCACCAGTGAAGCCAGTTTTCTCGTACTTACTGGCGTAGTAGTCTATGTCTGCTTCGGTGATCCATGATGGCAAATCTACGATAGGAACCTTTAACCTTTTCTCCATGCTTGTACCTACTGGTATAATTAGAGGCTTTGGATCGCGGCTGGACAAGAATGCTTTGAACACAGCTTTGGTTTCTACGGATCCGAATTCTTCTTCTGCCTTTCCTGGTTCCTGATTCAACGAATTGAGCACACAAATATTGAAGTGCACTTTTAAATGATCAGAATCATTTGCAGGTAAGGACTAATCGTATACCTGAAATCTGCAAATGTAGAAGCCATCACCAAGCTTGGACCTGAAGCCTTCAATTGTCTTAACCGCGGGGTTCCTAGGCATAAACACCACGCTCGTGTTCACCAATGCCTTGATCCTATCTGGCCTCAACATACACAACCACCATGCAACTATCGCGCCCCAGTCATGGCCCACCAAGAACACCTTCTCCAAGCCCAACGTGTCCAATAGCGCAACCAAATCTCCCACTATATGGAACGTCGTGTAGCTAGTGTGGGAGGGAGGTGCATCCGTGTCACCGAAGCCACGTAAGTCTGGTGCGATGGCACGGTAGCCTTTCTCAGATAGGTGGAGCATTTGGTGGCGCCACGAGTACCATAGCTCGGGGAAGCCGTGGAGGAACAGGATTGCAGGGCGGTCTTCGCCTCCAATTTCAGCAACGTGCATGTTTATACCGTTCACCTTTAGGTTCCTGTGGGTTATTTGCTCCATGTTTGTTTTCTGTTTTGAAGAAAGGGATTACTTGGTACGTAGAACTATTTATATTTTTAGTGATATTGAAAGGTTCTCTATGACTCTATGTGCCGATTCCAGGGGAAAATGGCCAATAAGTAGATGGTGAATGTGTCTACCTCTTGAGATAATTTCAAGGAAGATGTGTTCAGACTGTATCTATTGTCTCATGGCATAGTTACAAGTTCAATTTTGACTACAAATTAATAATAAGCTATTGGACTTTATACTGGTTGGCTACAAAAAGTCAAAATGACACGAGTGGTACTGGACAGAGTCTCTAAGGAACTGTACAGTATAGTACCTAGATGTAACCTAACACCTGTCCAACACACAATTAATTAGGACATCAGGTGTAGGTTGCTTGGACATGTTATTTCCGTGATCAGATATGGACCTTTTAGGTGAAGAACACAAAAAGAGTTCACTGCAAAGAAGAAGAATTGAGCCACTAAATTTGCAAGAAAAGGAAAGGTCATGATTTGTAAGGAGAAACAAGAAACAAGCATTTAGATAACCTCTACATTATTCGCATGTAAGTTTACAGAGCAAACAGTCGAAAAAAAAGTTGAAAAAACGTCCCAGATGATAATAAAACGATAGATAAAGCACGATCAGAACTTCTTGATGAAGTCGTATATGTGCTGGCTAACTTCCTCGGGGCTCTCCTGGTTGAGAAAATGTGCCACCCCCTCCAGAACCACAACTTCCTCTAGCAGAGGAACGAACTTTTTCAAGCCACCTTTGTGTATGTAGTCTTGTACACCCGGAAAATGGTAGGCCAAGTCTAGGTCACCGACGATAAATTTAACAGGAACTTTTATCTGCGAACCTGTCCATGGCGCAGTCAGCTCCCAACTCCTACAATCACCAGTTCCACACAATGAGACACGTCTAGAAATCATATAACGTGCAGTTGAGTAAATACAAGTGAATTTCAACAGACATACAAGTCCATGGCGCGATAGTAGTTTAGTGCACCCGTGAAGCCAGTTTTGTCGAACTTGCTTGCGTAGTATTCAATGTCAGCTTCGGTGAGCCAGGATGGTAAGGTCACGGGACCCTGGAACATTGCTGCCATGCTGATTTCAACAGGAATACAAGGAGGCTTTGACTCTCTCCCGGAGAAGAATTTAGTAATCACAGTTTTGGTATCTACTGATCCAAACGCTTCTTCTGGTTTTCCTGGTTCCTGTATGACCAATTAAGCTTATTACTATAAGTTTATAACTCAACTTACTGACTGAGAGTGTACAGAAGCTAGCACATGAGTATTATCTGAAGCCATCCGAAAGTGATTAATTTTGAGTTCATTTTTTGAGGAATAATCTGTTTAGATTCTTTAGAATTTAGAAACACTCTGTTACGTTACTTCACTTTCTTCATCTCTAATTAGCAAATTCGACCTGATAAATTTGCCTCCTCCAGGCAGTACATCCAGAACATCGATCCATACGATAAATTGAACTTAGATTGAACTTCAATACTACGTACTGTTGATAGATTGAACATGCTAGTGTTATATATATTGATGATATTATTCATGTACACGAACATGCAGATCAATATCCCACAACATGCCCATCATATATTAGAGAGTGATACATTCGTTTACACCTCTATCAATTCTCAATCTAATAAACCCAATCTCACACCTAATTATAAGGGGAAAACAACCCTAAGTGGTAGATAATATCAATGGGTTCAATGGTGATCTCACTGCTGAGGTCACATCGTTCATATTTCATATTGATCCTTTCCCTTCTAATTATATCTGTTTTGTATATATTCTCCGTTTTAGTTTTGTTTGTTTGTTTCACGTGGTGTGACGATGATCAAAAATATATCATCATATCACACCACCGAGTCCAGCCTTTCCAAAATTTTATCACTTAAAAATCAATTCAATCTTGGGGTCGCGAATTCACGTGCCCCAACAATCACTCCATAGATATCGCCAAAATCACACAACCTCCTTGGCCATTTTCTTGAAATGTGTTTTGAATTTTTTAAAAGAAAAACATTTTAAAATTTTCTAGAAACGTTTTAGTATTTTGAAATCTATCATAAAATTTTAAATTCATCAAAACTAAATTTTTATAAAAGTTAATGAATATTACTATACTGTTTTAAATTGTTTCTGTTTACTTTTAATATAGTATTTTAAGATATTTAGATAAATATTATGGTGTTTAGTTTACTAGTAATATATATGATCCGGTTGAGATAAAAAGTTACAAAAATATACTTCTCGTTTTCAAACTGCAGCTACTCATGTAGTACAAGGACAAGGATCACATGTTAAGACTACAGGTTATTTAATTTCTCGATTTTAAACACACGATCGAACTCACAAGTCACAAGAGTACACATTATTTGATTTATTACTACTATTTCACAACCATGTGGGGTCAGTGAATAACATTATTTCACTAAATAAATATATTATTTATATTTGACTAAATAAATATATTCTTGTAGCTCCCTGTTGTATGCACGACTTTTCTTTTTTTTTAATGTAAAAAGGTAAGATTTCATTTTCAAGTTTGAAGGAATTTCCTTTACTATACGACGAGAAATTGGAAATTTGATCAATTTGCTTGGAACATCTTTAGTACCTATGTGAGTTGTTCAGTCCATTACTAATGACTTTATACACGAGTGTTCAACTGGGCTCGACTTAAGTCATAGTCGAGCCTTGTAAATATCTCGTTTAAAGAACCTCTAAAAGATTGTTATAAAAGCTGAAGTTGTGGAAGGACGTGCAGAGTTCGATCCTCGGAGAAAACTTAAGATGGTTTAGACATTGAGATATTAGTTGAATTTTTGTATAAAATTAGTGTAGGAGTATTTATCAGTTTAATATCTTATATGTAGTCCATTGGACTACAACGAGATTAATCTAATTTTTTTAGGGGAAAGGGTACAATGTGTAGTTTGCTACATGGACTCTTCAAGCGTCGCCCATGTGTTGCACTACTGCTTGGGCCTGACGCACCCCACTTTGCTAGTGTAGTGTAGGAGTACGTAGTTTGTAATATTTATGAATTGAATTCAAAGTCAAATTCCTTACAAGTTAGTCGGACGCGAACAAGATAGATTATTATTCTACTCTGCCACACACATGCTATTCATATTTTAAAGACTTTGTTAAACAAACCGAATATAAAAAGTATGAAACACATAATTAATTACCACAATACGTAATAATTAAGTAAAGAAAGCAAATAGATTAATAAAATTAGTTGATTAATTACCTGAAACCTGCACATGTAAAATCCATCACCAAGTTGCTTCCTATACCCTTCAATAATCTTAACATCCTTATTCCTCGGCTGGAACACCACGCTCGTATTCACCAACGCCTTAACGCGATCCGGCCGCAACAAACAAAGCCACCACGCTATAATCGCGCCCCAGTCGTGTCCCACTACAAACACCTTCTCCAACCCCAGCGCGTCCAAGAGCGCCACCAGGTCGCCCACGATATGGAGTATCGTGTAGCTTTTCACGTCCGTTGGCGCGTCGGTGTCACCGTACCCGCGCAAGTCCGGGGCGATTGCGCGGTAGCCTTTGGCGGAGAGGTTGACCATCTGATGGCGCCATGAGTACCAGAGGTCAGGGAAGCCGTGGATGAAGAGGATCGTTGGGTCTGATTCTTGGCCGAGTGAGGCGACGTGCATGTTGATGGTGTTGACTTTGAGAGTGTTGTGAGCTATTTGCTCCATTTTTGTTGAGCTTTTGAGGTTTGTTGTTGGATTGTTTGTTTAAGTGTGTGTGTATAGAGAGAACTATTTATACATGAAAGAAGATAGAGGATACCTAAGTAAAGTGTTGGTGTGATGATGACAGTCCACATAGACAAAATGAGGATCGGCCGGGTTGAGAACCACATTAGGATTTGGATATTCCAACAAATTATGGAAGATGAAAACTTAAAATCTTTGCTAATATTTTGTTATGTTCTATAATCACTTACTTAACTAATAACTAGGGTCATAGATCGATATTATATGAGTACCATTTACATGGCAATACACTTAATTCGATGATATAATTTTCCGTATCTAATGTCTTTTTGTAACTAGATGACCTAAATTTTAGTTAAAATGCATGGTAAAATCAAGATGTTACATTTTTCATATATATACCAATTTAAATCGCGACATGTTCATATTGTTTATAATTTATACAGTAATGACTAAATCTCTATTACATTTTTATTTTTTTTAGATAATATTATAATTACAATGTTTGGCCTACAAATTTACATCAATAAATTACTAATCAACCTCATTTCAATAATCTCTATACAGAGCAGATAATCACCCATTTCGGGGATCGAACCCGTGACCACTTGGTTACGGGGTGTCTCAGCTTGCCACTCGGCTACAAACGCTTTGACTCTATTACATTAAAAAAATAGAGAATATCAAAGTAAAGGTATGATTTTTTTTGAAATTCAAGAGCATAGCATTAAATTAAACTACCAAAAGCATCCAAATTGTTTTAGGTTACAAACCGTACAAAATTAAAAGAGTCTAAATCAAGTAAATTGTTTAGTCAAATTTGGGACATATCTCAAATAAAATGTAAAGAACCACAAAAGTATTGGATTCCTCCGAAAGTTCTTTTTCTTCCTTTCATTAGCTAGGTGGTCGGCTACTCCATTGGCTTCTCTATATATAAATTGGATCTGAACTGCCTCCATTTTCTTCAGGTCTTCAGTGGCGTCCCGCAAAAGCTCCCGATACCTTAAGTGCAATGCTTCCACCCTGTTTAGACATGAAATCAAGTATTTAGAATCAGTTTGGATAATAAGTTTATGTATGTCTATTTGAGAACATAGTTGTACGCCTAGTTTGAATGCGTAGCATTCTGCCGTGTTGATGTCTACATCTCCCAAGAATGAAGAGGATGCTCTTATGGAGTTTCCTTCATGGTTTCTAATAATACAACCTGCCCCAGCCTTTTTGAAAGTTGGACAAACACTTCCATCAGGGGCGGCTGAAGGCCCGTGCGGTCAGCCCGACCGCACAGTGCCTCCAGAAATTAAGGGCCTCAAATTTTATTTATACTTATTATATATATATATGTACTTTTATGGAAAAGACATAAAAACTGCATTGGCTCAGTTGGCAGGAAAGCTAGTCTAAGTGTAATTTTCTATTTGAAATGTCTCTGGTTCAATTCCTGATGTTAACAATTTTTGTCCCCTTTTTCATTTCATTCTTTTTTTCTTTTTTTTTTTTTTTTTGTTATAACATTGTTTTTTGGGATTATCATACGAGATCGAACAGGGCCCTAAAATCTAGAGCCGCCCCTGACTTCCATCAATATTGAGGCAATAGAAGTTCTAGGGAGGTGGAGACCATTTGACTATGATAGGTGTTTTTGTGTGGACCTGTTTTTGGGAATGAAAGGATTGAGTGGTCTTGTATGAGGTTTAGAAGGATTGTATTGAAGGTGAAAGTGTTCAAGTTAGTCTGGTTGAAAATCTTGTCATTTTTGTATTTCCATATCATCACCATAAGAGGAAAATTTTTGTGAACTCATCATTATCAGCCTTTTGGTGGAAAATCAGTTCTTGGTAAACCCTTGATGGTTCTAAGGGGTTATGTATGAGATTTCTTACTTGTGAGAAGTAGGAGCAATCACACAAGAGATGTTCCATTGTTTCTGAAGTGGTATTGCAAAGGGTACAGGTTGGGATGGTACATATGTTGTGTCTGTGTAGTTTTGAAGTTGTTGGTAATTTGTCATGAGTTAGTATCCAGAGGAAGAACTTTATTTTTGGTTGGATTTGAAGTTTCCAAAGCTTCTCCCAAGGCCAGTTTAGGTTTTGTGTGGAATCTTTATTGATGAGAGAATTATAGGCAGATTTGACTGTAAAAAGACCATTATCTGTCTCTCCCCATACAATTTGATCATTATATTGGTTTCTTGGTAGAGGAATGTCAATTGCTTCATTAACCAGTTCAGAAGGTAAGAAGTTAAGTAGTAATTGCACATCCCAATTACCATTTTTTATGACTTGTTTCACCAGGAGATTCTCACCCTGGATGTTAGTAACATAGTCTTTTGTTTTCTTATTTTTGATCCAGTTATCTTTCCAGAAATTAGTAGAGTCACCTCCATTTATTTTGTGGATGAGGCAGTCCTTGAACTCTTCTTTTATTTAATGATATTCTTCCATAACCAGCTACTCTTGGGTTTTGATTCTGCTAGGAGGATAATTGAATCAGGAAAATACTTCTTTTTATAAACCATGCTCCAGAGAGAAGAGGACTTAGAGAGGAGTCTCCATGAATGTTTGAAAGAGAAGTATGATACATCATTGAATATTATAATGGATTCTATTAAATCATGTATAATATTGTAAAGGGTAGAGAAGAGCTCATTATTATTTTCTATATATTTGATTTGATGATTGTAATCAAGTTCAGATTCGGTAAAACTTGATTATGATATGATAACTTTTAACGAATATTCTGTAAATTTGTAGTTAAATATTTACATTTTGTTTTACGCAAGTGGTGCCATTTAAATTTAACCCTTTCACATAACATATTGGCCCAAAGGATATCATGGAATTATGAGAACTTTGATCGGAAAAGTTTTCATTCTGCCAATTTTTTATGGTATTATGTTGATGGTATACCATATATTCCTAAGTATTACTCCCTCCGAAAACTTTATAGTTTTACATTTTATTTTTGTTGACTTTTTTATATTCGGTTTAACCTCAAATTAATCATAATTGATTACGAAAAAAATTAATTTTAAAAGTTATATGATACAAATATAAGAAGTATACTTTCATAATATAATTTTTTAAATTATTTTTTCAAAACGAGTTATTATTAATTTGAGATCAAATCGAACATCAAAAATTCAACAAAAATATATATAGTGTGAAACTATAAATTTTCAGAGGAACTAATTAATTAGTTATTCAGAAAACAACTTCTCCTTGGTCCTTACACTTTGTTAATGAATTGATTAATTAGCATTTCTATACTGTATCTTTCTCATTTTTTATCCAAAGTGATGTTTTCTGTCTCATTTGACTTTTATTTTTTAGCGTGTTGTGTTCAAGGCATGTTATTAAATTAAATCACGCTAAGTAGTTTTTAAACTCTGATTTGTGAAAAACACGTTATTATCAGTTTATCACATTGATAGATGCATTGAACTATGTAGTGTTCTCTCAAGTAAACTTACACCTATTGGGATTTTGATTTTGAGATGCTAGAAGAATAAACTTGTACGCTAGTTCTGACATAGTGAGTGTGTCCGAGGTATGACCCCCACATTATCTTATTATAATGATTCTTATTAAACTAATTAATTTATGACAATATTTTTTTGAAAAATCAAAAGTAAACACTCACTTGAAACCAAGCAAAGTTGTAGTCCAATCTAGCATCTAATAACTTGTAAGGAAAATCGTGGGATGGTCCATGATTGGGCGTGTTAATTCGTTTAAGTCGGCACACTATTGCGAACAATTCAGCCATTCCAAAACAACGTCGTTTTATTAACTAGAGTTGAAGCACCATGTTAAGCGTAGTTCACATATATTCTTTTAGGAGTGTTGTAAGTAAACTCCATGTGTAGTTTTGAGCTAGAAATAAATCGATGTCTCCGGTCCACATCTTCATTTCTCCATTCCAAACCCACGCCTCCTAACAAATACTTCTCGATCCTCCACATTTTCATTTTCGATGTTAAGGGACTCCAAATGAATCAAACTACCCCCGGATTCATAGCTCTTCTAATAGATCAGTTAATTTTAGGTGTGTGATGTAATTAACCACATGGAATGACATCACATTGAAGAAGATTGAAGATTAGAATTCAAATAATGTTCAAGCTTTCCATCTTAGCGTCGGCCACAATCGTCATATGATGATGACGATGATGTAAGTTTCTCCAACTCATATCAGTATTCACAATAAACATACATTTTAATTGTTAAACACAATCACCAAAACAAATTATTTCTATTTTTCATATTGTATAGTAATACCAAGTTGTGATCAAGCAACATGATTTATTTTTCAAAATGGTAAATATCAACTCCATTCCTAAGTTGAAATGAAAGCAACCAACCTTCATTGAAGAGCAATTGATTAACTTTGTTATTAAGCAAACATTCTACATATATTCTTTCGATGGCTCATGTAAGCACGTAGATTTGTAATTATATAGTTAAACATTGATCAATTTTATAAATCTTATTTTATTATTATAATTTTCAAGTAGATATGTTAACATAGATGTTTTAGGAGGAATTTATTTCTTGCTGGATAAGATTGTTGGTCATTTCCATCTTGAAGCACCATACATATGTCAGTTTTAAATTCAATAAAAAAAAATGTGTTTGGCATGAGGATCAAACCTAGATTTTCCAAATTAAGTGAAGTTACATTTTTCAATCAGCCACGAGTATTTGTTGTACAAGATTTGTGAAATCACGTTATACAAGTATCTACATAAATGGCAGTGTTTGATCCCACAAATGACATGCCTAAACAAGATACTTACATCAAACCGACGAGCAGGCCCGACCCATAGGATGTGTGGGCTTCCCGACCGCTCAGGGCCTCCGAAAAATTGGGCCCCCAAATTTATAGATATATATTTGCGATGTATAAATATTAAAGAAAGATCTTGTAGCCTATTGGATTGGGTTGACTTTATAAGTCCTTTGACTTGAGGTCGCGGTTCAATTGATGTTGTGTTCTTTTTCACATATATTTATTATTTGTCCTTAAATACTTCGGCATGTTTAAATTTTTCACAAAGGCCCCCTAAATCTTAGTGTCGGCTCTGCCGACCAGCTATATTCTAACTAGGGCTATGCAAAACAACCGAATCTGAAAAGACCGATCCAAACCAATCCGATCCGTTAAGTGAATTCGGATCGGGTTTCAAATCATTGTTTTTCATGATTTCGGTTTTCGAATCGGATTGTAATCCACGGATTTTCGGATTAATCCGATCCGATCACAATTAAGCACTTTTTTTCCGTGTATATATATATATATATATATATATATATATATATATATATATATATATATATATATATATATATATATATATATATATGTATGTATGTTACTCTAAACCAAATATCCATATGTCCAGTTATTATATCGGAAAGATATCAATACGGCTTCAATTATCTCTCTTCTCGTACAATTCAATTCGATGTCAGATGTCAATTCGACTTGAATCAGATCCGAAGGTTTCGAAGAGTAATTGGTCGGTCTCAAGTCAACAACACCCCACACCGTCAATCTGCCTCCTCTACTCGACTTGAATCAGATCCATCGCGCCACCGCTCACCATCTTCGGTGGCCCGGCTAGTTGAGCTAAGCTAGGCATCTTTATTTCATTTTTTCCACCCATCTCTGCTACTTAGTAGATCTTTGTAACTTTTTGATTTGTAGATTGGATGGAGAATCTGGCCAGTTAAAATGGTCATGAGTGAATGAAGTTTGATTGTTTGATTTGTTGAACTTTATTGATGTTGAAGTCCGGCCAAGTAAAGTGGTCATCTGTAAATGCTTTGGAAGAAGAAGAGAAATTTCGGATTACACGGATCAATCCGAATCCGAATCTGATTATTTTCGGATCAATCCGAATCGCGATCTGAAAATTTCGGATCGGATTCTGATTGAGCAAAAGTTTACTATTCGGATATGTTTTGTAAATCTTGCTTAAGTGAGGTACTACTTTGCAAATGTTTCGATATTGAAAGCCATGGACAGCTATGTTTTAAAAAACGGAGCCGGAGATTGAGCCGGACACCCCTCAAAAAAGGTCCAACCGGGGTCGGACCCGTTGAGCCGTTATGTGAGCCAGATTGAGCCGGTATACCATTATAATAATATTAATTAATACTATACCATAGAAACTCCATACATACAAATACAATTTATTTCTAAACGACTAAACGTAATTCTTCAAAGGGTTTATTCCTGAGTTCGGATCGTAAATTATTTATTACTATAACAATTATATATATTTATTACTATTAGAGAGTCTACCTTTTTTCATATACTAACAAATAACAATCATAATATCACTACTAGGAATAAATAATGAAGATAACGAAACAACATAAAAAAGAAAATAAATATAGTAGTAGTACTATACTGGAGTAGTAGTAGTTTAAATAGAGAGGTTTTACTATATAAAAGAAAACAAAGAGGTGGTTTCTTTTCTTTCATCAAGTCAAAAGTCTCTGCATCATCTAATATTCTAATTTTTCTTCCCTTTATCATCAGATCGGATTGATGATTGTATCTCTATCTCCTCATCATCATCATGTCAAAAAGATGGAAAACTTTTATCAGATCTGAAAAATCCTCTCCAAAACTTTAAATGATGACTTTAGACCGGCGACACCCGGTTTCCACGGTCGGACCGGTCCGACCGGGCGGTTCAATCCGTTTTTTAAAACATAGATGGACAGGGTAATAAAATTGTTTAACCATTCGTCTCTCTCCCAACGCCGCCGTCTTCTTCCGCCGTGTTCAACACCAGCTGCGGTTCTCCTCTAAAAGGTAGGTAACTTGGGCATTCCATTATAGATTACATACATACTTGTGAATATTAGTCTGTTTCAATTTCTCATTTTTCTCCTTAAAACTTCTATTCTTGAATTGCAGACAGACAAGGATTGATATTGATTCAGACTCACTTGAGTAAGAGAGAGAGAGAGAGAGAGAGAGAGTAGCAATGATCAGAAACAACCTTCTTTTGGACCCATGTCTCCGTTTTCCCTCAAAAAATGCAATCTTTCCCAAGTTTCTCTCTTCCACCCAAAACCCCCACTCTGTTTCGAGCCCTTCAGTCCAAGAATTTGACACTGTTGAACAACAACTAGAACGCCAAATTAGGCAGTTAAATCAAAATCCTAGTTCCACATCCCAATTTGGGGATGTTTATACGCTTTTCGATAAGTCTTTAGCTACAGGTCATGTCCCTTCAACCTTCAATTGCAATCTCCTTTTTCAAACCCTTGTCAAGAATAAGGAGCATATTATGGCTTTTGGTGTTTATAGGAGAATGACTCATGCTGGGGTGTTGCCAGTGTTTATTTCACTGTCATCTTTAGTCGAGTGCTTCGTGCATTTTCGCATGCCTAGGTTAACTCTGGCTGCGGTTGGGTTGTTGTTGAAACGTGGTTACATGGTTAGTCTGTACCTTGTGAATGTCATAATGAATAATTTGTGCTTGAATGGTCTCGTTGTCGAGGCTGAAGAGTTTTTAGTTGGCATTCAGGAACAGTTGTCTCCTGATGTGGTTAGTTTTAATACTTTGATAAAAGGATATTGCCGGGAGAAGAATTTAGATCGAGCTATGGGTGTTAAGGCACGGATGGAACGTGCAGGTGTAGATCCTGCTTTGATCACGTATAATACGCTGATAGAATGTCATTTTGCGATGAGGCGTGTGGATGGTGTGATGGAGTTGTTGGGTGAGATGAGGGCGAAAAATGTGGAGCTAGATGTTTTTGCATATAACTCATTAATGAATGGGTTTTGTCGTATTGAGGATGTCTCTAGAGCCAAGGAGCTATATAACGAGATGGTTGGAAAAGGACTTTGTCCGAATAAGGTTTCTTATACCTGTTTGATGATAAGCCTATGTAAGAAGGGTAAACTGAAGGAGGCCAAGATGTTGTTCAATGATATGATAGGACGTGGTATCCAACCAGATGTTGTTACGTTTACAGGCATGATTAGTGGCCTTTGTCAGCTTGGGAGGACTGATAAGGCAGTTGAATTGTTTGGTCTCATGTTAGAGAAGGGTGTAGATGCAGGTAACATGACATACAATATTCTGATTGATGGTTTATGCAAGTCAGGGCTGTTAGATGATGCTTTCAAGATTCTGGAAATGATGCTAGAGAAGGGTAAGAAACCCAGTGTGGTCACTTATAATACTCTATTGAGAGTTCTCTGTGACAATGGGAAGGTGGATGATGCAGTGAAGCTTTTCGACTCGATGCTGTTGAATGAAAACTCTGTCAAGCCGGATTCTAGAACAGGCAGTACATTAGTTCGTGGGCTATGCAGGGAAGGACGACTTGAAGATGCTGAGAGAGTTAACCGTGTAATGGTTAAAAATAAGACGATGAATATTGTGACGTTTACTTTGTTAATTGGAGCTTATCTGAAGGTACAAAAGGTTAAAAAAGCTATGAATTTGTGGAACAACTTCTTGCACCTGGGACTGGTTCCTGATTCAATGGCTTATACGGTTATGATAAATGGATTGTGTAAATGTAGCCTTTTAAGAATTGCGAAAGGTACTTTTACTAAGATGAGAAAAAGTGGTCTTAATCCTACATCGGCTGACTACAATGTGCTTATGACAGCCTTATCAAAGGAGAGTAGCTTGGTTCAAGCGAGAGCATTGTTTAATGACATGGTCAACGGAAATTGTCAACCTGATACTGTCTCTTATAATATAATGATTGACTTGACCATCAAATCTGGGGATGTTGAGACTGCGAAGCAATTGCTCGTTGATATGCAGCAGAGGGGCCTGACTCCTGATGAATTAACTTTTTCGACTCTAATAAATAGGTTTGCAAAATTAGGAATGATAGAAGAGGCAAAGAACATGCTAGAGAGGATGACAGAATTTGGCTTCTCACCAGATGCGATAGTTTATGATTCTTTACTGAAGTGTTTCAATGCACAGACTGATACGGATGAAATGATCAGCTTGCTTCAACGAATGGCAGCTGAAAATATTCCTCTGGATGACACACTTACTTCTACTATCTTACAGTGTGTGTGTGATATTCCTGAAGACCGAAACATTGTGGACCTTCTTCCACATTTTACTCGTGAGAAATTAGGGGATAGTGTTGCGTCTGCTGAGTTGTCAACGAAGCTTCACAAATTTGTTTCCAAGCTTCAAATACCTGCCCCTCAGTGACCGCAACTATAGAAACTGATTTTCTTGTTGCTGCTGTTGGGGGTTTAGACTGTTTAGTGACCATGTATTGTTCTTGAATTAATTGCATCGTACAGACAGTAATGGTTCATCATCGGTGTCTTGGACTGAAGTAAGCTCTCGATCTCCTAACTGTTTTCGCCTTTCATTTATATATACCTGTCGTTTGTTGGCTATTGTTGTTGCGTGATTGAAATATGAGACTATGAGTCATGGTGATGTTCCTCCTCTAGTGTTGGAATTGAGTGTACTTCGTTGGCTCTTGAAAGTAAAATGCTTCTTCTAGTGATTGATGTGATTGACCCCATTTTATTTTACTTTCTTTAGGATTTAGTACTTGCCTATACAATTTCTCATCCTAAGGCTAATTATGTGTATACATATCTGATACAGATTAGTAGCTCAGGTGTAGTGAAGGCTCTAATAGTTCTTCATCAGACAACCTGGCAGGATGCTTTTCTTGGTTTGTGGATAGCAGCTTTACAGCTTGTTCAGACAGTAAGATTAATCTCAACAGAAATGTAACTTGTTTGTATTCCGTCCTTTCTAAGTTCGGGAAAACCTCTCTTCTTTTCTCTGCTCACATGTTCTGCACTTCTGCTGAATGATGTTAACTGATTAACTCACTGTCATTGGCTTGATGATGGGAAACTGTTTCATAACTAACCACGGTGTTGAAGATCCCTCTGTAATAACTAATGAATGTTCTTCTGAACAAAGAGAAATCTAGACGTTCGGCTCTTGACAATATAACTTGTTTTTTCGTTATGTCAATGGAAATCACGTGCATGATTAAGGCATAAGATTCCCAGGTTGACTTTTTACTCGATATGATTTTATTTATTTATTTATTTTTGTGGAAATGTAAAGCCTCATCTCCCTTCCCTTGTGACAAATCCTTCCAGTTTTGACTTGGTAGAAATAACTCCTGGTCAATATTATGACATGCTATGTTTTGATCTGTTCAGGAGAGGAATTCAAGTTAGGGTCCTGTTCCTCGCCTTGATACTTGTTGTTATCATGAGAGGAATTCATGACATGCATGCTGTTATCCATTGCAACGCTTGCAATAGTCAATATTCTTGATGAGGATATTACATTCACTAATAAAACTGGAAGGTACTACCCTCAAAGAAAAATATTGAGTCGGAGGGAAAGCTTCGTCAAGAATTGGTCTCTAGTCTACAGCAATTGGGTGATTTCTTAGGGTTATCGACTCCTCCACCACCTTTAAGCTCATTGGCTAATCAGGCTGCTGCTAAAGCAATGATGTTCCTTTCAGGCTTTACAGCTGGCATTGGGCACCTTGATGGTATTAGCTTGAATGAAATGCCACTGCATTGTTGTGAGTATAAAGATTCTTTCTTAAGTTAACAGATCTCGAACTGTTGCGAGTTTGCTGAGCCATCCCATCCTTATTTATGGTGTCAGAAAGTGCTCTTTGATGGATTTCATATTTAACACTGGTTTTAAATCCTCTCACTCTTCACTTCACTGTTCTGAACTTTTTGTCATGTCTTGGATGATTAATTTTGTTTACTGGCATGCTTCAAAGAAAGAAAAGAGCAATAGTGACAAATTTACACTCACGGCCCTCTTCCTCCCGAACCTTTTTGCATGTCAAAGTAACATGGTTCCGGAACTTTTCTTATTTTGAAGATAAATATTGAGCTATTTGATTATGGAAATTTACATCTCTGAATCGTTTATAGCCGTTGTAGCTGGTAACCCGAGGCATCTGATTGTTGAGGCTTGCATTGCTAGAAATGTGTTGTTTGGAAACCTATTGTCGAAGTTGACCCTGCATCCTGGAGAACACTGCTTGTGTTTTCATGTGATTTATTCGCTATGTCATGAAGGCCATCATCAGAATGCAGAGTCTATATAGTATGCTTAGTTTTGGCTACAAATCAGGGTGGCCAGCTACAGTATAGCTGTTATGAATTGCTTGGATCACTTCATCGATGTTCTGAAGGCCATTTCAATTTATTTCCGCCACCATGTAATTTTTGGGGCAGATATTGGGTAAAGCTTGCAAAACATGGTTAGGTACAAGCACATGGTGTTTTTGAGGTTGTACAAGGAATAATTGAGCTTGCTTTGATTATTTATTTTTATATTTGTTTTTTAATTTTTGGTTTTGCTTTTGAAAAGATAAATATGGAGTATAGAGGACCAAAAAACGCTGTAACAGAACCTTCTAAAGCTGCTCAAAATCAAGCTCAGCAAGCATCTGCCCCTACCAACGCTCTTATGCTTCCAGGTACAGTGCTTCTTACAAACCTGATAAAGTTATTTTGTTTATTTAGATAGTGTAAATCCTTTACGCCTGGCGAAATTCGATAATGTGACTAGAAACAGAAGCTTCTCTGCTGTAAAACATATGGGATGTTATTATTATGTTTTATAGGAAACTGGATGTTATAAGTAATACTACTACCACACTATTTTTGGACATTCATGGATTTTCTGCAAGTTATTTTGTTTATTTAGATAGGGTAAATCAAGTGGAATTCAATAAGGAGACTAAAGTAGAAGCTTAATTTATGCTCCCTCCATTTTTTTTTTTTTAATTGTCGTTTTAGAGTTTTCATACATTTTAATACACTCCATTCAATCCGTTGATTTTCAGATAATATTGCATTAATTACAAGTAATTATGCTATGTCAATCAATAGGATACCTTTAAATGGTATGAAATTCAACATGTTTTAATTCTGATGAAGTCTTTCTTGAAAAATGCAAAGCGACAAGTATTTTTCAAATGGTAAAATTCCTAAAACGACAATTATTAAAAAAACGAGAGGGAGTAGTAAACTGGATGTTGTAGGTACAAGGACACTATTTCTGGACATTCGTGGAGTTTTGGGGCATACCTGATGGATCATATGGTATTCTATGTGCAGGACCAGAAAATTCAGATGATACTCAGAAAAGAGGGTCGCAGGATTTGGTGATCAGTTCACTTGGCCAGCAAAGAAACTCGTATGTGTGTTGCTTTCTTATATGTTTACTTCATAAAACATCACGTGCCGAATCATTTCAACTTCGGCTCTGCAATTCATGACCCTGAATAATCGAGTTTTGCATTGTTCATGAATGATATTGTTTTCTTACTGCAAGCTGTTGGAACTGATTGATTTTCTGGTTACTGAATGCAGAAGTGATGCTGGTGTACAAAGCAGGAGTACGTCAGTTGTTCCTGCTCACAATACATCAGAAAGGTAGGTCTTGTCAACCTCTTATTCTTTCCCTCTCTAACTTATACTTTTGCTCGGTTGTTTCATTGTGCCAACTCTGTACACAATGGTTAATTATTTTTATTACACGCTTATAAAAGCTATGAAACCACTTCTACTTGCACGTTGTGTCTGCCTTTATTATTTGACTTTTAGTATTCTGTATAAGCAAGGATATTGATGGTTTCTAACAAGAAAACATTGGTTCTTTGTGTGATCTTAACCATCAGGACGTTATCAACTTCAGCCATTATGGAAAGAATTCCAAGTAGATGGCCTCGCCCTGAATGGCACGCCCCCTGGAAAAATTACAGGGTAAGAAACCACTTACATAGGATTGTAAAATTGATGTTCCTTAACTTGAAAGGTGAATTCTTTTGTAAGTGCATGTCATTGTTATTGGTTTCTGTTTTGCTGGTTACATCATAATTTTGTTTGTTTCAAGTTCGATCCATAATTATAGATACTGATGTTTGAACAGTATAAGAAATTACCATATGCTTTCCCCCCTTAAATTGGTATATATAGTGTGCCTGAGTTATGCATATTTATGATATGTTCTACTTTCTCCATCCCAGAACAAATGTCCGCTATTCCATATATACATGCCCCACTTTAAATGTCCCATTTATTTTCTTTTTGGCAAATCATGTACCCATGTGCTATTAATTTGGGGCCACATATTGATGTTTACACTACTTTTCAGTACGCATTAATCTTTGTGCCCAAAAGAAAATTACATTTGATCTGGGACGTAGGTAGTACCATAGAAGCAGAATTCGATGTTTAGGGTTTCGACCCCCGACTTGGGTCAATCGTCCCCAAACGGAATTCGATTTGGTCGATTTCGCTGGGGGGACGCCGACCCAATTTGACGTCACAACCATCTCAATTACACAAAAGAATGATGAAGTAATACAGCGGTATGGTGGTGGTGTGCGCCCACTGGCGGCTCTTTAAGATCATGGCAGATTTTCCATGTCTCTGTATCGATTCATGTCAATAATGTGAATTGATGATTGACATTGGGGGAGGGAGTTGAATCGAGATAGGAGAAGTGTGAAGAGGGTGGTGTTGAGAGAGAGGATCGGTAGATGTGGAAGCGACTGGTTGTTTTGGAACATCGGACCAATACAGAGAATACGATGGAGTTGGAGTTAAATAATTAGTGGAACCGCAATTAGTTGGATTTAATAATTAGTTGGATTTAATAATTATAATAAATATGAATGGCCATAGTAAATAGTAATTAGTTGGACTTTTCATAATTCAATAATTTTGTCTTTACCTATTTTCAAGACACAATTTATAGTTTTAAAAAGTGTACTGTATTGAATTTCGACCCGGAAAGTTTCTCGAATGAGTATACCACCCACCATACCGAGTTCGCAACCTATACTGAATTTCGACCCAGACCGTCCCTCGACTTATGTGACTATGGGCAGTACTTGTTCTTGCATTTTCATTTATTATGAATTCACGAATTCTAGTGTGATATTAAAGGGCGACTGTTGGGGATAGGGCAAGGGAGGGGTTTACCAGAATTATTCTAAAGCTGCTGTCAGCTTATGTAAATTGTAGTCATATTATCTGAACTAGTATAACTTGATAAAAGCTAATCTGACACTGGCCTGAGATCTGATGATGTTGATTGGGTGTTTTCTTACGGCCAGCCATTGGAACTAATTGATTTTTGGATTAGGGCCAAGTGTGAAATTAATTAAAGACTTGTAACTGAATGGACCTTTTCAATGCAATAAGAAAATTATGTTTTGTGAATCTTTTGATTGTACTTATTTTCTTATTGACATTTTCGATATTGCAACTCCTGTCATTTCAAATTGTTGCAGTTTCTGTTTGACTTTGTCTCGAAACTTAAATTGCGATCGTTGGTATCTGCAGGTCATCTCTGGCCATCTGGGGTGGGTGCGTTCTGTTGCTGTCGACCCTAGTAATGATTGGTTTTGCACAGGATCTGCTGACCGTACAATCAAGGTGAGGAAATCAAGTTTTACTGTCTGGTACGTTTATTGTGTAAATCAAATCCTGATGTTCTTGTTCTACAAAGTCTTTTACACTGGAGAAATTCTTATCGATACTCCTTGAAATTCATGTATAATTATTGTTGACCTGATATAATCTGTTCTCTGCTTTTGTACTGTTTTGTGAATTACAGACCTGATAAGATAATAATATGAGTTAGATAGTCATAAAAGAACGAGTGGTAGCTCATAACATTTTGCTTCCATCAGTCACTTCACATTAACTGATACTTTTGTAGTTATGTTCATGTGCCGGTTTCTTTTAGTTAAGTTCCTCTCTGTAATTTTACTTGGTATTTGTAACAAGTTCTTTTTTCTTTCTCATGTCGCTACCAGATATGGGATTTAGCAAGTGGCCGGCTGAAACTCACACTTACTGGTCACATTGATCAAGTACGAGGTAGATCATTCTTTCCATCTGACCAAGTCATTTTCCAAGTCTGACCAGTGACCATAGGGTATTTATGTTTGAAACCTATATTTTCTTTCAGGTTTGGCTGTTAGTAGAACACACACGTACATGTGAGGAAAGAAACAATGAATTAAATCGGTAAGTTAATATTAAAGTATGAGAGACAATGAAGAGTGGATAAAGTATAAGAGAGAGAAGAAATAATGATAATGGTTGGTTATTTTGGAATGAGTAACTATTAATCGGTAGTCCAAATAAGGGTTTATGAGCAAACATTAGTGAGACGGAGGGATTATTGTTTTGATTCGACCGCTAATCCTGATTCTGACCATGGCCACCGTAGTGGTGTATATTGCTTAGCTCTTCATCCGACCATCGACGTTTTACTTACAGGAGGCAGAGATTCTGTCTGTCGGGAATGGATATAATCATGTATAAGTTCCTCCCTTGTGGATAATTTATTATATAAGAACCATATAGTTTGTTAGCTGAAGTTCATCTTTGAATGGTTTTAGGTGTGGGATATTCGCAGCAAAACGCAAATTTTTGCACTCAGTGGGCATGAAAATACAGTCTGTTCAGTTATCTTCTGATTAGTGGATATCCTTTTAATATGTCTAGATTATTGTTTCTGATTCTTCTCTTGCACACTGAGGTGTGATTTGCAAGATAATTTTTACCAAAATGATGATTATAGGTAAAAGTAGCTTTCTGCAGTAGACATTGAATCCAGGAAATTTTACGTTTGTTTCTTCAGAACCACCCCCACAAAACCCACATCCAACAAAAAAGGAAGATAAATAATAGCTTTAGTGTATCTGTTTTTGAGACCCCATGTGATTTAGAAGTCGGGACTAATTTGATAGTTGACTTGGGTATTTATCACACACTATATCACTTAAGATCTGGTTGGGATTTTCTACAAAAAATTGGAAATTATAAAGGTAATGATAAATATGAATAGCTTTCCACTTAATAGTACAACAATGCTCTGACTTGACTTGCCAAGTTATGTGTTCACTTCTCATGATTCTGAAGTTCTGATTTTAATTTTACAATGACTCTAATTTGAGAGGCTCTTAATGGACAAGTCAAATAACTTGAGACTATGAATTCTGATGTGTGATGATACATCACAGTGAAAGTAACTGCTGAGTTAGACAAGTTCCCGAGTCAGCTAATTCTGAAACTTTGTATTGCAGGACCCACAAGTCATAACAGGTTCTCATGACTCCACTATAAAGCTTTGGGACCTTAGATATGGTAATGTTATCTGGTGTTCATCGAGTTCTTTCCTTGCAAAATCCTTAATATCTCCCCAGTAAATTAACTTGCTATTTTGCCTTGCAGGTAAAACCATGGCAACTCTCACACATCACAAGAAATCTGTAAGGGCTATGGCCCCACATCCAAAGGAGTAAGCATCTTTATTATAGCTTTTGATTTAGTTATGAGGAAGATGTGAGCATTTGTTTCTCCGTAAACCAGTTCTAATTTATGGTTTCATCTTGCAGAGACTGTTTTGTGTCTGCATCTGCTGAGAATATAAAGAAGTTTAAGCTTCCCAGAGGAGAATTTATGCACAATATGATGTGAGTATCTCGATGATTTGATCTGCCAAATCTTCTCTGTCACCACCTGGCAACCTTTGCATGCCTTATGAAATTCCCTCTCTGGAAAGCTATTAAGTGGAAAGAGTAATGTGGTAATCATGTCTAGCATCACCAACCGAACCTAATGAACATTACTTGTACCTGATTTGTCCACCCCTCGTTCACTGACTGATATCTAATTTTTGTCTATATTATTCAGTTAGCATAATCATAACAGTGTGGCAAAGATTGTTCTCACATTACTCCATAATCTCTGATTTTCCTCGAGATGCATGCAATAATACATGCAATTTTGAATGGTTCATGTGAAATATTAGGCATAATAGTATACGAGTGGCATTAATGTCTGACATGCTCCTGAAAGAAATGTCCAGGGTCTTCTCTTTTGTGAATTGTGTTTGCATATTCCGCTGGCCAACCTCATGCCATTTGAGAATAATAATCTCTCGATCACTGTGTTATTAGTTGTCTTACTATCTCAGTCTTTATATAGTTGAGAAGTTGTTTGCAAAGTTTTCTACAGATAAACTCTGTCAACCTAATGAAGTCACAATCACCATTGCCATCGATGGGATGTGCAAAGCTAGATACAGACCGACCGCAATTAATTTACTTGAACATTTTTAAAAGGGGAGTTGCAAGCCAAATGTTCAAGCGTACAGTTCTATTATTGATAGCTTCTGTAAAGATTTTATGATTGATGATGCTCTCCAACTCTTTTCCAAGATGGTTGGCAAGGGTATTTCCCCTGATGTCGTCACATACAGTCCAATTATTCAGGGTTTATGTGATTCAGGAAGATGGAAGGAAGCAAAAGAGTTCTCAAATGAGATGGTCACTCGTGGAATCCCTCCTAACATTTTCACTTATAACATATCAATAGATGCCTTCTGCAAAGAAGGAAATGTTAAATACGCAGAGGAACTGTTGGAAGTTATGAGGCAAAGAAACATCTGTCCTAATATTGTTACATATAGTTCGCTGATTGATGGTTATTGTCTACGAGGAGAGATGGAGAAAGCAAGGGAGACGTTCAATCTAATTTTGGATTCGGGGCTTAAGCCCAATATTTTCACCCATAGTACCTTAATGAAGGGACATTGCACTAAGGGTGATGTTGATGAAGCGGGGAGGCTTTTTCTAGAAATTCCTCAGGTCGGATTACAACACAATGCATATAGCTGCAGCATCATTTTAAATGGATTATTTTCTGTAGGAAAGTGTGATGATGCGTGGAAGATCTTCAATGAGATGCAACTGTACCATGTAACTCCCAATGTGGTGATCTACACTACTATGATTGATGGATTATGCAAGAATAAAAGGATTTCTGAAGCATTTTTGGTGTTACAGATGATGGAAGATAGTGGTGTTTATCCAAACATAGTATCATATAATGCCCTTGTTGACGGATTATGCAAAGATGGAAAAGTTGCAGAAGCAGTGGATCTTCTAAATAAACTTTCTTCCAGAGGTCTGCAACCCAATGTTATTACGTTTAACACCATCGTTGGTGGACTTTGTCAAGACGGACTTCTCAAGGAGGCAAAGGGTATGCTTATAGAAATGGGGAAATGTGGTTGCACCCCTAATCATGTTACGTACAACATTCTTGTCAAAGGTTGTTTGAAAGTCAATGAATGGCTAGAGGCAAAACCTCTTTTGGAGGAAATGATTAGTAAGGGCCTCTCACTTGAGGCAGCTAATGTTTCCATGTTGATTGATTATCACAAAAATTATGGTGGAGATGTAGTTCCTCTAGACATGATTAAGAAGCTTATGCCATAAGATATATAGATAGTGTTGGATAGATCATTTAACAGTAAGAAGCAATCCTTTTCAGATTATCCAGCTAGCTAGTAATACTGTCCAGGTGTTGCTTCCTGGTTCTACATTTGAACTTCACTTGTTGCCTGGATTTTTGCTACTATATATGTCTTCGTGTGGACTTTTTGTAATACTTAGTATTTAATGTTGCAAAAGTTCATATCTAGTCGAATTATAGTTATCGTTTTACTACTGCCCTCATTCTTACTTTTTACCAGTATTAAGCTTGTTTTCTCTTCAATGTACGTAGCATGCTTAAGCTTTAAGGAGGCTGGACATTTCTTCTTTAATAGTAACTGTGATTCATATGTAAATTATTCAATAATGCTGATCTTAATTAACATATTCTTAGAGACAGCAGTTATATTGAATAACATTGCGATTTTAAATCTGAAACGCTTTGATTCTGCGATTTTTTTTTACATACGAAGGCAGGGCATCTATACACGCTTGGGAAATCGTACAATTGAATTTATAAGAAAAGAACTTTTATACTAATTGTTGTAAGAACAAGGAAGTCAAGAACAGTGATGGAAACAGAATTACATCAGCACAGGAAACTATAGTCAGTCACCATATCATGATCAGATCAGCGACGATAGCGATAATGTTTGAGATTGAAGTGAAGTTGTAGAATTCCTCGTTCAAACGAGCACTTGAATCCCTTCTTCCGCGAGTACTCCCACTCTTTACTTACAATGCGGAATGCAATATCTTCATACGGAGGCCCTGCGTGGAATCTTATAATACAAGTGTCGTCAACACTGTCCACATCTTTCTCAATCGTATAAGTTGGAGCTTTCGACTTGTCTACCAACTCAGGATAGAACACGTTGAACTTGTATCCCTGTACAGTCTTTGGTGGAGGATTATCATGATCGTAGTGCGTTTGGTTGTACTTGTTCCAGGCATAACCAGTATGGACGCGGTTGAAATATTTAGGCTTCCTTGGACGGTACTTATCGTGCCACCAATACGCCTTTGAATCGACTGTAATTTCATCCTTTAAACCGAGCTCATTTCCATCTTCTTCTACAGCTCCCATAGATTTCAATGCATTTTTCTTGAATTCATCTTCCCTTGAAGCCTGTTGTTCCAAAATAGCAATGCGCCGCCTTTCCAGAACAGCCTTGTCCTCTTCTGGATCAATTGCATCCTCATCTTCATCACCATGCAATAATCGAGGAGAATACGACCCATCAGATCTCTCATTCTCATCAGAATCCTGCTTATCAGCTTCTAAACTCGACTCGTTCTGGCCATATAAACTCTCTGCTGGCCTCTCAATTATACGCCGCGAACTCTTCTCCAAGTTCTTGGCATGCATATTGTCCAGAAAAGCCTTTGATTTGTATAGAGGAAGACGCTTAAGAACCGCTTCCCAAAATTCGACTACCTTGGCATCCCCTGTCTGCATTCGTGCCTCAATCTGTGATTGCAAATCTTCCAGTTCACCATACTCTTTCCCGAGTAAGAACTCCTCCACATCGGCTTCAATGCTACCGTGTAGACCTCTTTCTTCTGGAACCATCTTTCGTATGCGTATCTCCCATTGGCAAACTACTAGCAGCGACTCCCAGTATCTCACACGCTCCTGGTCGAAACTAGCATACATCTTCAAATCCACAAGTAGATCTTCCAAACCCCCCACCGGCAAACCTTGTAAAATCTTGCAGGGTTCAACACAAAATCCATCATCCAAGGAATCATCAAGATACATGGCAAGTAGATCAACCGGCTTAGGACGCCCTTCACGAATCCTAATCATAGACTTGTTCTTGCACTGTTGGAACGCAAACTCATCTTCCTTCTTCTGCCAGTCATGAAACTCGGCACTAGCACGCTCTCTTGCCAACAGCGACATCTCTTCTTCACGACGAGCTCTCTCAACATCTCTTTCCTCCTTCCTCTTCTTAAGTTTCTCGATCTCAGATAATCTCTCTTTCTGCCTCTTCTTCTCCATCCTAACTGAAAACTGGTCGACAGAAACGCCTTGAGTCATTACATCGCGTTCGATCTTCTTCCTCCATACCAAAGCTTGTTGGTTTGATGAAGAAGTGAGTTTCTTGGCAACTTTCTTAGTCAGGTATTCCGTAATATCTTCATCTGTAATCTTCCGCTTTCGCTTCGACGAGTCACGGTGGTTCGCCATCTGAATATACAGCTTCTGATCTGATAATAATGGATTCCTTTGCGTTTGTCTTGTCTTAGCTTTGATAATTAGTTAGCTCTTGCGGCTCTCTCTCTATGTATATATATATATATAAGTTCCATATTTCCTTTCCGTGCAAGGAAAGGTAAAGGCCAATCTATATTTTGAAACTTTGGTTTTAAATAATAACAATTATTATTAGGAAGTTGAAAACGAGTGTTGGACTTGACCCTGATAAGATGATTTATTTGAGTTACGTTCTCCGTCCGTATCAATAAATTTGACGTGAAATTATCTATAATATAAAAAATAATTAAGTAAATTTGAACTAAAAAATATAGCTTCTCGTAAATTGTAGGAGTCATACAACCACATCTGCTTATCTGCCAGAGGAAATACATCGATCATATCTTGACCGATCGATTTCCTAATTAGTAAACCCGGTGTGAGGTCCCTTTGCATACAATTACAATTTCGACTGGGCTGGATATATCAAATGGCCGCAGTTTGGCCTTGGTCATCAACAAGTAGAAGCACTCTTGAGGCAGAGAAACAAGAAGCTGCGCCCCTTGATTAAATGTGTTTATTAGTTTTTTTCTTTTTCTTTTTTATAAAACATATATGGTGGGTTAATTGCATTTTTGTCCTCCAAGTCGCCATTCTCCACGTATTTGGTCCGATTGTTTTTATACATTTGATTACGGTCCTAAAAGTTTTCAGTCACTAGTCATATAGCTGATGTGGCATGAATTGTGCATATGTGGACGAATTAACACATACGAACTGGAACGAACTCAATTCATCCAAGTCTCATATAATACGTTCTCAGATTTCTTCCCCAAATCACAAAATCAAAAACCCTAACTTGAAATTCATCTCTCAACTCTCTTCCCGTCCAAAAAATGAGCCATGGAATTCTTGGCTACCACGGACTTCCTCATCGTCGAAAAGTGAGAGCGTAGTTTAGCTCTGTAACATAGCTTATCAAGCTCTGTTTCAGAGCTTGATAGAGCTCTGTTAAAGAGCTTATAAAGCTCTGAAAATAGAGCTTCATTAAGCTCTGTTTTCAGAGTATCAAGCTCTTAAAACAGAGCTTAATTAAGCTCTGTTTTCAGAGCTAGACAAGCTCTGTTTCAGAGCTTCATTAAACTCTATTTTCAGAGCTTGAAAAGCGCTTTTTTTTTTTTAAACGGAAAATATTACAACTACTACACTACAATTATACAAATATCTTATACCACCTTATATCTCCATAGCTAACCCGCCTTAGGTCTCCGCTGGGAATCGAACCCTGCACCTCTCCGTTCACCAACCCAACTCCATTTCGTCTGTTGGACCACCTTATAACTCCCCGGCTTGAAAAGCTCTTTTCAAGCTCTGAAAATAGATCTTAATTAAGCTCAGTTTTCAGAGCTTAATTAAGCTCCGTTTAGAGCTTAATTGGTGGGAAATTTCAATAATTATGTATCAATTCTCTTAAACTTCCGTCCATGATAGTTATGTTGGCAAGCAAACAAGGCTGTGTACACACTAATTCGCGCGCACCACGCTCCAATACGGAGAATTCTACGAAACAGAGGATCAAAATCGCATAGAGCGCCAAGTCGGGGACCAAAACCGCAGAGGACGGCGACTTGGAGGACGAAAAATGCTTTTTACCCCATATATGGTCATGCATTGGCCTTACCAAACATGATTAAACTTGGTTTTCTTCGGATATAATATACCATACCTTTTTTAAGCACTTGGTTGTGGATTTGTATGTTAATATTTCATCCTCATTTGCTGTCCGGAATGTTTCTGTCTAAGATTTACGCCTTTCATGTTTTGTGTAAAACAGAATTAAAGATTCTTGTTGGTTGCATCTTCTGTTTTGAAGCAAAATGTTCAGTTATTTTTCATTCCCCTGTGTATTTCTTTATAGCTTTGTAAGTCGCACTAAATTATGGATGCACATCATATTAAGTGCGGGATTATTTATAATTTATTACTAGCTTTGTAATGCTACTTGTGAAATTGTAATGGTTCGATTATTAAAAAAATGTAGAAAGCCTACGATGTGTCTTTAAACTTATCAGCACATACGTTATAGCTGCAGGCTGAAGGTGGCTAATGCATGTAATACTCATTTTGCTGCGATTGTACACTGATTCCTGTAGGGCATTACTATGAATGTATTGAATTACTTGGAAGGAACAAGTTACACGGGCCCTGCAGGACCTTGAATCTGCTGGAATTTCAGAGGCCAACCCTGAACCTGAAGCCATGCGCTTTCTAGCCGACTTCACTATCTTGATGGTAACTAGCTCATAACAGTATTCTTTTTACAACTACAATGGAAGAAGAACATGAATTTTGTTATACTTTTCAACATTCATGCATATTCTTTATCTTTAGTTTAGTTTATTTTCACTTTATTTCCGCTGACATTAAGTTAATTATTGATTGAAGCAAGAACCCCGGGGCAATCTTGATTTCAATGCGGAAGATACTGTGTGACAATGATCTATGCAAACTGAATTAACTAAGATACTGTAAGGCAAAAACTAATCACTTGCCTTAACATTATTGTACTTCTATCTTTGATATCTACATATACTGGATTTGTGATGAACAGAATTTTATATAATCTCCTCAGTTAACTGGCGCTCCTGTAAGCCTGTGAAGAAAGTTCAGCCAACTCCTCGAGAAATGATATACCGAGACCTTGCCTTTAAAGTTTTTCGGTTTTTGGATTAATAATAAGTTGTTGCCAGCGAACAGAAACAGCCATCAGAATTTCCTGATGTCTTTAGCTCCTGATACTAATTTGATGTCTTAAACATGTTGAGCCTCTTCGAAATGTTAAATACGCAGAATAAGTGTTGGAAGTTATGAGGCAAAGAAACATCCGTCCCAATATTGTTACATATAATATGCTGATTGATGGTTATTGTCTGCGAGGAGAGATGGAGAAAGCAAGGGAAACATTCAATGTAGTTTTGGATTCTGATCTAAAGCCAACCATTGTGACCTACACTAGTTTGATGAATGGATATAGCAAGAACGGCAACATAGATGAAGCTTGGAAACTTTTCCGTGAAGTTCCTCGTGTGGGGTTACACCATAGCGCATATAGCTACAACACTATTTTAGATGGATTATTTCGCGGAATAAGAAGATTGATGAAGCATTTCTGTTCTAGGTATGATGGAAGATAGTATAGTGGTGTTGATCCGACCATAGCCACATATACAGCCCTCATTGAAGGCTTGTTCAAAGATGGAAAGCTTGACAGTGCAATGAATATCTTCCATTCACTTCCTGCAAAAGGCTTGAGGCCCGATGTTAAAACATTTACCACTATTATCAATGGACTTTGTCAAGAAGGGTTTATAGATGAAGCAAAAGGTATGCTCGTGGAGATGAAAAAATGTGGTTGTTCTCCTAATAGTGTTACATACAATGTTTTTGTCAAAGCTTGTCTTGAACAGAGTGAGATTCTTGAAGTGCAACCATTGTTGGAGGAAATGTACCTGAAGGGTTTCTCACTTGAAGCAGCTGCTGTTTCCATAGTTGGATTTGAGATTATGTGTACAAAGAGGAGGAATGTTTAGGAATCCTGAAAAAGATAACATTTTCCACCCCTGTTCATAGCTAAGAGTAAGTCAACAAATAGCCATTATGACCAGTAAGGTTATTTTAGTTGATCCCTGAGTTTCGCCTTAGAACATATGAACCATTTCTCTCTTTTTTGGTGGGTGCGCCAAACTCAGCAACATAACAGATCACCAAAGCTGAAAGGATGGCAGAGTTCAAGAAAAGGGTGAAAGAAAAGTTTGTTGACACCGGTTGGACAGATTGCCTTAACCTTCAATAGCAGGTCGTCTCTTCCTTTGCACAGCTCACACCATGCGTATGAGGCAAAATGGAATCTGCAGCATGTGAGATTTGTGTCTCCAAATATGAAGAGGTCAATGGCTGATCTTTTGTATTGCTGGCGCTTGGCAAGGTTGTACACATTGGTGTGGCCAGTGGATAACCTAGCAGTTAGATTTATTTGATTTGATTGAAAACCTCTAGGCATAACTCAATTTATTTGAAGTATAAATTTGATCTAAATTTTGTACTGCTATTGCAAAACAATTCATATGTAATCTGCAAGTGCGCTGTAAGTTGCAGAATAGAGTCACTAGGACGGTTATTAGTAATCTGGGCAGAATTTCATTGTGTGCTGGTTTTGGTAGGCTTGATAGTGTTGGCTTTGTTTCAAACCTGGTTCTCTTATGGCATGTGGAGTGCATGTTTTATGTCTTTGCAGGGAAAATTAAAGCAAGAGGGCAGGCCTTTGGTTCACAGTAAAAAAGAGGCAAAATTTGATGTGAGGTTGCTATTCCTTTCCTCCATTACAGCCCAGAAATGTTATGGAAACCTGAGGAAATTCAAGGAGAATCTGCACAATCTCTGTTGAGTTGGAAGCAGGGTCGTGACTGAGTATCATTGCCCTTGGGAGTTAATATAGATCATAAAAGGCCTATCTTCTAGTTTGGATCACAGTTTTACTAGAGTCCAAATGGCCTAGATATTAATTAGCAGGTCACTTGGATTTTAGAGTTATGCAAATCATAGTTGTTATA
Source organism: Plantago ovata (assembly GCA_028274465.1). NCBI lineage: Eukaryota > Viridiplantae > Streptophyta > Magnoliopsida > Lamiales > Plantaginaceae > Plantago > Plantago ovata. Next base: position 107,686,134 of record CM051457.1, on the reverse strand, counting down.
CTACAGTTTGCTTTCTTGTTCCGATAGGGTTTCTATCCCCTAGTTACTCTGACTAAAAACAAAAAAAAATTGATCTAAACAAGAATGATATGAACTGAATTCAATGGACTGGATGCTTGCTACTAGTGAAATCAAATGATAATCATAATTCAGTCACCAATCCCATGATAAAACTTAAGAGCATCATACACCATAACAGCAAAGGCAGGAATTCCTTTCCAAACATTTACTTCGGTACCTACTATACAAACTAGACAAACATCCAGGAAATCTAGTTTTAGTCAATAACATTAACTAGTTACTAGAATAATTCGAAAACCATAACTTATCTGATTCCATTACAGCAGCAAGAAGCTACTACATGTCTAAGAAATCAGATCATTTAGAACGCCGCAAGCATTACAGTCACTTCTTGCTGACGCGAGGTTGCCCAGCGGTGAAATGCTGTCGACAAACAGGCATGTAGAGATCAGCCCCGCCAATCAGCTCCGTCTGAGCCTCGTCTATCTTCCGGAAAGTGAAAAGAGCACGTTTGCCACACAATTCACACCTAGCAGTCAGCTTTGTTACCGAATCAGCTAACGGGACTATATCAAGCACAGATCCAAAGCTCCTCCTGATTCAATTCATTCCACAATACAGTCAATCAACAGCCCAATCTAAATCGAAATTTCAAAATTGGTTTTCGTTTTAGTAGTTACAAATAATACCTCAAGTAATCACCATCAAGGCCAGCAATAACAACAGTTTTACCATCAATATCAGCCGCCTCGCAGCAGAAATCGTACAGATCACCGAAGAATTGCGCCTCGTCAATACCAATCACATCCAACTGATCAACAAACAAACAAACAAACACACTTATAAATCAAAAGGCCTAATTAATCGACATATCGAAAGCCAAACAAAAAATTACTTGCTCATAGGCCTGAGAGCCAAACTTCTCCTTGAAAGACATCAGATCGGTCAACGGCCAGCAGGGGAACTTGGTGCCGTCGTGCGTCACCACCGCATCAACGGCGTAACGATTGTCCTTGCTGGACTTAATCATCGCCACATTCCTACAACCAAATCACTACATCAGCAAACCGAAAAATCGAATAGTATGAAAACTGTTAGGGAAAGGCATAGGATTCAGACCTGCCGGTGGTGGCTTCGGCTTTGACACGGCGTAAGAGGGCGGTGGTTTTGCCGGCGAACATGGGGCCGAGTATGACATGGATCTCTCCGGTGCGGCGACGAGGCGAGGATTCGAGTGGAGCGGCGGGTTGAGAGAGTGGGGGAGACATGATGAATTGGAGAGATTGGGGATTTGAATTTGAAGGAGATTTGGTGAATTTGGAGAAGAGTGGAGTGGAGTGGAATTTATAGGAGTGGGAGGGAAAGAGATTTTAGGTATGAATTGATTGATATGAATTTTGAAATGTGGAGAGGGAAGCGGAAATATTGGAGGGAATGAAGAAGTGTATGTTGTACGTTTTGCAGTTTGGGTTTTTGTTTCTGTTTTTGGGGATTTGAAATTTTTTTGAATTGTGCCGCCCATCGGTTTTGGTTTTTCTTTTTTTTTTGCAAGTTTTATTTATTACTGTACTACTTTCTGTTGTGTGCTGTGGAAGATTCCTTCGCACGTTGTGCTGACTGCTGAGTGCTGAGGGGTTGAAAATGCAAATAACCCGTGTTCTCTTAATTCTATTTTTTATTCACTTTTTCTCAATTATATCAGATTTATCGACTAATCCTAGGAAACAAATATCCCATCCGCGTCTCTTTTAAATTGACAAGTTTCGAACTCAAGAGTTTATTTATTTAAGTGCATAATATCATACACTACCCCTACTATTTAGCCTATTCGCATCCATAACTTTCTTATTCAAAGAGTTATATCTAGGTTCATTTTTTAAATTTTGGGTTGACCAAATAATCAGTCACTATTCATTAAGTTCAAACCAAATAAGGCCTTAGCTATTTTTTCTTTTCTTTTTCCTATTTTTTCTTTTTTCTTTTTCTTTTATAATTTTCTTTTTCTCTTTTCCTATCTTCATCTTCTTTCTCATCTCCTGTACCGGAATAATTTCGATACTGGAGTTCCATTTCGGTAGAATCCAATTGGAGCTTTGCAACTCCGACTTGGAGCTGTTTTACAACTCCGAAGAAGGAGCTGTATACAGCTCCGATTAGGAGCTATAGTTCTGGCTTTTTTTTGTTTTTTTGAATATAATATTTGTAGGGGCTTGTTTTAAAATAATTTTGACACCATCTTGAAATATATTAAATTATGTGGGTTAGTTTTTAAATATTTATTTTTAATTTTGTAATAATGACAATATTTGGGTTAAATGTGTAATAAAGGAAAGTTCAAGGTGTTTGGTCAGCTCAAAAATCCAATATTTGACGAAGGGCAAGACATTTCCAAGAATTAAGTCGCAAAAAGTTAAGTTCTTGGGCCTATATGTTTCAAATTTAGGATTAAATTTTTGTGGCCCCCAATAAATTTAGGTGTCATGAGAGCACTTACAACAGCCTCCCTAAAAATGAGTTTTTTGCTTAAATATAAACAAAAATATCAAAATATGTGTAAAATCCAAACAAATCAGATTCCTAAAACTTGTATGGACCATTAAAAAAATAGGGAAGCATTTTCACATGCATACTAAAACGTTTTTAGTGTATTAATCATTAATTTATACTATATTTAGAATATGTGATCATTAATTATTATTCAATACATTAAATCACTAAAAGGGAATCTGATTTTAGTGACTTGTTAAATAAGTACTTAAAATATTATAGGGAATGAGTTTAAAACGGTTTTAGAGAAATTTTTATAGAAAAATTGATGTGAATGCTCTGAAAATGTTAGTTTTTAACACAATTTTTTCAATTTCATCATAAATATATGATTGAGAGAGGTTTTAGAACACATGTAACTAGTGCTCTGGAATAGAAAACACATAATCCATCTTCAATAGTTATCAATATAGTATAAGTGTTATTTAATGAAATATCTATATTTTTGCAGATATTTACATATATACCTCCCCTGCTAGATACATCCATTTCATCCAGCCCCTAATAGATCAACTAATTACATTCAAGTCCAAAATCTGAAAAATTGTGTTATTCATTAAAATCAATCAAACAAGATCTTACCTGAAAATTTCATCTAAGCCCTTCTTCTTTTCTTTTTGACTTTTACTCTTTTTTCAAACTCTTTCTTCTCCGGTACCGGAATAATTACTCTGACACCGGATTAATAGCCCCGGTCTGCAGCTGTTAAAATTTCAATTTGAAGCAATTAACAGATCCAGATCGGAGTTGTTTTAAACAGCTCCGATTTGGAGCTTTACAAGCTTCGATTTAGAGCTTTAGCAGCTCCAAAAACAGAGTTGTACAGGCTCCACCGGAGCTCCGGTCGGAGCTCTTTTTTATTTTTACCTTTTTTAAAAACGTTATTTGTTTTTTTAGATTATTTTGAAATGTAAATTTTGTTTAGGGTTACTTTATAATAAAATTTGAGATCATTTTGAAATTTTAAAAACTTGTGTGTTATGTATTTAGTGTTAATTATGTATAACTTCAAAACATTTGAGGCAAGTGTGTAATATATTAAATTGAGGCATGTCAAAATTAAATATTTTTTGGGCTCAGATGTAATAAACTAGATGTAACAGGTAGTACGATGTAATAGTTTGATCCTATGTTTTTTAAACCCGGTTCAACTGGACGGCCCAACCGACCAAACCGCTGAATTAGCCATCGTCAATATTTTGGTCCAATCCCAGCCTAACACGGTCCAACCCCAATTCAACCTTTTTTTGGGATGTGCGGCTCGACTTCCGGTTCCGATTTTCAAAATATAGGTTTGATCTATTAGGGGCTAGATGTAATTAGGAAATCTAGCAGATGTGTGCATGCAATGGATCCCTATATTTTTGCATATTTTTGTCCATAATAAGATTTTTACACTAAGTATAAACGGTTTACCCTAAACTATTTTGTCCAATAATTTAAACTTAGAAATTTAATCCCATTACGATATAATAACATCATACTAAGTACTAATTACTTATAAAATTATAATACTTGATAATTAAAAATTACGATTAAACTTAGAAATTAAAACATTTCATACTTTTCAATTCCAATCTTACTGATTGTTTGGCTTTAAACTGGATTGTGGTATTTTGTTAAATTTAACAAAAGAATAGTGACGGAATTAAGGTATTGTTAGTTAGTTTTTGTTGTTGTAGTTGGGTTTGAATTAAGGGGTTTGAATGGTAGGGTAGTAGGATTTTTATAGATATAATGATGAGTGTTGTAAGAGAATGTGTAAGAGAATGTTTGTTTGATTTGTTTAATGATGTGTTGGCATGTATTGGGATTGGTGATAGATTGTGTGGGGTTGTTTAAATAGTGGGAGGATTAATTATTGTTGGGTTGAATTGGTATATAAGAAATTAAAAAATCTGATTTATAAAATTTACTTCCCTAATTTACGTTTTTTGGGAAAAAAATTAAAAAATTGAGAAAAAAAAACCCCGGAAATAAGGAAAACAAATTCTGAATTATGAAAATTTTGGGCCCAAAATTTTTTTGGAAGGAAATAATTATAAGTTAAAGCTCATAATTAAAAGGATTTAGTAAAATGCAGTAGTACGACAATATTACCGCAAAACATAATTACTTGAATTTAATAACAATAACATTTTAATGTCACAGAAATAAGTCAATCAAAGCACACATCAAAGTTTTCAATTACATATGAGGCGTTCATGCACCGGAGACTTATTTATAGCAATACCATATAGATAAAAATAGAACAATAACGAGAATAAATGGACGACATATCGACCGCAGAGTACTATGACTTCGACAGCAGGTGACAACATACGTTGAAGTAAATAATAGAGTAACATAAACCTCAAAAAGTGCAACACATCCCCCGGGCATAATAACGTGTGAAACGCCAGCTCCGGCCGCAGGTTGGCCTAGTGGTTCCATGGCCAATTCTCCCCAGTCTCGAAGCGGTCCTCCTCCTCCTTGTTGTCCGAGCTGTCATCAGGAGACAGTGTGAAAGATGGATCGATCAATTGACTCTCTGGATTTGGTTGGAAAAAATCCCCAAGACGAGGGCCAGCGCGGGAGATGCGGTCGAATTGCGTGCCAAAGAAGGTAGTATTGAGCATTTGCTCATCGTGCTCTATGGAAGACAAATATCCCCTTGCCACCGGCCACATCTGCGTATAGTATGTAAAAAAATAGAAGAGTTAGTCTTTAGGCAATTACATAATTGTACTCATACATAAACGGAGATCTGTTGTTATACCGTACGAATCCCTGGATATAGAACACGGGGAATGTACAACGAAGTCAGGTTCCTGTGCAGCTCAACCCCTTGCAGCCTTGTGAACAAGGCCCACGCATTGTACCGCATGACCCATCCACTGAAAGACTCAAGGACGCTGTCCTTCGAGAAGCATGACATAGGGAATGAGTCATGCATCTCATTGGTCCAATACATTAGAAGCCTCCGCTCAACAAGCACTTGAGTAAATGGCTCTTCAGCATGCCTAGCCTCGGCTGCAAGGAGAAGAATACGATTGTGATGCTCAGCCTCAAACTGTAGGACAACTTGATTGTGACGGCAATTGTCCCCGCATATATATGTCGGCATCCTGCTTCATATTTTATTGAAAAAAAATAGGTTCAATATAATAATTGGTTAAAGGGGTGAAAGTTAAATTCATTATACATATAATCTTCATTGAATACTAATGAGCATCAACCAAATTGTCACCAAAAAAACGAAAAACATAGTATGCATCTAGTAGACCACAACGAACTAAGGTTGGGTGTATTATTATTAATCCGATGAATGGCTTGAGTAACTGGCTTCTGGGTCTATCCCCATTCCTCAGGGACAAAGGTCGGATCTATACGATCAACCTCTGACAAAGGCTATAAGAAGTCACCAATGCGAAAGTTAGGCTGACTCGATGCAATACGAAGGTGGTCAAATTCGGTGTTCTCGAATGCTTCCTTCAGATGGTTGTAACGTTTCTCGAACTTGAGCAAGTATTGCGCAGCAAATGGAAACATCTGCATAGCATTAATGGTTCTTAAGTTATGAGTAAAAGTAGTAAACTATTTGGATCCGGGTGTGCTAATTATGTTTTCCAAATATTGTATGTTTTCCACTCCGTCTATATATTATGAGTTACCTTGTGTATTCCTAGGTGCAACACCGTGGGCACGTAGATGGAACGATCTCTTTCGTATATCTCAACCCCAGGTAGTAAACTCATGTAAGATGCCGTGTACCGCATCACAAGAATGTTGAATTTGTTTAGGACAAAGTTCTTGCTGAAGCACTGGCCAGGGTAATGATCGTGTAATTGTTTAGTCCAAAAGCCGAGTAGGCTAAGCTCAATTTTAGCTCTCATAATGGGACCGTTGTAAGATGGATTTAAGTAACTGAGAAGCGTTAAATCGTGGTTCCAAGACCACGTCACATCGGGGGGATAAACGCAACGAGGTCCACAACAAAACGTCTTATTCGGAATGTCCATAACTTCAACTCTGCAGGCCTATACAGATGTTGAGACATTTTAATACAAGTACATATGCTCGAGGAATTACAAAATACATGGAGATACTTAGGTGAGATAACCACATTGTCAAAGTAAGACACATATTCCAAACACATGAGGAACATGACATTTATTTAAATGGTACAATATATTAACTTCGTTTTCCATGGCACAAACGCATTCCATGACGCTTACTCATCTTCCCCAAAGATAGCGACCAAGGCGTTCCAGCCGGTTATTTCAACATCAAGCATGGCAGCATCGTCCCCCCTATTTGTTGTAAATTAAAAGTTATTCAAGCATGACGGTTAGAAGTAGTTTTAGTATGTTGTTCAATATTTTACGTTAGGGTTGTGACAAACTTACCGCGCGGATTTGGATCTCATAGAAACGAGGGCCTTCAAGTCGGCCAGTTACTGGATTCAGGCGGTACTGTGGGTAATTGGCGAGCACACGTCTTATGCCCCAATAAACACCCTCAATCGTACTAAGCTTAATCTTGCACTGCATAAGAGTTACCCCTAAGGCCCTTCCCATGTGCATATAGTACGAGTGATTGAGGGATTGAACGATGCTTCTCCATGTAGGGGCATCAAATTCTTCACCTTCTAGGAGCCCCAGGGTGGCGTGGTTATGGCCACATATTTCAATGAACTTGGTTGTTTCCCAGTCCCCCCAAGCGGCTTCGATGTTGAACAGGGCCATAGTTTCTATGTCGTAAAGAAAATTAAATGGGTAGTTACAAGCAATGTGGGTTTTGAATTTATCATATTATTGAAAAAGTAGCTAATTATAGTCATTATCTTATTCGTTAACAAATAACATAACACCGAAAACAACAAACAACAAGATGCGCATCCGACTTCGTTATAACCGACCTCAAAACCCCCAACCCAGACATCAATGACACGATTATTTCTACTGTACGCGATACCAAGCAATTCTAGTTTCATCATTGTACCCCAACCAAACCCATGCCTCATCTGGATTTTTTAAAAGATACTCATTCCCCTCGATGAAACTACCGATCAAATGCGGCGGTATGAATTCCTGCATACGACTGAACTCATTTGACAACAACTCTCGCAAATTTCAGTTCGCTTCCCTCTGCTCATGCGTGGTGTCGATGTACCCCTGGATAGGCGCAAAAATATCCCGCGGTGGGGATTCGGGTGCTTCAGCGACAACTTTCTTCCCCTTCTTTGAATGACCGCTTCCGGCGCGGCTACTGCTAGCTCCAGATCGAGTTGCATCGGCAATGTCTTTCTCCTCCATGGCTGCACCGGCTTCCTCATCGTAAGTCCCGCCGGTATATGTAGCAAAATTACCAATTGCCATTGAAGGCACAAACATCTCGGCAAACATCTCTTTACATTGGAAGCCTAACGCATTGTTGTGCTCTTCCCCGAGCCTTCCTGAAACTGGACGTAGTCGTTGGATTTGAATTTAGTAACAATTTGTTACGTTAAAAAATATATTATTGTTGGTGCCTTTTATATTTATTAATTTTGAAATTAAAAATTGTCAACCTCACTCTGGAAATGTTCGGGTGGCTCCACTCCGCCTTCCTGGGTAGCGCCCCAGCCTATTTGATTCTACGTGTAGTGGAGGTTCTTTCTGTAATCCTGCTTAAGCCTCTTCAACTTCCCCTGCATTTCTTTTACTGTGAATTCTTTACTGGTCACACTGGTCAGCTCCCTCGCAATCTGAGTCCAACCAGGAGCGCTAAAAGTCTTTCCCCCCCCCCCCCCCACTTGTCACCCCGCTGGAACATATCATACATTATCGTGATAAATTTTCCTACGTTCTCGTCTGTCCACCCCGTAGTTTCGGCGCCGGACTTCTGTATATTGTTAACAGCGGCACCTGCCTTCTTCCCACGGCGCTTATCACCACGGTCGGTCGCTCCTTCCGAATCCATCTACACGTTTCACCCAACTACATTGTGAATCTTATCGCGTGTACATTTCATTTATTTGTTATGATTTCTTCGCAATTTGTATCATTATTCATACGTGTGGTATTGATATACTATTTATTTACGATTATCTTTACGGGATGAAAGGAAATTTTCTATGACAGTTGTTGTTGACAGTAGAATCGTATATGCCTTCCTCATTTGCTTAACTTAATAATTATACTACTTTAACAATATCAATTTTATGCTTAGAGGGTGCAACGATTTGGATCTTTTTTAAGTTGTAGTTAATAAGGAGACGAAACAAGTACCAACCAACTAGCCCTTTAATCAAAGTATGAGGAAACCACTATGAAAATTAATCAACGTTAATGTAGTTTCATGACTAAACGTATGTCTGAGTTTAAATATGAGGCGAAATCGTTACATGACAACAATAACAAGAAATACACAATTACTTTCATGACCCCAATAACTACATTATACATAAATAAACCTCAGACATAAAAAGAAAAACGGCCCTCTACTACATCACTAATTACAGCGAAAAAAATCTTCTTCTTTATTAAATGACATCCTCAAGAACGTAAGAGAACCGCCTAGCATGCATCCGGTATTATAACGATAAACGCAAACTTCCTTCCAATCATTTTTTATTATTTGTTTGATTATGTATGCATGATGTACGGCTATGTAATGGCATGCAATTTGATCATATAAGAAAGCATGTCAACGTTATTCGTGTGTGCTTGTGTAAGTGAGTAAAGAAGCCTAAACATGCATCACTTGAATGTTACTATGCTACTCATTCATGACAAACTTAACAAATATAAACAAATGTCAACAAGAATGAAATAAAAATAACTTAAGGGTAGGAATGTAATGAAGAAAAGTAATGCAAAGTTAATGAAAATTGCACCTTCACTTGAAATGAAATGGACTTGGGACTCGGCTGGTTGTTTTAGGTAGTAAGGGGAGGAGAGTCCTCTTTGTTATGTGAACAAGGTTGTAGGAAAGTGAATGGGAGGGATGCACATTTATAGTAAGAAAAGATACATGTCTTTAAACAGGGGTGTCCTAATTTAAGGCTAAGGGACAAATATGTTAGTAGATAAAGAGGGTCAAAGGTGTGATGTGGGATTGGTATTGGGAGACAAGAATGACATGCATAGTGTATCAAGTTGAGGAGTCATTTCTCATTGACAAAAAGATGATGTAACTTTAGTAAAAAAAATAGGCTTGTAATGGCATTTATCAACATGAATAGTTCATCCCACATGCCACAACCCTACCACAAACTAAAGGATAGGCTGCCACCCCTCCACCAAACATTACAAAGCATGATTCATGAATAGAAAATGCAAGTTGGCTCAGATTTTTAGCAGGCATGACAAGGCACCAAATACAAAGCATGCAAACCAAACAGCAAAAGTAGAAAAACACTCCAAACATAACAGCATAGAATCCAAAGTTGGCTCAGGTTTTATCAATGAAACTCAGAATTGGATGATCGAACGAAATTAACAAAGGCGTCCGCCATGGCTGCGTTAGTAAACGCCTCGCCAAGATACGGGGTAGCTCATTTGATAATAGTACGATACAACCGTCGTTTAAAAAAATGCATGCAATCATCACCGCCAACGTTCCTATTCCCCACTACAATAATGCAACACGACATGATAATGCATGCATATGTTATAAGTTTTTCAATTTTTTTAATGGCATGGGTCTATGTTAAAACCAGACACATCATACCGAAGAAGGTCGCAACGCCATGGCTGCTCAACCGGAACGAGTGTCGAGCCACGCCAAGATACGCCACGCATATACCCCTGCTATTTGTTCAATCCAATGAACGTTGAATGAGTGTAAGAATGCGAATAATAAAACCATAGCATAAGTTGAAAAAATTAAACCAAGGCAATCAGTCCATCACCTTTCATACAATGTGCCAAAAAGTGGTTCTACGGTTGCCAAGGAAGAAGCTCCGGCAACTCCATAAACCTCCAGAATCTCTCTCTCTCTCTCTAGCCTCCTCATTCCTCATTGATGAAATAACAAGTTGGAATAAGTAAAACTATCGAAGCCAAACAGATGACAAACATATACAACTTAATAGGCAATACTCAAACAGAATCCACGTGGTAAGCAGAACAATTGTAACCAAAAATACTTCCCTAATCAAATTTAATATCCCCCAAACAAGTATTATACCTCCATTCACTGAGTTTCAAGCTCAAAAGATGCAAGTGTATATAATGTTTCAGCAATTCGAATGCCTTCAGTTTACCACTTTTAACCCACCAAGTAACCCAACAAAGAAGTAGACAGTAGGCAAAGCTCGGGATAAATGACTATACTTCTCAACATTAACAGGTTGTGGAATATCAAGAAAGTGGACAACAGGTAGCCAGGCACAAGAAAGAAAGGAGAAAAGAGAAAGAAAGAAAATAGTAATTCAAGAAAATTAAATTAAGTGTAGATATCATCACATTTGATCTGAGTACTCTACAATTTTCTTTTATTAAAAAAAATTACAGAACATTATGATTATAGTCTTTAGATCTTGGAAAGCAAAAGCCAAACTGAACTCAATCAAACAAGATAATAGCATCACAGAATAGCCCATATATGTATAACTCAATATGCAGGTAAGGGGACAAGAGTAAACAGATCGAAACATTTAATAGATCGAGTTCGAAATATTGAAACAGATCGAAACATTGAACATTGAAAACATATTTGAAAACTCGATTATTCAAGAGTACAATACCTTCCAGTGTGTTTAGATCGGACGGAGAGAGGTGGCAGATACTGGTTGCCTCTCCAAGGTAGACGAAACGCGCCGCCGGAAAGAGTAGAGTACCTGCGTCACCGTACGAGCTCCCTCCACCACGGGTCGGTCATGGTCTCTCCAAGGTAGACGAAACGCGCTGCCGGAAAGCTCCACGTGCCGACCGTCTGATTTGGAAAGTTGACCGTTTTAAAATTTGGTTCCGATAGGATTGTAGATGGGGACGAGGGGAGTCTAATGGTCTGTTTCGTTTCGTCGTGGGTGGCGTAACGGTGGAGATTTGGCCGGATTGTTTTTCACGGTGAGAAAGGTTTGAGTCGGTGACAAGAGAGAAGGGAGAGAAAGGGAACTGAAATGTGGCAGGCTAGAGAGAGAGACGAGTTTTGTCACCATCCACAGTAACTCGGTTTGTGGCTTTTGTTATTTAACAAAAGCCAAATATAACCCAAATACTACATTAAACCAAAATAACAAAATACCACAACCCAAATTAAACCCAAACAGACCGTTAATGTTTCATTTGAAAAGAGAAAAAAAAAAAGAGAAAAAGAAAAAAAAACCCTGAATTAGCAGTTATTCTCTCCCAAGTCCCAACTCCTCCCTCCCTATCCGGATTGGAGGACCAATTCAATCGACGCGTGCGTGATCCATTTGAGAATTGAGATATGAAAGGCCAGATCCGATTGAATTTCATATGGTAATATGGTATGGTTATATATTTAGATTGTTGTATTAGTATAGCTGCTGGCCCATTGTTGTGCAGGGTTAAACACAGACATTGACAACTCTACTCCAACTAGAAAGAAGCACTAAGAAAAAGCAAGAAATTCAGAGGATGGAATTTAAATATTTTATATGGATCGATCTGCAGATTTTTCCCATTTTCGGTATTTGCTGTAGATCATTCCAAATCCAGTCTAACAAGCCATTCCCCGATTCCAAATATTATTTTTTTCTAGTTTACAGTCTAGTCTGACCAACCAAAACTTCAAGAAATCCGATCATCACAGTATAACAACGGCCAAAATCTCAACTTTGTCGGTACAACTCTACAATAAAAAATTTAACTCTCAGGCAGCCCAACTCATCTAAAGAACCTAGTTATGAATCCCTTAGACTCTTTCTTCATTCTACTTTCCAGCGAAGGGAAGTCGATCGAATTGTAAGCAAGATCAAGAACAATCGGGTTACGGGGAACCGATTGGAAGGCAGGTGGGAAGACTTCAATACGGGGAATCGACTTCATAGTGGGATCACCCACAGCCGATTCATACTCGTCCAGTTTCTCCAGGAGCAATTTCTCGAGCTGAAACGAAAGCAGATGAGAATATGAGAGGGCATTATAATTATCAAAATAATCCTTTTAGAAAGTAATGATAAAAAAATTCATCGTTTTGTGCACAACAATCTCAACATACATGCATGCAACATCGGCTGTTCAGTAAGGCAAACAGGGGATGATTGCAGGCAACTTGTATCTAATAAATTAGCCACCCATTATTAGCTCAAGGAAATACCTAAGTATTAGAAGTTAAAACCATACCAAAATCCTAGCTTCCTTAAACACTTAATCCCCTTTAACACAAAAGGGATATATGACATCTGGAAGTTCTTGCAATATGCATGAAAAATAATATGGCAGATATAGGAAACATTGAATTCCACTTGTCTGTCCTGTGTAAAATAAACGAGAAAAGACCAAAACCTGCAACCATACCTTCTTATCGTTTGCAGTTAGTGATATGTTCGAAATCTTTTTGAAAGATTTTCGGGTGCTTTTTCTTCCTCCATAATCCCAGTAGCATGCTCTATACAGCTGTTGGTTCGACAATCATTATGAAGCATTTTCAGCTCCTTAATTATAACCTCCTACAGCAATAAAACAATATAAGAGGACCTCAGAAAAAATTTCAAAGAATTCACATAGTGCGATGTTTTTTAATTCCACTAGATAGTGCACTTGTACCAAGATATTATAGAAGCTAGGCTAATGCTAATACACTTTCCATCTGAACATATCTAAACCTTAATACTCCAGTAATCTCAGCAACCAAGCCCTTTAGTGTCAAATAAGAAGTTAATTTAATTAACTGAAGTGAAGTGAGACAAGTTCAACTAGAAATATCATTTGCAAAAGTGGGAGTCTGGAAATCACAATGGAGCTCATCATGAAGTCAGGCAGGAAACAAAGAGCACATGCTATACATACCTGATCAGCGATGTTCAGACCCTGGAGCTTCTTGAGAGAAGTATCCACGATTGAGCGAGCTCGGCTGTACAAAGCATATGCTTCAGCTCTCTTTCCAGCCAAACTGTACGATTTCGCCAAGTAGAAGCACCTGAAAAAGTGGGAAAACTATCATTTATTGAACTGCATGCAAATTCTGGAAAAATAAGCATGTTTTCCTGTGCTAAACAATAAACAAAAAAAAGAACTTAAATAGCTGCTTAAGCTGTTGACATGATACATTAAGGCATAGACTCATATCAAATGTACATGTCAAAATTTAAACACTGCTTATAAGCCAAATCTCACAACTAGGCAAGCCTTAGGCATCATAACTCAACATTAACATTATACATGAACTGATGAACCATAGCTTACACACTGTCCGTGTAATAGCATGATCAGAGAATAAATGAGTATTCTCATGATACTATAAAAGAAATTTGTACAAAATAGACCCACTGGAAGTTATTTAACATTCCCTTAACAAAGTATGATCTGAAAGAAAAAGATGTACAGTCGTTCACCCACTGCTAAAGGTAAAATTAAAGACGAAAATGCCCAAACATTATACTGCATAGCTTTCACATTGTCTGTGGTATGGCGTCACCTGGAGTATAAAGTGATGAATCTTTAAAAGAATTCATACAAAAATACACCTGGTGAAATTCAGAGAGAACAGTTTCCCTAAGAAAGTATAGTCGGTAAAAGATCCCCAAAAATGAATGTCACTCACCAGCAGATATAAGTACGAAAGGGGGGGGGGGGATAGAGAGAGAGACCCGTAAACTTAACATAGAATTAGGTTCAAGTCTTAAGTCTTAATAACCAAAAGAAAATAATTATTCCGGAGCAACATAGAAACGATTAGCGGGTATTAAAAGAAGCAAACCTTTCTGCTCGAAACACGCAACTTTTGAGCTCACATTCCTCTGCAAAGATGACCTCTTCTGGTTTTCTATCTCTTCCTGAAGTAACCAAATCTGTGAGATCAGCAGTATTCTGCATGAACAGAGAAAATACTACTTTAGCTTTGTCAGAATATGTTGCAGTGAGGCATATACTCGAAGCATATCAATCTACACCACTTGCACCTGTAGAAGGAGATCATACAAGCGAACAAGTTCTTCAGGCTTCGTGACCTTCTCGTTCTTGTCTTCACGAACTTTGCTGAGTTTACTTTTTACCATACTCACCAATAATTGGTTCCGCTCAATGGTTCTCTGTCCCAAGACAGCCCCAATGGCTTTATCAAGCCCACTCAGGTCGTCTTTCACGGTTTCTGAGTTACCTGTGTTAGCCTATAGCAATAAATCAGTTCAATAAGTTGAGATATCAAAATGTGTAAGATGCATCCATTGGCTACTATATAAACTAGGTCACATGGGACCTTTTACATGGTATAGCTTATAAAACATAGCACATGGGACAGAGAGTTTACCAAGTCATTTCTTATGGAGCTCCTTGCTTCGCTGTAAGCAGTAAAGATTTTGTCAAATATGGCCAGTTTTTTCTCTGCAGGAAGAGAATCTGCAGCTGCCCCATTGATATCTTTCTCTAGCTCCTGGGCTGTTGAATTTAGCCATACACAAACAGCTTCAGAATTCGTACATGCAGTTTATACATATTCATACTAAAATAAATAAGTATAAAAAAAAACAAAAAAGAAGAAAGAAGAAGAAGAAGAAGAAGAAGAAGAAGAAGAAGAAGAATGGTTACATACATGTAGTTTTGCACATATACATCACCAAGATACAACAAAAAGGCTGCTGTATTTCAGCCATACAAAATAGATCTTGAGAATGGTTACATAGATGTAGTTTTGCACATTAGTTATGTAAAGCAAAACTGGGGGGTGGGGTTGGGGGAATGAAATGCATCCAGATCCATACACTAGTAACATGTAACTGACTAACTAAGCCAGGTATTCAGCCTCTCAGTACTACTATGAAGAGCCCAAGAGTGCACTCTAAATAGCATTCGTTCACTGAGAAAATAAAATGAGCTAAAGCCATACAATGTGAATAAACATACAGCAGAATCACATTTTGACATAAAATAATGTAAAATAAAATATATCGCAGTGACCTAGAACAAACAGATTACTAATCACTATATGAATGTACAGGGCCAGTCACAAAAACTACAAAGTAGAGATCACCAATATTGCTAAAATCCCATGAAACGCTAACTTATCATATATTCATATCTAGAGGATTCAGTTTGAGATTCCAGTATCCCAATATAAACAAACGCCACACAAGTATCTACAACTAATATAGAACACTATACCGGTAAAACATGGTCAGCTACATAAAAAGGAAATGAAGCTGAAACCAAGGGCTAGCAAAAATAAGACTTGGGTAAGTTAACATAGCTGCCTTAACCACCATACTAGTACAGGTGACAAACCATTATAAATACCAAGCTCATAGAAAAGAAAAGTGAAGGCAACAAAAAGGAATCAATTCACCAGACCAATGAAAATTAGGCCATAATCATGTATAAAGAGAACAATTTGAACCTTTAAGTATGGAAACTCGAGTCTTCGCATTAGAAATAGGAAATCTGCGACCAAGCCAGTGAAATTCAGTCATAGATGCAGCCTGCTGCGATCGGGCCTCAGCCATGGCAGCCTGAAGATGATGACAAACCAAGATAAGCAGCATAAATAAGAGCCATGCCTAGCACAGGTGACACGTCCAAGATACACTGTCTATTTCCCTTCCAAAGGGTACATGCTTTAAGAGCACTAAACCGGGTCCCTGCATGAGTACCAAAACCATGTGGACATGGTTGACTTTATACAAGATGGGGACAACGGGCGCATTACGCTCACAGTGGCACACACAGATAATGCTTGGGTAATGTTCCTTAATCCAGGAATGGAGAGATACATAGTAAAAGCAGGCCTCAGCCCCTCATAGAAATATAGCTATTAAACTGGATCTGCAGCAGACATATCACATATTTCCTACATGATTAAATGGACTCACCTCCAGTTTAGCTTTAAAAAGGGCCTGGGCTGGGCCTTCCATTTCTCCGATTTGGACTAGATCAGATGTCTGAAAATTTGACTCGCCTATTTTGTGCTGACAATAATTTATGCTAGGCTGAAGCTCTTCGACTCGCTCCCGACATAACACTACATTCTCTAGATCTCCATACTTCCCAAGTTCCTCATAAACAGCCCTAAGAAAATCAAGCAAGTTAACCAACTTGAACCACACTAACACCAAAACACACAGACACAAGGGGGCATTTTGGTA
Source organism: Plantago ovata (assembly GCA_028274465.1). Classification (NCBI taxonomy): domain Eukaryota; kingdom Viridiplantae; phylum Streptophyta; class Magnoliopsida; order Lamiales; family Plantaginaceae; genus Plantago; species Plantago ovata. The sequence goes on along the minus strand of CM051457.1, from coordinate 107,669,336 downwards.
GGTTTCACTTCCACCTTTATGAGGAATACTTCCACCGTCCCATAGAAAACGTGCAATTAGTATTCACATGATTTTGTCCGAAAATTGATAAAAGAAATGAAGAAAAGCTCAAAAGAAGCTCGTGACTATTATTCCAGGAGAAGAATAGAAAAGGTAATGACAACTTAAATTCGTTCCGGTAAAGAACTTACAATATTTTATTGAACAAGTAGTATTTTAGGACCGCCCAAAAAGCACAAGGAAACATTGAGGGAGGGAGTAACAATTAAAGAACTGAACACATTTCATTAACATTGAAACACACCTGGCACTTTTGAAACACTTCAGTGCAATTTCCCAGCTCTGATCTTGTTCAAATAGCAAACTTCCTTTCATATAGGAGGCATAGGCCTGCACACCATACACAAAGAAGAAAAAACAAAGATGTTTCATCACAAGCAAAATAAATGCTATGGCTGTGATCAACATTTTAGCGCACTCTAAATCTTTAGATAAGAAAGTGTGACAGATAAATTATCAAAAATCTTGACAGCCTACACAATACACAGAAAGGTGTTCATAAGATTTTTCATAATCATAAAATGCAACAAACATGATCAATAATTTAATGCATTCTAAAAATTGAGATAAGAAAGAGTGAAATTAACAATGAAGACTATGAAGGATTTTTTTTTTTATTTTTTATTTTACCAAAGCAAGATTCATCGAAGATAATGATTTTGAAATAGAAAGAACAATTTATTATATTGGATGGTTAAGGTCCCTGAGCCATATCATCAATAAAACCCACCAAAAAAATTATGTTGAATCTTTTCTCATAGAACAATGATGGCAAGTCTTCCAAATACCAAGTAGAGAAACTATAAAAAACATAATAATAATAATAATAATAATAATAATAATAATAATAATAATAATAATAATAATAATAATAATAAAAGTAAAAATTGTACAGAAGGGGATATAACATCCTTGACACCGAGCAAAGTATGTAAAAGCTGAGAAACATGGTTCCAGAGACCTAAAGAGCAATGCTAGTGGTACAACATCAAGTCTTAATCAATGTCAATGATAATCAGGCTACTTATAATATATCATTTTATATTAATCAATGGTACTATCATTATCGCTCCATGAGAACTGTTTCCATTCGTTTCTTTCAAAGGTTACTTCAACATAGTCCAGTTACTAAAAGTAGTTTTCGGTGCAAAGACGGACTAGAGATATTAATAGTAAATTATATTTAGCGACATGAAAATTGCAAATACCCATCATCCTAGCCGTGCTAAACAAGTAACAGTAAGAATGGTTAAATAAATCACCGAACACTATACTAGTAGCCAAGTTAAAATTCCGGACACACCTCTGCCTCCAATGATGTTCTCGAATCTCCCTTAATGGCGCACAACTCTTGAAAAAGAGTAGACCATCGGACTGCCTTTCTTAGCCTACCAATGAGGTAGCTTCTCTGGCGCGCATTTGGACCATCTGGCAGTGTCTTCTTTTCCATTGCATGACTCCATGCTCTTTCAGCCATATAAAGAACCACATGGAGAAACCTGTATTGGGTTCCAAGCATGTTTTGCATATTAGGAAACATTTCAACTTTTAGAAAGTAATACTATGATGAAGCAGAAATATTCATCATCACACTTGGAGAACACCATTTTTTATCTACACGAACATGACAAGTTGACCTTGACTATGAATTTCTGGGTGTAGCACGAGCAACCCAGGAGATCTGGAAATATTTGCATATTTTATGAGAAAAGGAAACAACTAATATTACATATTGTCCTTGTTCTGCTAAAAAAGAAACAAACAGCCAAGAAGACATAGGCTTGATCACTTGAATGACACGGCCAGTGAACATGATAATCGATCACTTAATGGAGATGATACAGTAACAGCATTCTCTACCTACATTCACACTGGGTAATTAATAAAGGAATTCACATAATGAGACTTTCAGCTCCCACAAATCATCGGGTACGAACTACTAGAGACGAGAATGACTACGAACCTGACTTCCGTCACTGTATTCGCATTAATGCCCCTCTTCGTATACTTCCCGCGCCCATGCTTGAATTTCAATGACTTGTAGAGTCTCCTCAGCCTCGCTGTGCAGTACCTCCTAAAGTCTCAATGTCAGTATGTATCTCATTTAAGACTCACATCAATGATCAATCCCACAAATGACAGACACCTCAAATACTACAGTTCCATATGGAAAGGAAAACACTGCTACAGAACTAAACATATTATACATTCACATGAAAACCAAAACCTTAAACCCTAGCCTCTTCATCAAAGCAAAACCACAAATACAAAGCAATAAGAACAGAAATAGAATCATTATACCGGTAGCGAGCATAATCACCCAAACGCAATCCATGCTGCATTTGAGCAGATTTCAACAGCTGCAAAACTGCAAAATCAAGAGCAATTAAACACGGACAGAGTTATAAACAATAAAATTGATTAAGGAACAAAATGGACCATGAAAGCTCACCATTGACTGAGAATTTAGGGCCACTGATCTGATCAGCTGGAATCGAGTCATCGATTTCCATCGGAGCAGCATCTTCAGTTCCTTTCGCCATTGGATTGAGATCTGTTGAAGACAGAGCTGAGTTGGTAGGGTGGCGGTGTATTCAGGTGGTGGAAGATACGCCGAGAGAAAAATCGCCGGAGGATTAATTTTTTCTCGATTAATACGTTTCTTACAGTAGCATTAAATTTTATTTATCTATTTTATTCTATCTACAAAATACTTCATTGTATAATCCTTGAATATAATTTCTAAAATTTCTTCTTTTAGAAAGTAAATCGAACAAATGCATAATAATAAATTTAATAAAAAAATATCTGATATAATTTTAAAGTAATTTATTGTCAAAATCAACCTCGAAATTCAAATTGACATTTATTAGCGAGGGAAGAAATCAATAACTTTTCAGAAGAATAATATGTCGTTGAATTGAAAAATGACTCCGGCTGAAATTTACTCCTGAATTCAATGGCGAATTCAAGTTTGTTCATGTTATAGCAGGTTGGGTTAGTCGGGCGGGTACTATATCGGATGAGAGTCAACTCGCTATGGTCATCGATTCCATCCCCTTCGTTCTCCTTCAATTTGGGGTAATTTTGTTGGAAAATTTAGGAAGCACAAATAAGAATGTATTAAAACGTATAGAATGAAAATTGAATAAGACAATAAATCTGCAAAGTCAAGTGGTGACAATCTCTCCTTAAAACACAATTCAACCTGCTACGTGCTGACAATACAAGCGAATCATCTCTTCTTGAACTATACTACTATGGGAGGACAAGTTTATTTAAAAAAGAACTTTTGGAATTTAATCATCATTTCGATCTGATATTAAATCCAATTTAAACATGAAATTTTTATTTATAAGTTTGAAAGATTGTAATGAAAAGGTGCAACTAACTGGCAATTTGGGCCGGACAACTCGTGATGATTTGATCGGTCCAGGCCACTCATCACCTTGATGGGATGGACTTGGGCCTTTTACGTAGGCCCATGGGCCGGGACTGGAACTAAAGTTCTAGGCCAGTCCGGCCCATGTGTGTATACTATGTGTTTGGTATTTCATATATGATCATTTAATTTGTTATTTTATACATTAAATTAACTTGTAGTAATTTATACATTTTTAATACTTTCTATATATTTGTAAGATTTGCTAGTGAATGATATTATTTTAAATTAATATATACTATAATTCAATCATTTTTTATTCTTTTTGAAAAAAAAATATTTCTTATATTTTTTATTTTTTGAAAAATAAAAATACAAACGGGCCAGGCTCGGGCCATGACATAGTGGACTTGGGTCCAAAGTTTAGGTATGTCTTTGAGCCTGGGCCAAATGTGTCAGGCCTGGACCGACCTCTGGAGGCCCGGCCCATTACCATCCTATGTGCAACTTTTAGATAAAGTAACTTCCCGTTCCAAAATCTACTGATTCCTTGTGCAACATAATCTTTCACCAAAAGGTGTAATGCTTGAATGGTTCTCCTCCCCCCGGCCCCAATAACCACTAGGTTGTGAGTTTGACATTTGTTGGTGTAAACTTCGTCCCTTGTCATTTTTGCATCTTTTCAACTATTCCACCATTTACCAACAATACTAATTTGAATCATCCCATAACAAATATTATTTTTAATATTTTTTTAATATTTTACTAATGTTGTTTTTTTAATAATCGAACCATTACAATTTGACAAGTAGCATTACAAAGCTAGTAATAAATTATAAATAATTCCGCACTTGGCAGAATTGAACTTATGACCTCTAGGTGTCATGACACCTCAGTCTAACCAATTGAGCTAAACCTCATTGGTAATATTTTACTAATGTCTTCTTTATTTTAGCTACTTTTAACTTTTATTCTTCCATAACTACCACACCAACCAACACAATTTGACCATAAATTAATCTTTCACCAAGGAACATTAGCAACAATTGTTGGAGACACTTATACTATTTTAGTAGTTTATTCACGTTTGATAACACCGAAAAGTGTCATATTTTTCTTAAACTTTTGCGATGTTTTCTTTATCTTTTCCCTTTGATTTTTTGGTAGTTTTGTAGGATAGAATCACGTTTTGTGTTTTTTCAATGTTCAGGGCCGTTTTTCTAATTCGTTCAATTTGGGGCCAAAACAACGCATTTTTGGATGGATTTTGATCATAGTTGAAGCCCCCGGATTTACGGGTTGAGATCTTTCCCTTGTTGAGCTTGAAGATCCATGTGTCGCCTAGGAGCACCCTGAGACTTCAAGGTGTCGTTGGAGAGAGCCCTAAGACACTGGCAAAGCAATGGTCATGTATGTACATTTTGGCACGGTCTCACTGTTTAATCCATAACTTTTGCATACGATGTCCGATTGACCACAAACCAGCGCTCATTCGTAGCTTATTCCAAGATCTTTCCAATGATATATGATACATGCCATTTGGACACCAAACGGGCAAGTAAGGAAATTCAGTCCGGAGGTAGAAAACAGAGCCTGAGGCTCCCCGCCTGGTGCTCTGTCGGATGCCTCGTCCAAAGGCAAAATATGCGGGATTTGGACTTTAATGCTCATTTTCAGTTACTTATACTCCTCCAACCCTCCTTGATCATGACCATTCAAATCTGGAGAGTCTCTACACTCTCTTGACTCTCCACCACCATTGAAGAAGCTTGGAAACACTTGGGAGGAAGATTTGTAGCTTCAATTCGTAATCCGACACCATAGAGTTGTAGGGATTGTTCATACCTCCATTTGGACGGTAACATTGTATCATTCTCTATTGTAACTTTGTTTGATTATGTCTGAATTTGAATATATATCATGATTCATGTTTATCTTCATCTCCATGAGTAGCTAAATCTCTTCTTGCTAGTGGTATAATGTAGATCCGTATGCTTGTGGTTATGATTCATATGCTCGTGCAACTCTAACTACCCTATGTACCATATGTGTTATAGTTAGATATGGGATTGCAATTGGTTTATGGAAATAAATCACTATCTTTTGGGTGAGAGCAAGGAACCGTGACAATCTTTGTTAAACGTAGAAAACGTCCCATGATTCTATAATAATGAAGTACATAGTTCATATGAGTCAAGTTGGTCATTGAACGGATGATATCGCCCCTTTATGATGATTCCTATTAGATGTTCGAGGAATAGTGACAAGTCCTGCACCGCCAAGACGTTGAGTTAGTGAAGTATCATTTCACAACCATAGCATTAAGATCGCATTATACCACTAGCACTTGTCTCGTTTGTTTACACCTTCTTCATATCTCTTTATCATTGCATGTTTGCATTGTTCTATAAATACAAAAACATATGTTACTTGTTGGTTGCTTGTTTGACACAACATATCAATCTATAACTAGTTAAGTCCCGAGAGAACGACACTCGGGATCAACTTACCGCTGCACTAAGTCCCTTGGTGTGGTGATAGCTTGATCTTTGGCCACTATAAATTTAATTGGTGAAAAAACGACTCATCAACGTTCAAGAAAAACTTTATTTCCAACGCGAGAGGCGTCTCTTGGTTAATATTGCATACTCATGGATAGACCAACGATTGGCTAAACTTCCAACAAATTTCACGAATAAGCACGAGTTTTAGCTAGCCAAAGATCAACTCCCAGCTACACAAAAGATTTAGTGCAGCAGTAAGATGACCTCGAATGTCGTTCTCTCAAGACTTAACTGGACTTAGGTTCATTGTTATTCAGTTGCAATTAGTCATAACCAAGATTGTTGAGTGGATGAATCAAACACGTACTCAAGCAAAACCAGAAATTGTTAAGAACACTCACAAGTCAGAAACTATATATCAAGGAGCAAGGTAAAATCAATGAAGACAGTGTTGGTGGTAGATAGTAGGACCATCAAATCAATGTTGAGTTTCTTCCATGCTAGTAGGTTCAACACGTAGATTGTTAGAGATTTATAACGTTATCTTAAAAGAATTCTAGACAACATTTTACTTAGGTAAAACCCAATGATACGCATAACACTTTATCTTAGGCAAAACCCATCATTACATAGATTAATTTAAGGGTCCATAAGTTTTTTTCACCTAGTTATCGGCTCTAATAACATAATGAATCACCTTATGCCATCAATTACAAAAAGGACGATGAACTTGACCACTTCACGCTCTAGGCACTATTCCTTTTTCAGTTTTTGAGCAAGCCAAACAACCTTAGTATTTTTAAAAAGAAATTAAAAATAACATAAATAAAAATGAAAAAATAAAATAAAAAATATGAAAAATAATATTTTTAAAAAAATATCGTCTTCTTCTCTAGCTCTGGTACTGAAAAATATTTTCCGATACCGGAGATGTGGCAAGCTCTGGTCGATCGGAACTGTGCAAGCTCCGGCTAGATCTTGCAAAGCTCCGATCTGGAGTTTGATCAGAGCTTTGCAGGTCTGGAGCTTTGCAAGCTCCAGGCCGGCTGTGCAAGCTCCGGCCAGGAGCTTGCACACCTCCGATGTGGAAGCTCCTTGCCGGAGCTTGGACAGCTCCGGTACCAGAATAATTATTTCGGTATCGAAGCTCCAGGAAAGAGATGATTAAAAAAAAATTAAAACAAAAAAGAATTAGAAGGAACAAAAAATTAAAAAGAAAAAGGAATTAGAAAAATAAAAAAGAAGTAAATAGTTAGGTCATGTTTGGTTTGCACATTTTGTGCCTATGACATTTCTGTAAATAATGTCCGGTCAACTCTGAATATGAGATTTTTGGTCTTAAATGTAATTGCGGGCATAATGAGGTTATTTTTTAGATGCCTCTTCTTAATGGGGTATTTTAATCAATTTTCCCTTAATTCAAAAGCATGTTCTATGTTTGAGATGACCACAAGGTTGTCACTCCCTTATTTCGAAGCTAAGATGTTCGTGTAGGCGACTTGAACAAGTTATGAAATCAGTATAGGCATTTGTTTCGAAATCTCAAACTAGCATGGTTGAAAACCCTATACCTCAAATTCTACATATTACCACCAACACAAGCTATTTAGCTACTCATGTTGATCAAAGTCGCAACAATAATCATACATAAGCAATCAATAAAAGAAACACATCATAAAACAATCAAAAGAAAGGATATTGATACGAGTTACCAACTGTCGTAAAACTCACAATTAACAGGGAGAAAGATGGAATCCGAATTAAATCACATCTTCCTTGAGCAAAATCAAGTCTCATACATGGTAGAAATCTGAAAACAAGGCTAAAAAATGAGTTCTAGTGAAAATCGATGTATAATGAAGGAGATATGACCTTCTAAGTGAAAAATCGGAATATGTGAATTGTATATACGCGGGGCGCGGGTGAAAAGTTGTGGGTCACGGATTTTGGGCTGAGAATTCCAAGCAACTTGCGTCAAATTCAAACCGCGATTGTGGGCGCATGCGAGGTCAGATCATGGCGTGAGCTACTGTTGGATAGCACTTTGAGTTAGCTACACGCAGGCGTTAGTTTCAGGTCAATCAAACGTTTTATAAACGATTTATGACCAAAATGGCTAAACTGTGTAATCTTCACATACTTGAATGACTCAAAATCTTCATCTGAACTCCAAATCCACTATCGTATTCGCCTCGTACAAGCTATTCTCAACATCTTCCATGTTCTTCCTTCATTTGAATTAAATAACACATGACGATCACGTAAGGAACACATATGTTAAGTCGATACGAAATCAATCTGAAAATAAAATAGAAAAAATCATATAAAGATTGGACTGCCCGTGTCAGGTCTCCTAAACTTTTACGTCATTAATTTGTCAATTTCCCTATAGTCAATTGTTGATTGGTTTTCTAACATTCTCCGATCAATACGAAGCCTCCGTTCAAAACATGTTCAACCAATAGGAGAAGAGAGATTGAATAAATTTTGAACCAATCGGAGGATTGAAATATTTTTCAATACAATAGATTAAATTAAATGCACTATATGACTTAAGTTTTATTCTATTCGTCTGAACAGAACTAAACTGAATTGATCTGAACTGAATTGAGCTGAGCTGAACTGAACTTATTTGTAGTATAAAATACTATTAAGTAAATCTAAACTGAACTTAATACATCTGATCTGAAGTTAAAGGATAACATACCCCTTTAACACCGGTAGTAATTTTGTTGGGTGGTCAATGCATTATGCAATAAACCTTATTAAGTTCCCAAATTTTGAACATGAAATAGACTAGACACCAATACATATTATGTACAATTATATGATGCTTATGTTAAGTTACTGTGTGAGTGACAAGCAATATTTAGTTCATAATTTGAAGCCATACGTCGGTGCCAAACATCTACGTACATATACGTCGTTATGTCCGCGATCATCATCATAATAATACTCCAAAAGTTTTACTAGCTAGTGTAGTACTTAGTTAGTAGAGTAATAATCAAGATTCAAGACAAGGATTAATTATGTGTGTGAAGTGTGAACTAATGTATGAAGAAGCTAGGGTCCACTAAAACCATTTTTTGTGCCTTTTGTATAATTTAGTTTGGAATAATAAATAAATTATGTTCTTGAAGGGTGAAAAGAATGTGTATGGTTCAATTATTGACGATGATATAAGGTTGTTTAAGTGTAATTTAAGTGTAAAACAATAAACAATGGAAACTTAAAAGGTAACTCATAGATTGCCAGGTGCCGTTCAGCTAAAATACTAGAATGAATTAGTTGTACAATGTAGCTTTGAAACTAATTCTTCTAACAAACACATGAACATGTCAAATTCGTCGAGAATAAAACTATCTAGTAAGAGGTAAATCCTATTCTAAGATAAATTATAAAACCTGTGCTAATACAAACATAGAACTCTTTGTATTTCTATAACTCTAAATTTCATTGTTCTTGTCGTATTTGTGAAGTCGACTTTTCACTTTTATATATAGTGTTGAGAAGAGTCTTGAGAATCCCCTTCACTGAGGTAATACGCGTTTCTTAGGATCTTTTGATAATTGATCATTATCACCAAGTTTTATGTTTAGAAAATCTTTCCTTGTCTTGATAATTCTTGAAAGATCCTTTCTAATCCTTCGTCTTCACTCTACTGTCTACAACCTCCTGATCTACACACCACAAAAACCTAATTGTGTAGTGGTGTTTCACTTCATGTTGTCATAACACAACACCACAATGTTATTGACACTTACACAAATTCTTTTTTTTTTTTTTTAAACTTACACAAATTCAAATTCTTAATTTCATATATACCATCCTGTTTTTTCTACTTATCGAACGGCTTTCCTTTTACTTTATATGTATTACACGAATATAAAATAAATTTCTGAAATGTTGTGTCGTTTCTCTCGATTACACCACTTGAATACCTTCTTGGCTTCTTCTTCTCTCGAATCTAAAGTCTTTACTTTGTTGTATTTACAAAATCTTACTTTCATACCATTCTTCTTTTCCTACGTATCCAACGACTTCTTTTTTAATTTTACTTTATATGTATTACTCTGTACATATATATATATCACACACGAAGATTATATAAATTTCGAAACTTTGTACTACTTTATATGGTAGTTTGTCAAAATTCAATGTTTAGTGTTGGCAAATTAGGAATGAAATCACAGAGGAAATGCGCGTACGATAGTTAAAACGTCATAAATTCGATGAACTGAATGATTAACAAATTTAGCAATAGGAGAAGATCATTAATTAAATCTATACATCAAAATTAAAAGAAAAACTGCATTTAAAGAGACTTGAAGTAGACTAATGGTGTAGAGTATATATTTCATGATCTCTGCTAATTGTGTATATTGATTGAAGATGGAAAAACATCACAAAAGGCTTATTTTTGGTGGAACTCCAATTCTCTCGTTGCTAACTCTTTCTGTTGTTTGTGTTGGTCTCCATTTCTATTGGGTATATTCAGTTCCATTTCATCAATGTAAGAGTTTCTACACATGATCTCTTTTAAATCTATCAAGCTATTGAGTAGTTTTCATTCATGTACATTGCTTAATTATTTGCAGGGTTACAATACTTCTCTGTTTCGGAAACAGCCATTAATACAAATCTCGAAGATCACAAGTTTATGAATTTTCATTTGGCAAGACTTGTAAGAGGTAAGTAGGTGATTATTCAATACGAGTAGGCTCTGTTAACTTATATTACTTTTAGTTCTGTTTAGTTATGTTTAAATTCATGTTCAAATTTATTAAGTCCAGTTATGTTCACATTTGCTTAGTTGTTTCTGTTCTGCTCCGTTCAATTTCATTAAATTTTGTTAAAGTTATATTAAGTTTGTTTAGCATGTTAATAATGTAACTTATATGGTGATTGATTTCAAAAGCTACCAGTCTTACTTTTGCCAGACATACACATACACTGAAATCCAAACTTTGATGAGGGAAAATGACATAACGTTTGGAACTTTAGGTGGAAAATCGTACCCAGTTTTAGCCACTAGTTTGTACAAATACATGTACACATTTTTGGTAGTGAATTAGAGCCTTAACCTTACAAAGTCCAAGGTGCATTTGTACCAGTTGTATTTGACATCCATGATTTATTTGTACTCAAAACAGGACAGTATGCAAGAAATCTGGAAGCTACTGGCTTTGCCTGTGATAAAACAATTCATTCCTTAGTCTGCCTAACAAACCAACCGGTGCAACTAAACGCTGCCAAGATGACGGTTTACACCCCGTCCCGTGACCATTTGGGACGAGAGACGGTGGTTCGACCTTATGCAAGACAGGAAGATGATCTCAGTGTTATCACACCTGTTCGTATCCTTCATTATCCGAACACTACTAGTCCTCCGAGTTGTGAGTACAAACACGAACATCCTGCTGTTATCTTCTCGTCTGGCAGCTTAGGGAATGTGTTCCACGAAATGAACGAGATCATCATCCCTTTGTACATAACAACCAAACAGTTCCAGTCCCGAGTTCGTTTTATCCTGGAGGATTACAAAGAATCATTTGTAAAAAAGTATGGGAACATTTTGTCACGGTTAACCAATTACGAGATCATCAATCCACAGGCGAACAAGAGCGTTCATTGTTTTCCAGGTACATTGTTTATCTGTGATTCAATGATTCAATGGATGAATTACGATTGATGATAAACTATCTGATTTTTAATGATGAAAGTAAAAAAATTTCTGGCCTAACTATTCTAGTTCTGTTTCTGTTAATAGTGACAATTTTACATTTTAACCCAGGTTTGGTAGTTGGGCTTAGATACCATGACAACTTGGCCTTGAATTCGAGCGAAATTCCAGGAGGGTACTCAATGTCCGATTTCAGACAGTTTCTACGCGAAGCTTTCAGTCTGAAGTTCATTCACGTGTCTCAGATCAGTAAGCCGAGGTTAGTTTTTTTGTCGCGAACTAACTCAAGAAGGATTCTAAACGAAGACGAAATGATATCCATGATGGAAAAGATTGGCTTTCAAGTAATCATTGTGAGGAGATCGAAACTAGCATCCAATCTAAGCAAGTTCTCGCAATTGATCAATTCGTGTAGCGTGTTGGTGGGAGTACACGGTGCAGGCCTTACCAACGAGCTGTTCTTGCCCTCTGGTGCGGTTATGATACAAATGGAACTACTTGGGACCGAATGGGCCTCAAATATTTACTACGGGGATACTGCACGTGCCATGGGCGTACGCTACCTGAGGTACAAAGTTGAACCAGAGGAGAGCACACTGTTGAAATTGTATGGACCGGATCATCCGGTTATTACTGATCCGCTGTCTATCTACGCAAAAGGTGGATATGCAGCGGGTAGAAGGGTGTTTCTTGATCAGCAGAATGTGAGGATCAATTTGGAAAGGTTCAGGATGACACTTGTTGAAGCACTTAGTATTGTTACAGATCTAGATAGATAGATATAAAGAAAACATTATCGTCGAATTCCAACTCCCAATTTTTTCAATTATTACATCTAAGCACTGAAGATGAATTCATCTCATGGACAGCTTATTACTGCAACATTTCGTTGAGTCGTTGATCAATACTAGTTATAGTTTTTGCTTGTGATGAGATGATAATTCTGCAATCAAGATACTACCTGCGTGCATTACCGCAAGAACTAAGATCATTCGAATTGAACACAACTTAACAGAAACAAATACAAATATGAGAAATGTTGAGCAACAGGCTAAGTATCATATATATGCTGCAAAACCATTTCAAAAGAACGCGCGGCTCCCATAGAACACCTTCTGAGCAGGGCCAAGACTCTCAGATCCAGATTCATCCGAATTATCCTTATTCTTCCCACCAGTCGACCCATCTCCAGCAGGAAGATGCATTTCTGCCAAAGCATCTGTAAACTGCTTCATACTTTTCACGTACATATCAACTATCTCTTCCTGCACCACTTCTTGTTCCGTTTCAGCGCAAACGTTCACTGTACTACTACCAATTGGGACTGAATCCAAAGCATTTGTTTCTTTTTCGCAAGTGTACTTGAAAGACAATTCAATATAGCCAGCAGGGGAATAGCCTATATCGTTCGAAGATAACTGCAACTCTCGTCTAACCTTTCCGTCATCAGAAACAACATCTGAGAGTGGTACTAACACGAACCCGAGGAACTGATCCTCGAGATAGTTCCTTATCCGACTAAGCATCCAAACCTCGAACCTGACCGATGAATCCAATGTTCGTACCTCAAGTGTTACTGTTTCATTGAAAACCGGATTCCTTCCACCTCGGTTAATAATCTGGCTCTCGATTTTCAATTCGGGGTTATCCGTTAAGCAGAGCTTGGCATAGACGTCCTGTTCTTGGTAGATGCATATGTTGTGTATATCTGTGGCTTGATGTATGCAAACCTCAAGAATTCCGACAAACTTTTGGGGTTTGGACAGATCATCCATGTTGGAAGACATTATGAATTGAGAAAATTATGAGAATTGATTTGAAGGAAATGAAATTAGAGGGATTAATGATGATGACTGATGAAGATATTGGAAACTCAGACGAAGAACATAAATAAGAACATATATCCATGTTTATTGGACTTGACTTTTCTTAAGTAGACATTTCGTAGGTTGTTTAATTTATTTAATTGCGCGCTATTTGTCCTTTTACTTAACTCCAAACTTAAAAGGTGTTTGAACTACATTATTGGCTGCTCATGAATGTTACGTACTATTTTGCGTCGGCTAAGATTGTAGTACTGTGTTATTATTTGAGGCCGCTACACAGGGGCAGCCCGTTTTTTTGAAGTTGGGGGTGCGAACTGCGAATTACATATGGCCCACCTTTGTCCCCAAATATTACACGCGAAGTGCTACATGTTGGTTAATTACACTTCCCGCCCGCAAACAAGGCTAGTCGAAGAGTACACAGAAAAGAACACAAAATGATCGGGCCAAAACCCAAGTGCATCCAGTTGATACAGCAAGTTTTGAAGCCCCAGAAGCCGCCGACGCAACCTCTGGAACTTGCAAATATGAGGTACTGCGGGATTTAGCAACTATCCCTGCTTCCAAAATCAAGTGTCCCGCTTTGAAAAACTACTGTCCTGCTTGGAAAATCCAAAAGTACGTGTTACTGATGTGCTCAAAATTAATTATCCAAAGTGTAAGTGTCACTCTTTCTAGGGTGTTGACACAGGGATTCATTTATAAGTTTACTCAACCCCTGAATTCTGGAAAACATAGCACTTAGCCGCTTTTATATAGTTTTACCTATTCTAACACAATAACTATTTCATATCTGTAGTTGTTTGTCTTGTGCAAGAAGTTGATTTATACATGGGAATTGTCGAATTACAAGAAGGCTAAAGATGGAAGAAGACTTATTCGAGAAGGACTTACAAAGGAATTCATGTCATAGAAAGAAAATGAGTCTTGGAAGAAGAAGTCGATTCATATTAGAAGATTATTACCATGTCATATCCAGATTCATTCAAGCGTGTTTCCTGACTAAAGTCGATCAAGGCTTTCCACCTCTATATAAAGCATAGCATCGACAGAACAGAAGGTTACGACACAGAGAGCAAAGGCGATCGAGTTTCAGAGTTTTATAGTTTTATTGTTTTAGTTCGTTGTGTCTTTTATACTAGTTTATATTCTAGGCTTTTCTAACAGCGTATTGAAGGTAGAATAGATAAATTGGTTTCTATATCATCTTATAGGTGAGTAGTGTTGTTTTACTAGGATAGATATTGAGAGTATACAGCGTTGTACGAACAAGATCTTTTCTAGTTGATTTTCTGCCTTGACTGGGCATTAAGCAAGCTTACAAAAGCTGCTTGAAAAGTTTCAAACACAGGTTCTTCTTTATATTCCGTTGTGCTTTAAATTCGATATATTAACTGTGTTTGTTAATCTGCAGGTTGACGTAGGTGTTCACTGAACCCCGTAGTCGATCTAAGTTATTGGTTGAGGTAATTTGTATCTAAAGCAAGTTATACCGATCCTACATTCTTTCAATTGGCATCTAGAGCTAGTTACTTTTCTTAAAGTAATTGTTTTAGGTACATAAGATGGATTCAGCCAATCCAAACCTTGGAAGGTTACCCGTACTTGATGGAGCTAACTATGGTTACTGGCAATTAAGATTGCGGACATATCTTAAGTCTTTGGATGCAGGTGTTTGGAGAGCTTGTGAAGTAGCTTTTGTGCCTCCCATGAAGGAAAAGGACAAGAACAATGACGTTATGCCTAAGGATCTCAAAGACTACACCGATGAGGAGAAAACAAACGCTACTAACAATGAAAAAGCTCTCAATGTTATTTTTTCTTGGATCGATGTGCATATGTTTAAACTTGTGCAGAATTGTGCTAATGCTCATGCAGCCTGGGAGACTCTTCAAAGCCACTGTGAAGGTGACACGACTGTGAAGGCAACCAGAGTTAGACTTTTGCAAAGCATGTTTGAACTATTGCGAATGGAGGAAGATGAGAATATAGGTACTTACTTCACCAAAATTTTGGATATTGCTAATGAATCTCATAACCTTGGTGAACCCATGGCTAGCAAAGTCCTAGTGAATAAAGCCCTTAGATCCCTATCTCCTAGGTTTAATATCAAGGTATCTGCTATTGAAGAAAATCGTAAATTTAGCAACGATGAGCTTAGACACCCTAATGAACATCTTGAAAAATTATGAACTTCATCTCCAATCTCAAGAAGAAAACTATGGTAGAAAATCCAATGTTTTTAAAGTTTCTGACATTGCTAGTGATAAGGAGATAGATATCAATGATTTTGACCCTGAACATTCCAAAGCCTACATCATCCAAAAGTCTCATGCTTTGCTTAAGAAATTGTCCAAGTATAACAATGCCAAACCCAATTACAAGTCTGAAAGCTCCACATCCAAGTACCCTTCCAAAGGTAGTTACACCAGCTCTTCCCACAAAAAAGACTTCTCCACATCTTCCAACTCAAACTCTAGAGACCGTGATAATATCCAATGTAGAGAGTGCAAAGGATGGGGTCACTACAAGAATGAATGCCCTAACTTTAGGAGACAAAGGGGTTTGAAGGTGAACTGGGTTAGGACTGGCTCAGATGACGAAAGAGAAGACGAGGAACCTGAAGAATCAGAACAAGAAACTGATGTTATAGCACTGAGAGCTGTAATCTATGAGTCACTTGAAGAGGTTGCACCATAGGTTGATACAATCTCGGCCTCAACACCCTCTCAGGTATCTGATAACTCATATGATATTTCATGTCTACACAGTTCTGTTAGTTCTGATGCAGGGGAAGAGGATGTCAATGATGAAGAAGATCAAATCTCTGAAGAAGAAGCTATGGCTGAGATTCATAACATGTATGATAAGCTCTTAGCTATTTGCAGCCAGCAGAAGAAAGCAATCGAAGCACTATCCAAGGAGAATTCCAACATGAAGGAGGTAATTACTAGCCTTGAAGTTGCTGTCACAAAAAGGGATGTTGCCCTTCACACTGTAAGTGAGAAACTTGCTAAATCTGAGCGTATACTTGCAAGCTTTACTGATTCTTCTCATAAGCTAGATGCATGTTTAGGTCTTGGTAACGTTGGTACCACTGGTCTAGGTTATCCTTTGAAAGAAAGAACTTCTGATTCATATTTTCCTGAAGGTTCTAAGTTTGTAAAACCACAAGTGACTGAGTCTAAGGAACCTAAGCCCAAGGCGTCTAAAACCAAGGGTAAAGGAACCAAGGATAAGGTTACTAGTGAGACTTCTTCTAAAAAGAAAAGAGTTTATGTCTGCAATTTTTGTTCCAATGAAGGTCATATCAAACCTTACTGCCGTCTTTATCATAAAACTTTTAAGAAGAAACAGGATAATAAAGAAGAGTTGCCTGAAGAGTTGCCCAACCCCCCAGTCAACCCCCTTCTACAGAATCATCTGGTTCATCCACAGATAATCCTCAAGACCCTTCCCTTACATGCAATGTTGTTCTAGCTGTTGTTGATTCTGACCTTGCAGGTACATGGTACTTTGATAGTGGGTGTTCTCGTCATATGACTGGAACACGAGATTTTCTAACCAATTTTATTGCTAGGGAATCTGGTTCTGTCACTTATGTTGGTGGCTCCAAAGGAAAAATTCTTGATATTGGTTAACTTGATATTCTAGGTTTTCCATCTCTTAGGGATGTGTATCTTGTTGATGGACTAAAGGCTAATCTTATAAGTGTTAGTCAATTGTGTGATGCTAACCATTGTGCTAAGTTTGACAAGAGTACATGTGTTGTATACCAATGCTGCAAACCAATGTGTTATGACAGGTCATAGATCAGGTGATAATTGCTATTCAACTGGAACACACTTGTTGTGCAATCAGGTTAAGATAGAGGAAGCCACTCTTTGGCATCAAAAGCTTGGACATGTTAACTATAGAAACATGGACAAACTTTTGAAACTGGAACCTGTCAGTGGTGTTCCAAAGTTGTCTCAATCTGGTAAGATTGTGTGTGGTGACTGTTTGAGAGGTAAACAGACGAGGGTTGCCCATAGTGTTGCTCAACCTAGTGCTCAACCCTCTGGTACATCTTTTTGCTTTGAACTCATGCATATGGATTTGATGGGTCCAATGGAAGTCAGTACTATTGGTGGTAAGAAATATGTGTATGTGATTGTTGATGACTTTTCTAGATTCACTTGGGTCTCCTTTTTTAAAAGATAAGTCACAAACTTTTGATGGTTTCACTACTTTGCATGCTAGAGTCAAGAACATGTATAACTCATCTATCAAAAGAATTAGGTCTGACCATGGAAGAGAATTTGAAAATTCATCTTTTTCCAATTTTTGTAATAAAGAAGTAATCTTCCATGAGTATTTTGCTCCCAAAACTCCCCAACAAAATGGGATTGCGGAAAGAAAGAATAGGACTTTACAAGAGATGGGTAGGGTTATGCTTAGTTCCATGAATATTGCAAAACGTTTTTGGGGTGAAGCATTTAATACTGCATGCCATATTATCAATAGAGTCTACTTGAGACCTGGAACCACCATGACACCTTATGAGATTTTAAAAGGCAAGAAACCTAACTTGAAATATTTTCATGTCTTTGGTTGTGTCTGCTATATCCTTAATGATAGAGATCATTTGTCTAAGTTAGATACTAAGAGTGATAAATCGGTTTTTCATGGCTACTCTGACAATAGTCATGCCTTTAGAGTGTACAATCTAAGGACTAAAACTATTCAAGAGTATGTTAATGTTACGTTTGATGATTCCCTTAGTATCACAGGACGAAAAGATGAAGCAGGTACATTGGACATAGTACAGTTGCCTTATGGATCTCCACAGGTTTCAGTTGAGAAGTCTGCAGTTGCAGAATCCAGCGGGGTTGATAAAGAGGTTGTCCCAACCCCTACCCCAACCCATGTGCCTGCTGCAGAACCTGTTCCTCAAGCAGTTGAACCACCAACACCACCGGCTGTTTCTGATATTCCTGACGGCCATGACTCACCTAAAGGAAGTGATAACAATGCTGAATCTGATGATGATCAAGAAGATGAGGGTTCTATTGATGGTACTCCTACCACAAGTATGAGAAAGAAGTCCAAAGGTACTACTGAAGGTACTTCTTCTTCCAGGGCACTTCGTGACAAGCCGCCTGTAGACTATAGGAAGCTTGTTGGACTTAAAGCCAACATGGTAATGACATGTGCTTGTTATAATGATGAGTCACATGCCAAGGTACGCATTACTTGCTATGTTTCTGCACTTGAACCTAATAATGTTAAGGAAGCTGTTACTGATAATCTTTGGATATGTGCTATGCAAGATGAACTTAATCGGTTTCAAAAACTTGATGTTTGGGAATTAGTGCCTAGGCCTGCTAATACTAATGTGATAGGTACTAAGTGGATTTTCAAACATAAAACTGATGAAAGTTGGGTAGTTGTTAGGAACAAGGCTAGATTAGTAGCTCAAGGCTACACACAGGTTGAAGGGGTAGATTGTGATGAAACCTTTGCGCCTGTTGCTAGAATTGAATCTATTCGACTACTTCTTGCTATTGCATGTTTTCATAAGATTACCTTGTATCAAATGTATGTTAAAGGTGCTTTCTTGTATGGAGACATTGATGTTGATGCTTATCTTGAACAACCTAAAGGCTTTACTGATCCTTTTAATCTTGAACATGTATATAAACTTAAGAAAACGTTGTATGGACTCAAACAAGCTCCACGAGCTTGGTATGAGAAGCTAACGGAATTTCTTCTTGAGTTTGTCTTTAAAAGAGGTGCAGGTGACATGACACTAGTCATTCTCAAAACAGACGACCATGTGTGCATTGCTCAAATTTATGTTGATAACATTGTCTTTGGCTCCAGCAGCAAACAAGTTCTGGACAAATTTGTCACGGCTATGTCAACCAATTTCGAGATTAGCATGATTGGTGAACTCAATTACTTCTTGGGCTTACAGATTAAGCAACAAAAGCATGGTTTATTCTTGAACCAGTCGAAATATGCAAGGAATATAGTGAAGAGATTTGGCCTGGAAAGTGCAAAACCCCTGAAAACTCCAATGGGTTCCACTGTGAAAATCAGCAGAGACGAGGTTGAGAAGAGTGTTGACCCAACCCTCTACAGATCCATGATTGGTAGCCTTCTATATCTTTCAGCCTCAAGACCAGATATCATGTACGCAGTATGTGTGTGTGCTCGGTATCAATCTGATCCCAAAATCACCCACTTGAATGTTGTCAAGAGAATCCTAAGGTATGTTTCTGGAACCATTGAACTTGGTATATGGTATACTAGAGATACTACTTTAAATCTTTGTGGTTTTTCTGATTCTGATTGGGATGGTGATTTAGATGATAGGAAGTCTACTAGTAGAGGATGTTTCTATCTAGGAAATAACTTAGTTTCTTGGTTTATCAAAAAACAAAACTGTGTTTCTTTGTCAACAGCTGAAGCAGAATATGTTGTAGCTGGTTGTGGGGCTACTCAACTTTTGTGGTTAAAGTCTATGTTATCAGACTATGGTCTTAAGTGTGATTCAGTGTTACTTTTATGTGATAATTTGAGTGTTGTTCATTTGTCTCATAACCCTGTACATCATGCTAGGTCTAAGCACATAGATATTAGACACCATTTTCTGAGAGAACTTGTTGAGACTCATGTTTTAGACATTGAACATATAGAAACAACCAACCAACTTGCTAATTTGTTCACGAAGCCTTTGGATACTGAGAGATTTCTAAGTCTTAGGAGGTCTCTTGGTCTCTGCACTGTCTGAAAAATAGGGTTGTCCCAGGGGTTGACTTAACACCACAGTCAACACTTGTAGTCTGCATGTGGTGCGTGTGTCTGCTTTTTTGATTTTGTGTGTCTATGATAGCATTTACTTGCTATGTGTATATTTCGTGTCAGTCTACGTACTATGTTGCAAGTAAGTTTGTTTGTAAGATTTCTTGGAATGCATGAGGAACTCTTTAAGAATTACTAGTCCCTGTTGACCTTTGTTTTGCTCACTTATTGGAAGTCCTCTCCTGGAGCTTGAGCAGCTCACACTTTTGTGATTGACTAATATGGTCTTTCATATCTAGGAACCTTGAATTTCCTATGAGCATATCTATGCCTTATTAACAGGAGAAAGAGCACATTAGGGGCCTTGAATTCTCTAATTGTAGCTAAACAAGTGTCGCAAAGGCCCGAAAGGCAAGGAAGGTAAAACTTATCTCCGGTTTTCTGGCAATCTTTGGGTCTCAAGTCTATGAAGGTTTGGAAAGAAACAAATGCAAAAAGCTGCATTAAAAATAATGAACAACATTTAACAATATTTTTTGCAAAATCGCCCATGGACATTGCACTGAGATTTAAACAAAGACCAGAGAACAACTTGTTTCAAACGTCTTCAAAAATAGAAAAGGGAAAAATACATGTGAGGCTTTTGATGAATACTGAGTTTCTTGATCGAGTGTTGACCAGGAGGTTGAACAACACCTCTGGACTGTCTTGCGAAATTATGTGTTTTCATTTTTTTGTTAATGTGTTTCTTTTTTTTTTTTTTGTTTCTTTGAGTCTAGGTAAACTCTCTGAGTTGTGTCTAGGTGGTGGTGTACATGTAGGTCTGCATTAAGGGTGAGTGCACATATGCATTGGGGATTATAAAGGATCTTGTTTTGTTTTTAGTTAAAGTAACTAATTAAGCTATTTTCTCTATACAAAGATCCTCCATTAGTTTAATTCACAAAGTTTATTTTGCTGTCTTGATCTTGAATTTCTCATAAAATTGTTTTTCATAATTTTGGTATACCATATATCTTATTTTTTGGTACTAACCTTTTTTAAAAATATAAATTTTGGAACATACCAAAATAATTTTTCTGGAGAATCTTGACAGTTATTCTTGTGTGTCCTTGCCTTTCCCAAAAGATCCAAACATGCCCTTAACGGTTAGTTTATTATTTTTTAAACAAAACCTCTCCACCTTTCCCACAACTCCACAACTCGCTCATTCTCTCTCTGTTCACTGCATACCGAACCCTTTCCCCAACCTTGAAACCTCCATAGCCAAATTGCACGATTTTACCTCCCGATTTTCCCATAGATTCTTCCCCATCATCATCGCCCACTCCCGCCTCCATTACCCAACCCGCTGCTACGCCGGTTTCGCCTCCCCACGCTCCCGTTTCTCAAATTGAGTCCTTGATTGCTCAATCGACATCTATGGCGGATGCTACGACTTCAAAGGTTACCGATTCTTCTCCACGGGTCGACATTGACTTGGATGTTGCGCCTCCAACTGGTTCCAGACCATCCACGGCTAGGGTTTCTAAAATTTCTTCTCCATCAAAGGTAACTGCTACCTCTTTTATTGATGTTGACGATTTACCTGAGCCTGATGAACTTTCATATCGTGTGTCTGGAGGTAGTCTTTCTGGTGCTAAGCTTAAACTTTTTCCGGGTTCTAAGTCTACTATTGATACTGCTGTGCATGAGGCTACTACTATTAGTGATAGTGACTCTGAAGAATTACTTGTTAATATGCTTAAAAATATTAAGAAGCATTTGGGTAGTAAAGCTCCAACTGGTGAGCCGTCTGGTTTAGGTGATGAGGATTTTGTTAATGAGGGTGAGTCCACAGAAAGAGATGATAGTAGGGACTCTACTGCTAAAATCACTAAGGATGATGAAGAAGCTGCTAGGCAGGATAGTCTTGATGATTTGATTGATGAGGTTGTTGATGGGGTTGATGAGGAGGTTGAGGTGAATCATCATGTGGCAGAGTCTGGCTATCTGTCTGATTTTCAGCCACCTGGTTATAAGGTTGAGTTCTATGCTGCAAAACATGAGGTTGATTGGCCTAATTATGTTAGTAGGTCTGTGATCCCAGAACGAGTGCTTGATGAGGCTTCTTTCAAGAAGCAAAATGTCTATGGTTTTCTTGAAAATCTCCAGTGGTTAGGAAGTGTTACTACTGTGCATGGTTTTAGCATTGAGGTTGTGAGACAGTTCTACTGTTCTTTATCAAAGAACATTTCTAATGAAGACCATCCCAAGTATGCCCTGGCCTATTTTAAGGAGGCTTTGTACGACTTTACTCCACAGCTCATTAATGAGTTTCTTGGTGTTCCTGATGTTAAGGATCATGTGGTATTTGGACATCAGATGGATGAGGTTTTCTCCACCATCACTGGTGGACAGGTTGCTACTTGGCCAAAGAAGAACAAGCCTGTTGTGTCCAAGTTGACTCCCTTTATGATTGTCATGCATGCTGTGGCCATTAAGAATTGGTTTCCTTCCACTAACCGGACGCAGATCTCCAAACCATTGGCTTGCTTTCTATATAAGCTTAAGAAAGGCTTGTCTATCAATCTGGGTCTCCAAATCTTGAGGCATATGGCTGCTGTGAAGACAAAGGGTTCTCTGAACTTTCTCCCTTACCCAAGGCTTATTTGCGGGATGCTTGCTGCGGATAACTACAAATATTTGGCAAAGGATCACCTTGTGAAGTCTCCAGAGTCCATCAAAACTCTGGATTCTTATCTTACCAAGTCTGGCAATGATCTTCCTTGTATTCTTGAAGGGGTTCAGCCTGAGGTTCAGGAGGAGGTTCACCCAACACCTTCCCAGCCTACTACTTCTAATGTTCCTGGATCTTTCACCGCTCGTCCGATTTATGTTGATTATGGTACTATGTATGGTGGTTTGCTCTCTGGCTCTGCAATCACTCAACTGGAACACTATGATCAGTTGATTGCTATTAAGCAAGCGGAGTTGGATGCTTTGAAGGCTCTGAGACGTGAGTATCTTTTTGCCAAAACTACACCTCAAGGGGGAGAATAGCACAGGAGTTCAAGGAAACGAAGAAGGGATGCTGATCAAGGGGGAGATAGCCCACAACCGGCCAAGTCCTTTTGACGAGATGTGATGAATTCTGGCCTTTTGATTTCTTTTGATTCTGAACAATCTTTCTATTTGTCAAGGAGAATGTTCCTTGAAGTCTTTTAATTGCTTGTAATATTCTGACAATTAGTTCTAATCCTAAGTCTAAGTAGTTTTCTACATGTGACTTAAGACTTAAGCTATAGTTAGTTGTGCTGCATATATTATGTTTCATTGATCTAACTGTGCAGGTTTAATGATGTGTAGAATAGGTAAAAAGGGGGAGATTGTAAGTGTCACTGTTTCTAGTGTGTTGACATAGGGATTCACCTATATGTTTACTCAACCCCTGAATTATGGAAACAGAGCACTTAGCCGCTTTTATATAGTTTTACCTATTCTATCACAATAACTATTCCATATCTGTAGTTGTTTGTCTTGTGTAGGAAGTTTATTTATACATGGAAATTTTCGAATTACAAGAAGGCTAAAGATGGAAGAAGACTTATTCGAGAAGGACTTACAAAGGAATTCATGTCATAGAAGGAAAAGGAGTCTTTGGAGAGGAAGTCGATTCCTATTAGAAGATTATTACCATGTCATGTCCAGATTCATTCAAGCGTGTTTCCTGACTAAAGTCGATCAAGGCTTTCCACCTCTATATAAAGCATAGCATCGACAGAACAGAAGGTTACGACACAGAGAGCAAAGGCGATCGAGTTTCAGATTTTTATAGTTTTATTGTTTTAGTTCGTTGTGTCTTTTACACTAGTTTATATTCTAGACTTCTCTAACAGCGTATTGAAGGTAGAATAGATAGATTGGTTTCTATATCATCTTATAGGTGACTAGTGTTGTTTTACTAGGATAGATATTGAGAGTATACATCGTTGTACGAACAAGATCTTTTCTAGTTGATTTTCTGCCTTGACTGGGCATGAAGCAAGCTTACAAAAGCTTCTTGAAAAGTTTCAAACACAAGTTCTTCTTTATATTCCGCTGTGCTTTAAATTCAATATATTATCTGTGTTTGTTAATCTGCAGGTTGACGTAGGTGTTCACTGAACCCTGTAGTCGATCTAAGTTATTGGCTGAGGTAATTTGTATCTAAAGCCAGTTATATCGATCCTACATTGTTTCACAAAGTAATGTAAGCAGACTTTGTACGTAGATGTCTTAGTACAACGGTTATGCAACCGTTGCACAATATCAATGTCTTACAGTCTTAGTACAATAGTTTGTAACTACACAATCTTTTGGAAATGTTATGTCATGCTTATCAAGCAAACACTATTCGAAACCGGTAGATCATGGAAACGTAGATGACGGTAACGACTGTAATCGAACATAGGCTATCTCAAGATAATTAAACTAATCATTACGCGTGAGCGATTATGAACTTATGTCTATCATCCAGTATCATATACCACTTCACAGTGAATTAGTCAAATTCGTATGAAACATGTGTTCTTAGAGAATTTCGAACTCGCTTAACCGATCGATCCTTATCAAGATCAAGGTCCAGCCACAACGAACATGAATACTTTGAAACATTGCGAATAGAATCAAAGTTCAACTAATAAAATATAACGCAATTATTTAGAATATTTTGAACGAGATCATCGATCAACACATCACAGAGATTCAAGTCCTAGATAATAGAACATGCTCGATTATGCTACTGCCGCCCCTGCAAAACCACATCGTCTTCACATTAACACCCATTCGAGAAACATAAACAGAAGGGTAAAAGCATATATAAGTGTATAAGTGCAGAAATTGACAACCAAGCGTAGCTCAGTTGGTAAACTGCTTCACTTTCAACCAATAGGCCGAGGATTCAATCACCACGGGGTGAATGAGAAACCGTTATTGATCATCGATTTGCCGGTTAAAAAAATATAAGTGCACAAATTGAAGTGCGGGGGTTCACACCTGGCTAAAAGCAAGCAACAAAGCAACACCAAATTTCTTAAACTAATATCTTGATCGTACCTTGTTACGTAAAACGACCAACCAGACGGAATACAAAGATTAAATCCTAATCTACCATTGTGTTGGAGTGTCTGACAGAGTTTTTTCTTCTCTATGAAGCCTAGCTAATAAACTAATAATATAGAAGTACAAGTTAATTAAAAGCTTTCTTCCGAGCCTGGCTTCCGTGCTTGTAATTGCATCCCGTTTCTGCAGAGTCTTGCTCGACAGAGACTTGGCACGCCGCGGCATGCCTCCTTTATTGGTGGTGCTCCATTTTTACTTCTTATTCTTGATTTCGCTTCAAGGTTCCTAATTTTAAACATCGCAAAGGCAACCACCACGCCCAAACCATCCCAAGGAACGTTGGAAAATAATTGATCTAAAAAGACACAAAACTCCAAGCTTTTTTGTGCGCATTCTACAAAACAACAACGAACAAACAAAAACCGTGAAGATGCGTTAAAACTATGAATGAGAGGCGTTAAAGAGTACTGAAAGATGGGTAAAAAGAACTTGGTGAAACATTACAATAATGTCATATCACTCATCCAAAATGATAATCTTTAAAGTTTTCGACGTTATTTGAAATACAAAAATGAGTAATGAGTACATTTTGAACTAAACATTTAACATTTAACGGAATTTGACCATTTCACTCTAGTAGTAACTTCAGTTTATTCTATGAATATATATTAAAATTAAAATTTTCAAACAGTTAAAAGTTAAAACCTCCATATGTAATGCAATTCAGACTCTAATTAGAAAAGCATGGGAGTGATTCAGTACACACCTATAAACTAGTTTCTTCATCTTTAAATACAAATGTTTGTATCTTATTAAACAATGTCAATAACATATGTGCATGCCGTCTTAGCTCAGCTGGTAGAGCGCGTGGCTTTTAACCACGTGGTCGTGGGTTCGATTCCCACAGACGGCGTTATTGATTTTATTTAGTTTGCGTGGTACATAGAATATTTTGGTGGGCTTGGTGGGCTGGCCCGTGTAGGCCCATTTTCCCAATGAATGGACCCCGGTCCTTTGGTATATGAGTTAGGCCTCAAGCCCAATCCAATTGGGCATACTGTTAAGCACAAAAACATTGTATTCGTTTTTTCATTTTTTTAAAACTTTTTTTAATTACTCCCAATGATGTTATATGAACCAAGTCGAATTGGGTATGCCTTAGACTCGTCTCATAAAACCATAAGAATATGTTCGAGCCGAGCCTAAACAAACGAGTAAAAAGTTAGGCTCAAGCTTGTAACTAGAAAAAAAAAAAAAAAAAAAAAGGAAAATGTAAAATTTGTTAAAATATGAAATAAGATGTTACCATTAAGGAATTCAATAATCAATAGTACACATTACAAATCAATATTCCAAACAAAAACCGTGAAGATGCGTTAAAACTATGAATGAGAGGCGTTAAAGAGTAATGCTTTTGTTGATACAAGCCACGCGCTCTACCAGCTGATCGATATACTTCACAATTTCCTCCGAAGCACAACTAGGAAATAAGCTTGTTCCGTTGAAACTCAACCGTGGAATACCAAACTCTGCAGTCCACGGAAAGAACACGTCCGAAATTTTATTTGACAGAGTTTTTTTTTTTTTTTTTTTTTTTTTAATATACCTTTTCATTTCATAGCTATGATATACTTCATTTACTTTTAGAGAGTGAGAGAGCTGGAAAAGCTTGACCGTGAGGAGGACCGACTAAATGAGTGTGTTAAATGCTACAAGTAGGATTGAATTCTTTAATCAGGTTCTCAACCGGTTCTTGGAGTAACTCCAAGGCCCTCTTGAACTTTTGAGGATCTTAGTTTGAGAGTCTGAACGTGATCAGGCAATCCGAAGCTTTGTTTTAAGATCCGGATTGAACCGGACGGTTCAACCGGTCGAAGCGGTACCCGCCAGAAATAGCAGGTGGGTTTTATGAAAACTCGGAAGGGAGTTCGACCCGGTCCGAACCGCTAAAACCCGTCAAAAATCGGAAAAAACCGCTTGTTCTTTGTTGATGAGAGGAAAAGAAGAAAAGAATTAAGAGTAGAAGACGAGAAAAGGTTGCAGATAAACTCGAATATGAAAAATTTGTTTAATTTGTTGTCAATTCCTCTGTAGCACACACCATAAGCTAACCCAATGAACTGTGAATGAATAAACTATGGACATATCAATTATATTGAGAATTTGGGTTGAATGGATCTTGAGAATTTGGGAAAGAAAGAACAAGATTGGAGAGAAGGGGGGAAAGGATGAGGGAATGCGGTTGTTTGCATTTGATGTCTCAACGTATGAAGATCGAGCAAGAAGAAAAGAAAGAATGCAGTAATGAAGAAACAGAGAAAAGGAAGAACACTAAAGCACCAACAAGAGCGGCTGCGAATCATGTGATCAAGAGCGCAATAGAGCGTGGTTCTATAACAAAAGCAAACAAGAAGGAACGACGTCGTATAATGACGTTCCCCAATCTGCTGCGATTTAGTGTTCTTCCCAGATTCAACATATTTGAGCAATTCGAGAAGAAACAACGAATTAGCTTAGGCGTTTAGTTCAAAATTCTTCCGTACAGATATTATAGAAGGTTAATTTTGACTTTTAGAGTAGTATAGGCCGGTCTATTTCATTTATGATGTACAATTTTGCAGAGTATTTTCAGTAAATACAATGAATTCTCCCAAATTCTTGCTTCGTCATTGCACACTGACATGATGGGCAGGAGTAGGATGAAAAATGAGTAGGTTTTTTTAGTTTGCATTTGATTTAGTCAAATTACAACAAGGACCTTCAATTCTTTTCATTCCTTGTTCTAAGATTTCAAATTCTAACATGGCCCTTCAACTCTATATGTCTAGTAAATATTGAAGAACTAGCATCCTTGAATATGTTTTGTCTAATGCTACTATTAATAATACATTATAATATTACATTTAAAAAACGAGTTAACCCGGTTGAACTCTTACGAAGAGGTGACCGGCTCGACCTCCGGGTCCGAGTTTTATAACATAGATCCGGAGGAAATTGATTGCGATGAAGTTCACATCAGGTGATGCGTTTATGGTTTGGGCCAACGTTGCAGTGAAAGTGATGGTGGATTTTACACCACGTGGGGCCAAAATTTCG
Source organism: Plantago ovata (assembly GCA_028274465.1). Taxonomy (NCBI): domain Eukaryota; kingdom Viridiplantae; phylum Streptophyta; class Magnoliopsida; order Lamiales; family Plantaginaceae; genus Plantago; species Plantago ovata. Next base: position 107,640,914 of record CM051457.1, on the reverse strand, counting down.
GCCATGCGAAACAGTGGGATGGCATTGCCATGAGCTAGCATTGGCAGGAAGAAACTGTGTAGGTGTTCAAACACAGGTTTCTCACTTTTGGTGTGACTTGTAAATTTGAAATATATTTTCATAATATAAGTTTTAAAATCACTTTTTTTACCATAATGAATTATGATTAATTTGAGGACAAATTGGATATTACAAAAATTAACAAAATTAAATTAATGGGGAGGAAGTGGTATTTTGTATTTTATGTTTGCTAAATACGAGTAGAAATGAAAGAGAAAAAAAAAGATTAATTGATTATTGGTTGACTTATCGATAAAGAAATAAGAGTAAAATCAAGTCGAAAGAAGATAGAGTTTCCATATTTGTGAAAACTGAAGAGATTAAGAGAACACGCCTACTTAGTAGTAGTATATAAATAGGCTCTAGCTAGCTAGGGTAGGGAGTAGAATTTTAATTATCCGTCCACAATATCTATATTTAGCAGCTATCTAGTAGTCTACTCTGTTAGCTTAGCCAGGGCTTGATCAGTTGAAGAAGAAGATCGAAGATGGTGATGAATGGTTTTAGTGTAACACCAGGTTTTCACTTTGAGCCAAGAGATTCTGAATTGATCAACAACTTTCTGTTGCCGAAATCAACAGGACAATATTATCCCAGCAATGTTCCTTACGTTGTTGAAAAGGTTCTTTACGGCGCCGCCAATCCATGGGATGTCTTGAGCGATGTTCACTGGGTTTCTCCCGATCTTGATGGTGATGATGATGACACCAAGAATAAGCAGGGCAGCACCACCTATGTCTTCACAACCAACTCCAAACCATCATCATCTAGGTGCGATCGAGGGTCTGGCTGCGGATCTTGGAAAGCACAGAACACTAAAGATATTATTCACCAAGGCAAACTCATCGGCTTCAACAAGGCTTTTAGTTTCCTCGTCAGGTCAGCCGCCACCAAGAACTCAGCAGAAGATAATTATCGCTGGGTCATGCACGAGTTTTCTTTGCCCCAAGACGTCGTCGTCAACTGCCAAAAGAATCTTGTGTTGTGCAAGATTATCAGATATGAGAAGAAGAAACGTGTGAAGAGATCATTAATGGACGACAGCCAACAAGTTATGATGATGAGTCAATATTCATGCAACAAGAAGGCCAAAACAGGAGGAACTTCAGACATATTCGACCATGTAGTACTAGATCAACCACAACAAGAAGATCATCATGTTTATATGGGTGCGCTGCACAATCTTGATTACAATAATAATGCTATCCCCACGGAGCGTGTTCAGCCAATGCAGCAGCAGATTCAAAAACAATTTGAGCAGGACTTCGACAGGATTTATATGGAGATGAAGAAGCAGGTCGAAACAGGAGGAACTTCAGACATATTCGACGATGTAGTACCAGAACAACCACAACAAGATCATCATGTTTATATGGGTGCGCTACAGAATCTTGATTACAATAATGATATCCCCGCAGAGCGTGTTCAGCCAATGCAGCAGCAGAGTCAAGAACAACTCGAGCAGGACATCAACAGGATGTATATGGAGTTAAAGAAGCAGGTCGAAACAGGACCAATATTATTATTAGATGGAGATCAACCACAACAAGAAGTTGATGATGTGCTGCAAAAATTTTATGGCGGCTGGTCTGCGTGCAGCAACAACAATTTGACGGATCAGACCGCACAAAATCATAATGAATTTCATCAAGAAGAAATACAACAACAATGTACTAGCTAGCCGTAGCTTGTTTGTAATGTTACTTCGTTGGAGGCAAATGACCTTCAATTGATTTTTCCTGAGACTTAGTGTTAATGTTCAGCCTCAAATACATTATTGAGAACGTCTCCCGTGAGACCACTAGTTTCGTGAGACCAAAATGAGACTCAAAGGAACTAGAAATTAGATAAAAAAAGCTTGCTGCTCCAACTAATAACTCGCGGGTCATGTTATAACCCGAAACAAAACCGGATCCCTTCACCTAAACCCGTTAAAATCAGAAATCTTTTCTCTCTCCATCTCTGCAACAAAACATCGATTCTCTCCTCGATTCTCTCTCTCTACGAATCGTCGATTGTCTCTCTATCTTCAACGAAAAACAAATATGAGGAACAACGATTACTCTCCTAGATCGTTGAATGAATTGAACAATTTGAAGATTAGATTGGCGCAATTGAAGAATTCGAAAAGGGGAAAACGTTCAAAGGAAATTAAGGAATCACCAGCGGTTGAAGTCAATCATATAGAAGAATAATTCACTGAAATAGCTGAAGGATTTGCCATGAGACAATCCGAATTTGATGTAGAAGAAGATTGCAGTGAATTTGCTGAAGGATTTGTTGAAGATATTGATGAAATACCTAGAGATGGAGAATTCACAGAACCTTCAACTGATAAGCACAAAGGACCTGCTGAACAATCAGGTATGTTACAATTTCGTTTGAGGTTTATTCTTTTGATGTTTGAGTTTCATTTATATACTGATTGAGTTTTATAAAACTCAATCAAATTTTCTGAGTTTTACTTTGTAAAGTTATGCATGTTACGATTTCGTTTGAGTTTATGCATTATTGATTTGAGTTTTATGACAAAAGTTTCTGAGTTTTACTCTGTAAAGTTCTGCATACATTGTATAGGAATGACTTGAAGTTATGGGATCATGAATTGAGAATCTTTGGGGTTTATGTTGTTCTGCATACATTGTATATTAATGACTTGAAGTTATGAGATCTTAAATTGAGAATTTGGGGTTTATGTTGTTCTGCATACATTGTATAGTAATGGCTTGAAGTTATGAGATCATGAATTGAACAATTTGAGGTTTATGTATATGCTGAAGAATTTGAGGTTTATTCTTTTGATATTTGAGTTTCATTCATATACTGATTGAGTTTTATAATGTATCATTGCAAAGTATATACCACTCTCTTTTGATGGTTTAAAGAAGGAAAAGTAATCGAGTGTATGGAAGGGGCTAGATTAAAGCCAAGCCAGAGTTACAGAGTTCTTATGCACAATGCTGGAGGCAGAGAGAACGTCGGGCACACTGTTCGGGATAATATTAACTATGTAAATAGGTTAAGTTTCCAGTTATGGTAGTTTGAGTTTTATATGTTGTTTGTTTGAGTTTTATGTGGTGCTTGTTTGAGTTTTTTACATCTATCATATTTCTTTGAGTTTAATATGATGTTTGTTTGAATTTTATGTGATGCTTGTTTGAGTTTTACATCTATAATATTATAGGTTTAGGGTGAGATTTACTTGGAGATAAGTTGTATATGTTTGAGTTTTATATGGTGTTTGTTTGAATTTTATATAGCTATTGTTTGAGGTTTACATCTGTATTCAAGAAGGTGTTTGTTATGTGTTCCTGTGCTTTGTCAATTATGCTATGTTTCTTGATTTTTACTGTGTTGATTTTATTTTGAACTCTGTAAACAGGCTGAGGGCCCATAAGACTGGAGGACAGGATTCACAGTGTGTGATAAATTCATTGCTAAAAAGGCAAAGAAAGGATCCTTAGTTCTTTTACAAAACAAGACTCTGTGGAGTGTTTTGGTGCGACTGGGTTATGAGGGAGGATTACAAATTTTTTGGAGACGTGCTCATTTTCGATACAACATACTGTACTAACCCGTATGATATGATTTGTGCACCTTTGGTAGGAGTCAATAGCCACTGGAGTAATGTGGTTTTCGGTTGTGCCTTTCTTGCTAATGAATAAGCGGAGACATTTGTTTGGTTGTTGGAGACATTCTTGGAAGCAATGGACCAAAAAGGATAAGTGGTGCTATTGAGAAGAAACCAAGAAAGAAAAAAGGTTCAAACACAGGGGAAACAAGTTTCCCCAGGAAGGAACAAGTTATTTGATTGATTTCAGTACTCTATTCTTTTGTGGACTGTGTTCCTTGATTTCAATACTGTATTTCTTTGTATAAGATTGAGAATTTTATAGACTCTGTTCCTTAATATCGATACTCTGTTTCTTGATTTTTCTCATGTTTATGTTGACAGTTGTTGAGCATTTAACTAAAACTAATCAAGCATTTGTCAATGGTAAATTGAAAAAAAATTCTATGAACATAAACTCAGTCTGTGAGTAAACCTCAAACAACCACCACATAAAACTCAAACATACAACATATAAAACTCAAACATAAACTCAAGCCTCAAACTAAACTAAGGGTGTATATTTTTTCTAAAAGCCTAGATGGATTAGTGAACTCCAAACACCCAGAGAATGAATTGAATTACTTTCGGATTCTACGGTCTTAATTAGGGTTTAGGGGTTGGATGCGATGCATTGTCAAGGGATCATGTAACATATTTCCACGAATGTTCAAAGCTTAACTCAGTTTGTAATGCATATAAAAGTCATGGACAGTGGTAAACCTCAAACAAGCACCATATAAAACTCAAACACACAGCATATAAAACTCAAACATAAACTCAAGCCTCAAACTAAACTAAGGGTGTATATTTTTTCTAAAATCCTAGATGGATTGGTGAACCCCAAACACCCTGAAAATGAATTGAATTACATCCGGATTCTACGGTCTTAATTAGGGACTGCACCGCATCCAACCCCTAAACCCTAATTAAGCATTTGTCAAGGGATCATGTAACATATTTCCATGAATGTTCAAAGTTCTCAGTCTGTAATGCATATAAAAGTCATGGACAGTGGTAAAACTCAAACAACCACCACATAAAACTCAAACACACAGCTTATAAAACTCAAACATAAACTCAAGACTCAAACTAAACTAAGGGTGTATATTTTTCTAAAAGCCTAGATGGATTGGTGAACCCCAAACACCCTGAAAATATGTTTTGTCAACTCAATCTGTAATTCATATAAAAACTCATGGACAGTAGGAAACCTCAAACAAGCACCATATAAAACTCAAACACACAGCATATAAAACTCAAACATAAACAGAAATATAAAAAAGTTTACTAAATATGACTGAAAATAGTACTAATCTGAGTTATTACAGACAAATTTCAAATTAAAAACATGAAAAAAATATCAAAATGATGGGTGAATAAACATGTTCAACGAAGTTAAAACTTCAAAATCAAATCCAACAGAAATTGAGCCTCTTGTGCATAATTCACCATCTCTTGCCTTGATTACTCATTGTCTCCTCTTAATCAATAACGTCCTTATTTACGCCCGCAACATGGGAAGCAGTAACATCAAGGACAGTTGTAGCAAAAATTGTCATCGTTCGATCAACCACTTGTGGATCAATTATTTTAGCAGTATCATCAACGGCAACAACATCAGCAACGGGAGCAATACCAGCAGCGGGAGCAACATCAGAATCATAACTGCAAATTTCAACCATGATTGCTGCAAAAAAAAAAAACAAAAAACAAAAAAAAAAAAAAACACCAGCCTCAAATACAACGAGCATATAACACAAATATATCAAATATATAAAACGGGAGAATAAAATAGACACATATAAATCAGATGTAGACTAAAACTCAAAACAAAAACTCAAACCAGCACAATATAAACCTCATACAAACAAAATACAACACCCAGAGATAAATCACAAACCAAAATAAAAAATTCAAATAAAACACCAACAAAACTCAAAAAACTAACATAACACCCAAAACACTCAAACTCAAGTAAAACTCAAACATAATATAAAACTCATGGATAGTGGTAAACCTCAAACAAGCACCATATAAAACTCAAACAGACAGCATATAAAATTCAACCATATATCAAAAAATATAACGTGCATCGACAGTGATATAACTCAAACAAGCCACATATAAAACTCAAACATACAACATATAAACTCAAACATATAAAACTTATCCTCAAGCACCTTATTAATGTACAAAAACATTCCTATAGAATTGAGAATCCTATTTCTATGAATGTTAAAGCTTAAACTCAGTCTGTAATGCATATAAAACTCATGGACAGTGGTAAACTTCAAACAAGCACCATATAAAACTCAAACAGACAACATATAAAACTCAAGCATATATCAAAAAATATAGCGTGCATCGACAGTGATATAACTCAAACAAGCCACATATAAAACTCAAACATACAACATATAAAACTCAAACATATAAAACTTATCCTCAAGCACCTTATTAATGTACAAAAACATTCGTATAGAATTGAAAATCCTATTTTTATGAATGTTAAAGCTTAAACTCAGTCTGTAATGCATATAAAACTCATGGACAGTGGTAAACCTCAAACAAGCACCATATAAAACTCAAACAGACATCATATAAAATTCAAGCATATATCAAAAAATATATCATGCATCGACAGTGATGTAACTCAAACAAGCCACATATAAAATTCAAACAGACAACATATTAAACTCAAACCAGCACAATATAAACCTTATACAACCAAAATACAACACACAAAGATAAATCAGAAACCAAAATAAAAAAACTCAAATAAAACTTAATTTCACAAAGATACAGGTTTCAGTTTTATATGATCCATGTTTGAGTTTTATCTTTGAAAAAAAATGGAAAAGGAACAATTATAATTCAATAAGCTACAGAATGGAAAATGAACCATTATCATTGTGTTAAATTTGAATAAAAAATGCATATAAAAATATGAGCATGGACAACAGTGGTAAAACTCAAACATGCATCAAATAAAACTCAAACAAACATCATATGAAACTCAAAAAAATGAAATTTATCCTCAAGCACCATATTAATGTATAGAAGTTTGAGTTTTATCTGAAGCAGGTTTGAGTTTTATCTTTGCAGAATAGAAAAGGAAAACTTATAATTTCACAAAAATACAGGTTTCAGTTTTATATGATCCATGTTTGAGTTTTATCTTTGAAAAAAAAAATGGAAAAGGAACAATTATAATTCAATAAGCTACAGAATGGAAAAGGAACCATTATCATTGTGTTAAATTTGAATAAAAAATGCATATAAAAATATGAGCATGGACAGCAGTGGTAAAACACAAACATGCATCAAATAAAACTCAAACAAACATCATATGAAACTCAAAAAAATGAAATTTATCCTCAAGCACCATATTAATGTATAGAAGTTTGAGTTTTATCTGAAGCAGGTTTGAGTTTTATCTTTGCAGAATAGAAAATGAAAACTTATAATTTCACAAAACACAGATCGAACCACTTACTTGCATTAGGCTTTATAGAAGACAGAAAACAAACAAAAATGAAGAGATCGAAGCACTTACATGGTAAAATTGAAGAAATAAGTAAACTAGGGTTTCAAAAATGAGTGAAAAACAACAGAAAGGAACGAAACATGGTAAAATTGAAGAAATGAGTAAACTAGGATTTCAAAAATGAGTGAAAAACAACAGAAAGGAACGAAAACATGGTAAAATTGAAGAAATGAGTAAACTAGGGTTTCGAAAATGAGTGAAAAACAACAGAAAGGAACGAAATCAAACCTTCAACAGCTGAAGAAGACGAACACGATGACGACGAGCTTAATTCAGGCGGAGGAGACGACGTTTGAAGCTTCGATTGCGGCTACGAGAACAACAGGAGACTTTCTCTCTCTACTCTCTGATATTTCAATCGATCAATGACGGAAAATGAAAAGAAATTGGTCAATTCTATTATTTATAGATAACCCAGACGACGTTACTGATTTTATTTAGTTTGCGTGGTACATAGAATATTTTGGTGGGCTGGCCCGTGTAGGCCCATTTTCCCAATGATTGGACCCCGGTCCTTTGGTATATGAGTTAGGCCTCAAGCCCACAAAAACATTGTATTCGTTTTTTCATTTTTTTAAAACTTTTTTTTAATTACTCCCAATGATGTTATATGAACCAAGTCGAATTGAGTATGCCTTAGACTCGTCTCATAAAACCATAAGAATATGTTCGAGCCGAGCCTAAACAAACGAGTAAAAAGTTAGGCTCAAGCTTGTAACTAGAAAAAAAAAAAAAAAAAGGAAAATGTAAAATTTGTTAAAATATGAAATAAGATGTTACCATTAAGGAATTCAATAATCAATAGTACACATTACAAATCAATATTCCAAATAATAAAATTGTCTTGCAAAAACTAGCTTCAAATAAAAGAATAATGCTTTTGTTGATACAAAATGCAGAAATTTATCAAGGGACGAAAGTTGTATGGAGCTCGGCTCGTTTACCTTATTCGAGCGAGGTGAGTACTCGATAAGGCTCAGCTCGCATAACAAAACTCTACTCCTATACAAACACCTAAACCACCTTATGTCTTCGGAATCGAACCCTGCACCTTTCCTTCACAACTCAAACTCTCTTCCACTGCACCACCTTATAACTCATAGTGTATTTAGTTTATATACAATGTGAGTTTTCACTTTTAACCCTTTTCTTACTAAAATAATAACTTTTCGATGATCTTTCTTTTGTTTATTTTCCAATCATCACATAGGTTATAAATTAACCAGGCTTTCAAGGAAAGGTGCAAAAATTCTAGTTGCTTCCAATCCAATTGTTAAAATTCATGACAAGTTGGGGCCGATCTATCACCTTTGACCCGATTTGATATGGACCAAACTGAATTAATTGCCAACTTAATCCAAGATATACAAGTCCATTTAGACTAGACTTGATTGGCTGGACTAGATCTAAACGGATCCAATATCCCCCAAACAATATAAACAATATAAGACCTTCTCCATCGGCATCTGGAGAAGAGTCTCGAAAACCCAGACTCTTCTCCAGACATCTAAAGGCCCTCCAGCGGGCGTCCGCAACGACTGATGTTTTTCTTCAAGACTTGTCATATAGTTTATGACGAGTTGGTAGTTTTATTTGGTCCTTTACTTTTTTTTAATTTTTTTTTCTTTTCCCTTTTCTTTTATGGTTGCCTTTCCTTCTTTTTTTCTTTTTCTTTAATTCCTTTCCTTTTTCTTTCTATATTCTTTCATTCCTTTTCTTTTTAATCTTTACTTTAAATCCCTCTTTTTTCTTTGAATACAATTAAAAAAAATGCACTTGCATAAAATCAAATAATAAAAAAATAAAAAAAACATTTGCACCTAAATTAATTTAAAACTTCAACTTTCATTCACACGTGCCCCTGTATGCTCCATCAAATCTCTTTGCAATGCCAATTCGAGGGTCTTGTCGGTTAAACGCATTCTTAATTTGCTCGACATGTTGCCTCCAAGTATATGGAATACGGCGATCCGCTACCATGGTGCATCATAGTCGCCCTTCTTGTAGAAACGCGCATACTTGGGCCCTTCATCCTCCACAATCATATTGTGTATAATAATACATGATCTAATGATCCTAAAAAGAAATGCTTAATCCCAAAATCGTCTATTGAGATCTTCTGATAGTTTGAGATTTAATCACCAAGTCAGCGTGTTTTGAATATATTTCCTTATCATTGCATATTCTTCAAGATCTCCAAAATTCTTCTAACTCTTCCTTTATTCTTTACTTGTATTGTCCCAACTCTTCTTGTACTATTTCTTGTTCGACTCCAACTTTTCATACTTCCAATCCGCACATCTCAATCAACTAAAAGCGTGGAACCAATTATATTAAACAAGAAAAAGCAATACTGTTAAATAAAAATTCTTTTAAGAACAGTGTAACAATGTTTCACTTAGTGTTGTCATAACAAGAAAGTGTTGTTGACACAACACCATAATGCGAATATATATATATATATATATATATATATATATATATATATATATATATATATATATATATACCGAGATAAATGGGAAACTATTATTGATGCTTTTGACGGTTAAAAAAAAACACCATAGTGCCTAGATAACACAGGTTACAACACAAACATTATATTCTTTCTTGACACTTACAGAAACAAATGTTTCAATTACATCTGCATGCTCATGAGTGACAAGCATTTGTAACACCTGACAGTTGCATTTAATTTTTTGCTACCGGCTCCAGTTCGGCTCGGCATTACTATTATTATTATTATTACTATTATTTTTTTTATTATAAAGGAATTCAATAAATAAAAAACAACGAAAGTTCTACACAAAATTAGTGGGCAGCCGAGAAACAAGTTGTGCTCTCACTCCCTTAGTAATAGCAAAACTAACTCTAGAAAAAATAAAATGAGTTGCACGCGCTCCAGCATACTGAGTCAAAGCGAAACCCCGGATTCTAACAAACAAATCCATAGCATCAGCATCCAACTCTCCAAGTGTCGAGAAAGAGAAAGGAAGGAAACCATATCCCTTAGCTAGGCGCACACAAGTCCCGATACTTCGCACACTTGCGCTTGGCAGCATCAGCAATCGCATGTCCAGGCACAAAGTCCACCAACCCAGACCGTGTCAAGGGGGAAGACCCGGTCAGATCCACACAAACATCTCGTCCCCTATCCCAAGCATAAAGGAGCAAGTTTGCAGGACGGGGAGACCTGTCGCTCCCATCGTTCAAACCAATATTCACCTCCTTACCAGCAGAGATGCCAGATTGGAAACAAACATCCAAGAGAGTGTCGCGAACAAGGTTATGTCGGTGCTTGATACCTACCACCCCAGCACACGACACCGCATGATCACCAAACAAATCCCCGTAAAAAATACGAGAGCAAGCAGAGCAGGGCGTGGACACTGGAAACAAAGCAACACCAAGCCGATAACCCAATACACACCTGTAAGTCCTCCCATTCATAGTCTTCCCCAGACCCGAAATAGGAACAACTCGCAACCAATCAGAAGAATGGGCAACTCGCTGAGATTTCCAAAGAGCTACCTGACGAGGAGATAAAGAGAAACAAATTCCGTAGAAGCAGCAACCTTCGTGACATATATATCTGCCAGTCTCTTCATAATTCTGGGGACAGCGATCTCACTGGGGTTACTCAAAATATCAGAACCTGTGGTCTCAGCAAACAAAGACAGGGCACCATAAAGAACAGGTCCAAGAGAAGTGATACCAGAAGGACACAAGAGCTTAGTGATGATCAAAACGATGATCAATAATGGTTCTTTATTTACCCCTTATTAGTATTATTATGATTTTCCCATTATCTACCCCTATCCAATGTAATAATATATAGTTGTTACTTCCTCCATTTTTTTAGTTACTCCTATGTGGTAAAAATTACCAATTTTAAAAAATAATATTAAAGAATTAATTTGTATGAGTATTTAATTGTGAAAAAGTGATAAAATATGATAGATAATGAAAAAGTTGTTATAAAGAAGGAGATAAAGATAATAAAAAATTGGTAAGTGGGTTGAAAATTTTTCCATATTTGAGTTATGAAGTTTTTAAGAGAACGCCCAAAATAGAAACCTAGGAAGTTATTAATAAAATTGAGAAAATATTTAGTTATAAGTATAAAATAGTAATATATTAAAAATTATATCTATATATATAGTATAATAGTAAGGTTGTACTACTACACTCCGGTGAAAAATCCACAGAAGTAAAAGAGAAATAGCATCACATTACATTATTAGGACTAATGTAATTTACAACCACCCTTATAAATTGGTCAAAGAAAGAAAACATTTGTTTAAACACCAATCACTATTGTTTAAATGTTTCACACACATATATTTTTCTTGCAACATCATTTCTTGCCCCTCACTAAAATGTTACAAATAAGAGAGAATTCTTGTAGTGATGCTAAAGTTTTTATTGGATCTGAGTTCAATCTGATCTAGTTCATTATAATAAAATTGATCCGTCACGGATCCCATTTGTGGTGGACCGGTTCAACTTTAATAGAATCGTACAACAACTTTCTAGGAGTCCTGAAAATTTCATAAAATCAATCTGATCTTCACGATAGAAGCCTATGCATCTTGTTGAATTATAGAGTATAATATTGGAAATTTAATATCATTCGGAGTTTGTTTTACGAGGTGATTCGAACTCAAGTGAGCGTGATGCAGATAGTTTTGGTACCATAATAGAAATTTAATTGTTCCAAAAGCTCGAACTAGTGAACAAATATGGACTAATCCACTTATATTAAATTTATCTAAGATTAGCTTTTAGCAATAATCAAATCATTCGAGCAATCAGGGCGGACACAGAATTTGAGGTGGGAGGGTCAATATTCGAAAAAGCATAAATTTTACCTATAAATAACTTTAAAAATCATAAATACTACATATAAACAATTGGGTAGGATGGATGGCCCGCTGGCCTGTTCCGCCCCTGCGAGCAATAATAGTTTAATGATATTGAATCAACTGCAGAATATAATAATACTAATAATTCAATTCAATTCAAGTATCAGAAGATATAAATTTCCCGTGATCTTACTGTTCTTGATCTAGTGATGTCACAGATCGTGGAATTTTCTATAAGTAGCTGGATATTTGATAAGTAGCATACACATAAAAAATATAAGTACGTACGTGCCGTGCCATAAATATGAACGCACCTGGACACGGTCGCAGTCATGACATAATAACATTAACGGGTTAGCACAGTTTGATAATATACGGTGACATGCATGCATATTTATTTATTTGTTTGTTTCATATAATAATGTAGCTAGCTAGGTCGATGGACTGGATTACCAGAAAGTGCCGGTTATTTAGACGCGGAAAAAGTCAGAATATAAAAGTTTGATTTGATGTTGAATATTTCTTCATCGACGATCGATCTTGCATAGTTGCATCATAGATTTTGTCGACTAGACTACTGTTTTCTTCCCATTGGGCCAACCACTTTTACGTGGCCTTTTTCCGCCACAGGTTGAAAGTTGAAATTTTACAAACTTTTGGCAATGTTTCAAGGTAGCATTATGCTATCCAGAATTAACGAGAGCTATACTTGCGATTCGAGTTCGGCTGATCAGTTAAAGAATCGGTTAATAAGGAATTTGAATTGAGTTCTAGCTTTTTTCCAACCATTTACTAACAAATCTTACATAAGAGACTCGAGAATGCGACATTAGGTTATTTTTTTTTTTTTTTTTTGGTATCATGAGTTCAACTCGATAAGGCACGTGATATACTTTGTTATTTATTTTTATTTTATTTTTTTACGTGAACTCATCTCAAGCTCAACTCGAACTCGAACTCATTGGAGCAAAAAGAAAAAAAAAACACCACGGGAGCTGATCCGGCCATGGGTAGAGTTGACCATGGCGGAGCAGCTCCGCTGATGGACAGACCTATCTAGATCAGAGTAGCTTTGTCCCTAGCGGAGCTGTACAACTCCGTCGACGGACAGAGCCGTCCAGATCGAAGCTTCGAAACCTCTGATGTGGAGCGTACATGACGAAGCTGTAACATCTCCGCCATAGATATACATGCATGGCGGAGCTGCCCAAAACCCAAATTTTATATAAAAATAATAATTCAATGTTTTTATTCATTATTATTAATTTTTCCTCATATTTTCTCCACCTCACTTGCCAAATTATTCGCCACTGCAAAACGTGTAAATACAACACTTTATGCTGGGGGACTAGGTTGTAGAAGTACTATTTTTTAAAACTAATTGGAACCAAATTTATATGGGAAACTCCTAGCTAGTTAGGAGACCAAAATGCAAATTTTCCTTTTCTGTTGTATTTCCCCCTTTAAAGGTTAAAGTCGCAGATTATATTTGTTTGTGGCCTGTTAACCAAACAATTACTTGCAGGTGCTGTGCGGAAGTATATAAATTTCAAACATTCATTAGCAAAATGTCTAAACTCTATTCTGAGTCTCTGACTTTTCTCAAACGTCAGAATTCACACTGATGTGGTGTTAAATCTTTTTCTTTGCACTTAATGTTTTCACATTTAGTTTTTTCTTGTGAAAATTAATATTTCATTGAAAATTTGAAACTTACTCGTCAGTTCTCATTCTGCAAAAGATATGCACCCAATCTGTAACGCCCTTGCAATTGATGCGCCGAAAATTTAACCTTTAGATCAGTGTGATTATTACTAAGATGTTACCCGGACGATATACTGGCTCCCATAGACTAACACACTTGTACGTGCACCATCGGAAATTTCTCGGTAGATCACTCATTCTAAAATTGCTTTAGAGCTAAGCTCGCTTAACTTTAGAAATTCTTGTGCGTTACATGTGTTCTTTTCCATGCATTTTATCCTCATTCGTATGCGTATTGAAAACTTTTTTCAGTAGGTCACCCATCTTAGAATTACTCTAAACCTAAGCTCGATTAACTTTAGAGTTTTCTTGAATGGATTTTTGAAAAAAAAACCTTATTGATAAGATATGAATAACATTCAAAATGCTTAAACTCTCTAAAATTTTATGCTGTCACACAGTGTGTATTTTTCTCTTCCTTTTATATATCCTGCTTCAAATTTGTCTTTTAATATATTAATTAATTACGCAGTTACCCTGGAGAGTAGAAGTAGTAGAGAACTAGAGATGACATCATTTTGTGTTCATGCACACGAAATGAATCCGTATATAAATATGTACGTATAATGATCAATGGATATACTATTAATACTATTATAGTTTTATTGAATGAGATTAATTACACTTGATTTTTTAATAAACGATGCATAGATAGGCACATAGCTAGCTGTACATGTACGTACTCCATTCGCTCTACGAAAAAATAGTCGTATGATTTCGGAAAGGTCGGTTTTAATAACAAATTGGATTATGTTATTTTCATCTAAAAAATATTCCAATTAAAATCAAATCAATTTAGTTGAAAATTTTAAAGATGTTTCATATGTTACCAATAAGTTCACTTCAATTTAATTTGAACAAAAATAGAACTTTACTCCTAAACAAAATCGGATAATCTTTTAATAAAGTTATGCGTAATGTATATTTTGAAAAAATCAAACACAAGGCGACTCCGGGAAGAACTATCACAACACTCTCGCCCGCAATATCAAATTGTATGCTGTAGTGGACCAACTGGCCCACAAACTGTGATAAACGTAAACAAAATAAACGTAAATAATTTAAAAGAACATATGAGTAATTAATATTTCTTGTTTATAAAAAGAATTCAACTCCTTCGACTTTGTGCCTTTTGTATATATGAAAATTTATTAATTTTAGTTCCACTCAAATATGTTCGGTTTATATTTACTTAATTGTATTTTACATTACAGATAAATTCAAATAGATTATATTCAGTTCATTTTAGTTTTATTCAGTTCAGTCTAATTATTTTAGATAAAACCTCTTCGTTGAATGAAACCTATTATTATTTCTTTTCTAAAGAAATAAAGGGTTTATAATACTTAAGAGTACTACTAGCACGTGATTTAGTATCTGGACTCTGGAACATAAGTTACTTCCTCCGGAAACTTAATAGGTTTACACTTTATTTTTGTTACTTTTCGATGTCCGGTTTGACCTCAAATAAATAATAACTTGTTAAGAAAAAAATAATTTTAAAAATTATATTATAAAAGTATACTTTTATATTTGTATAATATAACTTCTAAAATTAATTTTCTCGTAATCAATTATGATTAATTTGAGGTCAAACCGGACATAAAAAAGTTAACAAAAACAAAGTGTAAACCTATTAAGTTTCCGGAGGAAGTACATAATTGCGGCTATAAATGTTTTTTATTTTTTCTGTTTTCTACAAAGCTTTGATTAGCCAGACAAGTGCATATAAACAACTACGATGAACAAATTCGAAATTTGCTTCTTGAATCCAAGACATCAGAGTATTTGAGAACTATCAATTCAAAAGTTAAGACTTTATTTATTTATTTATTTTTTTACCCGCGCGTATAACCCTAAAATCGTCACCCAAATGATTCACATTTGAAAAAACTTCACTTATTACTACATTGCCGAAGTATAAAATGGAAAATTGGAGAACTAAGTACGAAGCAGCTGGTCAAATTCGAAAAAGTTACCACTAAACAGCAAAGTAGTGGTCATTGGTCAACATTTTCCATTTTTAGAGAACCGTTTTTTCTCTTCCAGCCACTAATGACAAAAGGCTAGTGATATAGCCAGAGCTAAAATTACTAATGTCAAAGTAATTTGTGCACTTTTAGAAATGATTAGTGTTTATAGAAATGATTAGTGTTTATGAAAGGTAAATTGCTCTGGCATTAGTAATTTTAGCTCTGACTATATCACTAGCCGTGACAAAATCTGTGTGATGTAGATGTTGGCAATTAAATTGATTATTTAAATGAATCGTGTTATTTGAAACAAGATACTCCTGGTCCTGGCTACTAATATTTCATCAAACTGGTCTACCGTTTCTTTATAAAAATTGGGAGCGTGGCATTTGCAATTGGTTGAAAAATTCACCAAAATAAATTTAAACTATCATTACACTCATAAACAAGTGCTTCCGGTCAATTGTTAACGTCTTTTGGTTGAGCTATATATTAGTTCCGTTTCATCTAATAAATTTTAAATCACATCGAAAGATAAATACTTTAATTTTATTATGAAGATAAAGACATCATATTTTCATAACTTAATTGTTTATTATAATTTAAAAAGTAATCTGATGATAAATGGTGAAAAAGAAAATAAAAAAGAAAATAAAAAAGAAAACAAGATAACCCCTGAATTTAAGAAAGTAAAATTTCCAAAACACTAATATGGCTCTGTTCTATTCGTCCGAAAAATTATTATTTTAAGTTCAGTTCCGTTTTGTTCAGATTTGCTTAGTTGTATTTTATACTACAATTAAATTCAGTTCAGTTCAGTTCTGTTCAACTTTATTCAGTTCTATTCAATTGAGTTCAGTTCCGTTTAGACGAAAATATCAGTTTCTAACTTGTCTAATTATACTTCGAACATATAACTTGTCTGATTTTTATCCCGAAGTAGTTATGTGTACACCCTCTAGTTGAATAGTAGTGGCATTTTAAACCTTAGAATCCTTCTTTAAATGTACTACAAACATGATATATTACATGATTTTTTTAAGCAACTAATGTTTTTTATTAATAAAGAGCATACATAATGCTCATACACGATTACAAAGCGAAAAACTACATCTATACCAAAACTCGATGATGATGAAGCGAAGAGAGTCACCAACGACACCTTGACCACTGTAAACTAAAAGCAGCAAAACCAACAAGCTCCAAAGCAACACACACACTAGTCACGAAGACAGAGTCAGAGGGATGAAATTGAACTTCTGTAACCACGTGTACACACTATCAGAGATTGAGATAACACAGACGACGAACAAGCTAAAATATGCCATGGAAGGAAGCAGAGAGTAAATTAAGTGTGTTTGTTGTATTGAAGTAGCAAAGTCTGAATTGTACAGAGTGTTTGACCTATTTATATACAAAAGAGGGAAGAAAGCGTGTTTATATTAAACACAACATATAAGTTACAATATTAATATACAGCAGTACGCTCTAGGACGCTCCAGTCGTCAGCATAAGTCGATCCTCCTTAAGTCGGATCTACACTTGTTCTGCTCTCTAGTAGCTCTTGTACTGCAATTGCTTGCACTTCTCCTTTATAGTTTCGATACTCCCCCTCAAGAGGTGCATGACTACTAGTTAAGCACATCTTGGACATAAAAGAACGCATTTTGTCACTGGATAAGGCCTTAGTAAACAAATCTGCAAGCTGCAAAGTTGTTGGAACATATATAACAGTGATAATCCCTTCTAACACCTTTTCCCTAACAAAATGACAGTCTATTTCCAAATGTTTTGTGCGCTCATGAAACACAGGGTTCTTGGTAAGATGAATAGCTGATTGATTGTCACAAAAGAGTTGAACTGGTGCATTATGAATAACACCAAAATCCTTTAACAAGGCTCTTAACCAGACAATCTCACAACTAGTGAAAGACAAGGCCCTATATTCAGCTTCTGAGGAAGAACAGCTAACAGTAGCCTGTTTCTTACTCTTCCAATTGATTAATGACTTGCCTAGAAAAATACAATACCCTGATGTTGACCTTCTGGTGAATGCACATGATACCCAGTCAGAATCACAATATCCAACCAGATTTAAATTGCTTGTAGCAGACATGAATATACCTTGACCTGGATTATTTTTGAGATATTTAACAACTCTTAAAGCTGCTTTCATATGATGTCTAGTAGGTTTATCTAAGAATTGACTTAGTACCCCTACTGAATATGAAATGTCAGGTCTAGTTATATTCAAGTATATGAGCTTACCAATGAGCTTTCTATAAATTGAAGAATCATGTAGTAATTCATCTTTTTATGTTGTTTTATGTAATTCACAAGCATATAACTCACACTTGTGAATTTCAGTATGTCCAACAGACGAACTAGGTACAAATTTCTCATTTAGCTCCATTGGTGTGACAACAGGTTTACAATTTGTAAAACCTGTTTCTAACAAGAGATCAAGTGTATATTTTCTTTGGCAAACATATAAACCATGATTGGTTCTATTGATTTCTAGACCAAGAAAATACCTAACTTCCCCAAGATCTCTGATTTTAAATTGTGAATTTAGCTGAGATTTGACAACTGAAATCTCTTCTTTAGAAGAGCCTGTAATGACAATGTCATCTACATAAACAAGTAATGCAATGAAATTATCATTCACGGTTCTAGTAAATAAGGAATAGTCAGCTACATATTGAATGAAACCTAAAGAAACTAAGGTTTCAGTGAACTTAGCATTCCATTGCCGGGAAGCTTGTTTCAAGCCATAAAGTGACTTGTGAAGCTTCAGAACAGGTCTGAGCTGAGTTTGTTGAGCTTTATGGACTAACTCCCCCTGAAACAAGTAACCAGGAGGTGCCTCCATATAAATCTCCTCATCCAGATCACCATTTATAAAGGCATTTGCAACATCCATCTGTTCACAAGCCCAATTATTGAGAGAAACTAAAGCTAGAAAGGTTCTCACAGTAGTTAGTTTAGCCACAGGACTAAATATCTCTGTGTAGTCTAACCCATACTTCTGAGAGTATCCTTTGGCTACAAGCCGAGCTTTATATTTATCTATACTCCCATCAGATTTCAATTTTGTCTTATAGACATATTTGCAACCTATAGGACTATGATGAGATGGTAACAATGTCTCAGACCAAGTACCATTATCTTGAAGAGCTTTAAGCTCAGCTTGCGTAGCTTGTTGCCAATGCAAGTGATCAACTGCTTCAACATATGTATTAGGATCATGATGAATCATGATACTAAGAGCATACGTTTTTTCAGCCGGAGTTAAGTGATCATAAGAAACAAAATCACTAATAGGATATCTTGTACCACGAAAATTTGTAATCACATTATTCAACATGTTACAATAATAGCCATCCATTCTAGTACTAGGTTTTCTATCTCTAATAGATCTCCTCAATGGAACAGGAGAAGCATTATGATTAGCAAGCATAGGAGAATGATGAACTGTATCAGTTTCGGGAAATGAAACTGATCTAATCTCACTATTATCAAGAATATAAAATGAGTTAGACCCTGGCCTAACAAGTGATGAATGATGTGAAATTGGTGAAGATGATGCTTGAGACTTAGAAAAACAACCAGGTGATGATTGTGCTTGTTCTTCAAATAAATCACCACCTTCATAAAAAACTGTAACATTTTCAGGAGGAGAAAATGGATGAGATGTATCAGTATGAACAAATTCTGGTAACAGTTCTGCATTATGAGAAGCAGAAGAGGTACCAGTCTGATTTGATTTTGATGAACACATTTTATGTGCTGATTCTTGAATAGACAAGGCATTATCAGTAATGTCCATGTCTGTGAATGATAAAGAAGGAGGTGGAATCTTTGTATGAAAAGGAAACACAGACTAAGAAGTGAACATCTCTAGAAATAACAACCTTGTGAGATGTAAGATTATATAACCTGTAACCTTTGACATGTGGAGGGTATCCAATAAACATACAAGTTTCACTATGAGGAGTAAATTTGTTCCTATGAACCTTGTGAATATAACTGTAACATAAGCATCCAAAAGTTTTTAAATCTTGATAATCTGGTGCTTTGTTATAAAATAGCTCATGAGGACTCAAATTTTTCAGATTTGAGGCTGAAATCTTGTTAATCAAATATGCAGCTGTGAGTACTGCATCCCCCCAAAATTTCAAAGGTACATAAGATTGAAAAATGAGAGCTCTGGCCACATTCAACAAATGTTGATGTTTACGCTCCACAACTCCATTTTGTTGTGGAGTATAAACACAACTACGTTGATGAATACTGCCCAGAGGAGTCAGAACTGAATCAAGATTAAATTCAGTACCATTGTCTGATCTAATCTTTTTAATACAGATTCCATACTGATTTTTCACCAACTGAATGAAATTGCCAATTATATCCTTCACATCAGACTTGTTTTTAAACAAATGCACCCACAAATATCTACTATAATCATCAACTATAGTCAGAAAGTAGTGATTTCCATTTAAAGTACCTTGGGCATAAGGACCCACACATCAAAATGTACTAACTCAAATATAGCATTGGATACATTGGTACTGTCAGGAAAAGAAACTCTTCTCATCTTAGCTTCTAAACAAATAGTACAATCATTCAAGTGCTTACTATGGACTACATGAGATTTTATTAGTTTCATCCTCTGCAAAGATGGATGACCTAACCTGTTATGCCATAAGACTGTACTACTGTGTTCACCATGAGAAGATGATTCTGGTACATTACTGAAAGCTGTAAAAGACATAGACTGTGAAGGAATTGACAAGACAAACAAAGACTTGAATCTCTTAGCGATTCCAATCTTTGTCCCTGAAGAAACCTCCTGTAAATGACACTCATTATGAGTAAAAATGAAATGAAATTTGCCTTGGTCAGTAATCTTACTGACAGAAAGCAAATTGACTTGAAATGTTGGCACTAAAAGCACATTATACAAAGTGACATGATCAGAAAGTTTAATGTTACCAGACTTAGTGACATGAATTTTAGTTTTATCAGGAAAATTAACAAAAGTATTGATGCATACAACATTTGATGTGAACAAATGCTCATCATATATCACATGATCTGTTGCACCTGTATCTACTATAAAATGCCCTCTAAGACTAGACAGAATATCTTGATTTGCTAAATTAATAGAAGAAGCAAGAAATGTACCTGCCATTTTGTTAACACCCTGGTCATTTTCTTCAACATAAGGCACCATTGCATTATGATCACCAGCTTGACTGGAGGTAGAAGAACTACCAGCTTGAGATTATTCAATAGCACTCATCATGTTGGACAGACTTGACATTTGTTGCTTCATTTGTGCCAGCTGATATTGAACTCCGCCTTGAGTACTTGCAGATGAGTTACTACCAGAAACTTGATTTGCATAATGAGGAGCAGCTGCAGCTTGATATGGATTTCTATTGCCATCACCTTTGGCTGGCTTCTTAGTAAACTTAAACCCTTGAGGAAATCCAATCAGCCTGTAGCAATTCTCTCTTGTATGCCCACTCATTTGCAATTATCACACTGAGATCTCACTTTCCTCTTGGTATTACCAGGATAACTAGTATTAACAGCATAAGTAGTTGTGTCCCCTGACTGAACAGACTTAAGCCTAGCAACTCTTTGACCTCCATCCTGAGCAATGATCCTAAATGCAGCATCCACACTTGGAACATGAATCTTATTGAGAACTTGACCTCTAATGCTGTCAAAATCTGAATTAAGGCCCATAAGAAATTGCAACAACTTATCTTCATTCATGTTACAGCCAGCACACTCTATAACCCTCCTGCCATCAACACAAATACACTTTGGTATGGGCCTAAACATCCTCAGTTCTTCCCATCTACCCTTCAGCTGTGTATAGTATTGCTTAACAGTGAGACTACCCTGGTTCATAGTTGCAATCAAGCTGCAGAAGATAAACCCTAAGCAAGTCTGGATGTGAATGCATCTCTGTAACCTTATCCCATACATCCTTTGCATAGTCACAAAATAGTACAGTTGCTTTGATTTCCTCGGACAATGAGTGAAGCAGCCATGACAACACAACATTGTTGCACCTGACCCAAGGCATATAGAGAGGATGATCTAGCTCTGGCATCTTAACATCTCCAGTGATAAAACCTAACTTGTTCTTAAAAGCTAGATTCCTCATAAACTCCTTTCATGAAGTTATCTCCAGTCAACAACATTTTGCAAGCTCTAGAGGTGAGAGTTTCAGCTGGAGTGAGAAAGTAAACACTATTTGGATCGGAAGGATCTAGTTCTACAGCAGTTTTCAATTCCTTTGAAATAGGACCAGAACTAGACTTCAACAATTTTAAACCTGAACCATCATCCTTCGAGTTCAAATTCACAGTATCATCATCTACTTTACTCTCCATGATTATCTACTGCTAAATTCAACTCAGAAACAACTCTAATCAGCTGAAATGACCTAGAAACTTCGTAACAAACCAACAAACGCCAACAATTCACCAACAATCCACTTCAACACCAACACTTCACTAATCAACCAAATAACCACAGAATTAACCAACCAGCAGCTCAAACACGAAGGTAAACTACTCAATTGAACTCGACCGAAACACGAATCGAAATGAAGAGCAGCGAAGTACCTGAAGAAGCTGAGAAACCGAAATTCTGCAGTGAAATGAGAATCGTCTGAACAGAGAATGCGGAAGCACTGACTGGAACCTGGCTCAGGATGCCATATCAGAGATTGAGATAACACAGACGACAAACAAGCTAAAATATGCCATGGAAGGAAGCATAAAGTAAATTAAGTGTGTTTGTTGTATTGAAGTAGCAAAGTCTGAATTGTACAGAGTGTTTGACCTATTTATATACAAAAGAGGGAAGAAAGCGTGTTTCTATTAAACACAAAATATAAGTTACAGTATTAATATACAGCAGTACGCTCTAGGACGCTCCAGTCGTCAACATAAGTCGATCCTCCTTAAGTCGGATCTACACTTGTTCTTCTCTCTGGTAGCTCTTGTACTGCAACTCCTTGCTCTTCTCCCTTATAGTTTCGATACACACCAAGTAAAATCCCCAAAGTAACCAAACAAGGAAAAAAGTAGCCATCGAAACTGAAACCTCAAAAGTTGAAGAAGCATTTGCCTCTAAAAGCAGTAAGCTTCTCCCATAAACCCGTTTACTTTCAAATGATCACGCTCCTCCATCCTATGCCGGTACGCGAGCTAGTGGCAAGAAATAGGTTCATCTATAGCTCCATCAAATGTCAAGTTCCATTCCTAAATTGAGCTAGTGGCAAGAAATAGGTTCATCTATATCGATGCTTAGCATTTTCCTTAACCTATGGTCGCTAACCACCAAGTGGAAAGTAATTTAAAGCGTGGCGATAGATTGTAACCGAACTAGTGAGAAAAGGTTAAAGCCTTCAAAATCACTAAAATTGACCAAGCAATTTAAAACCATATCACAATGATATGAATCCTCGGGTTATTACTTGAAGAGGAAGTTTAAAATCCAACCTCAACCGGACCCCCTAATCAAGTCTACTTACCCTGACCACAACCGAAACTCAAAGTTTTTCATGAGCCCTCCGAAACTACTAGACCAAGTGTTAGGAAACTTGTAATTTTGATGAACAGATTACCACGCTAAATTAAGAACAGTCCAGTGATTAGTACTCTTAAGGTTCATAGGAAATTAGAATTTTTAAAGGACATTGTAAAAGAGAAACATCTGCTGAAGACTTAGTATAGGTACTAGATAGGTTCTTTTGCCTGCTGATGATGTACGTTGTTTGCTGAAATAATCTATTGAAGTATAAGAACCACTCAAAAGACTTGAAGACTTGAAGAC
The DNA here is from genome assembly GCA_028274465.1 of Plantago ovata. Classification (NCBI taxonomy): domain Eukaryota; kingdom Viridiplantae; phylum Streptophyta; class Magnoliopsida; order Lamiales; family Plantaginaceae; genus Plantago; species Plantago ovata. Next base: position 107,617,229 of record CM051457.1, on the reverse strand, counting down.
CTACAACAAAGAACACTTGAAGTTTGCTGAGACTTGGTATCTATATAAGGCACATAGTAAAGTTAACTAAAGTACATATTTCAACAAAGCAGAAAACACAAGTGATAAACTTGAGTTTGCTGAGCTGATACAACGTGCTAAAGTAACTACATGTGACCTTACTTGCTGAATTAGTACTTTCATTTGAGCTCCAGGTTTCAAATGTTGAAACAGATCAAAGAGCATTAAATGAAAAGCATGCCGTTCTGAAAAGGTTGAACACGCTGCTGACAGTACCTTCGTAGCAAGATAGTGACATTTTCTGGCTCCGGCTTGGAATTTTAAATTCAAACGGCACCAAGAAATCACTATAAATGGAGACCCTTAGGCAGTGAAAGAAGTGTGTCAACAACGTGATCTTACACTCACTTGTGCTTTCAAACTCACATCTTTCTTAAGCTCACTACTGTCTGATCCGACCCAAGACTTAAGCTTGAAACAAAAGCTACTTGTGGAGTAGAACTCTGGCTAAGAATTTAGTTAAGTGTTCTTTCTCCTAAACAAGAAATAGTCTTGACACCTAGAAATAATATACTTATAACTGAAATTTATTCAGTTGAGTTTCTTAAGATTACTTGGTATTAGCTGAAAAGTTAATTTCATTGTGATCTTCACCCAAAACCTCTCTAACTGATAAAACACCGTTTTACAGGCGTGGAATTCAGGGGGAACTAATCAAGCAATGATTTGCTGATAAGTATCCCAAGTTTGGTGGAGAACAAGATTTTAGTTCTCAGGATAGGTTGGAAACAAAGCAAGGGTGCTTTGGTTTCTGAAATTCTAGTAGATTAGGTGTTGTAAGGAACCTCATCATCTATCTTAGTGAATTCAGTCCTAGCAAGGACAAAGTGAACTAGTTGAGGGATTACGCCACCCTCAGATACCACTATAAAGTGTTTGTGTGATTTACTTACTGCATTTACATTTCAGCAAAGCTTTATTTTAGTTACTGCAGATTCTTTCAAAAAAGCTTTCACTCAGCAGACTTGGTTTAAAATTGTTTTGCTTAACCTGCTGAGTTGTGGTTTTGTCAAAAGCACTTAATTTTCAAAAGACTTCCGTTCTATGATTATTTAAGTATTAGCAAAGCTTACTACTGAACAAGTATTAAGTACCTTGCTGAGAAATTTGTATTAAGTATCAGCATAAGCTCTTTACTGAAAAGTAAAAGCACCTTGCTGAGAAAGTGTTAGAGGACGAAAAAGTTTTAGAGACTATTCACCCCCCCCCCTCTAGTCTCTACTTGTTGTCTAAAGGGACCAACACCAAGACCTTCATGGACAGCCAAGAACCCAAACACCATACCTCCTCAACTGCGCCTTACCTGTCAAGACACTGAGCAAACGAAAAATTCAAATTTAGAGGAAAAAACAACCCCTATGTCCTTACATGGTTCACTAACTTCCAAGTCTAGCCCCAGAAGCTTCCTTCCCTCAACTCTTAAGTCTTTCCCAAATCTAAACTAAGAAGTGGTTCAAGAAACCGAGAGTTAGCTAAGTAATAATCTCTCAACCTCACCTTTACACTTTAACCAAGTCCAACAAATCAATTTTATTTTTTCCAACACCTCCCAAGGTAACCACATCTCATCCTTGAAGTTCCGAGTGTTTCGATCTTGCCAACCAAATAATCCAAGTCGTTCCATGCGAAAAGACTTGCCAAAGCCTCTTCTCTCCTTTAGGTTTGGCACTCACATGAGCTTCAAGTCATTCCACCAAGTTCGACCCTAAGGGATGCTTAAATTTTAACCAATTAAAGACCAGTCTCCAAAAACTTTCAAAGTGAACTCACAACCTCAAAATATGTCAAGTTGTTTCATCTTCTCTTCCACACCACTTGCAAAGTAGTTAGAGTCGCCAAAGAAAACTCCTCTCTTACTTAAGTTTTATTTGTAGGGATGATTTTATATTGTAATACTTTCCAAATAAACACATCAGCCTTTGAAGGGACTAGATTACACCACACTTCTTTGTGCCACCTTCCCATTCCTAAAGGCCCGTCTTTCCCGTTAAGAACCCGATATCTCTCATATAGATGGTATAGAAACCATCTCCGCCTTTAGTCCAACTCCAAGTGTCAAAATTACCTTCTCGTATTAAGGTGTCACCCACACAACTTCTTAGTCTTTCTAACCTTCTCCTTTTCCCATTCAAATAGATCCCTTCTCCAAGCACCACAAAACTCACACCCCTCTCTTGGGTAACCAATCTCTCAAAGACCAAGAAACTGATGAACGATCGTTGAGCACTCACCAAATAATATTTATAAATGCCAAGCTAACTCTAATCACACAGAACTTAGTGTAATGGTAAGTTAACTCGAGTGTCGGTTTCTAGAGATTCAAGTAAGATGTTTCTAATTTACTTCTACTTAATTAAATCGAATGCAAATAGTTGCAATAGTTGGTGGAAATAATTGGTTGCAATAGTAAACACTAACAATAAACGATAGACATAAAGGCTACGAGATTCAAATATATGATTAAAGCGGTTGATAGTAGGTAGTAGGCATATTAACATGGCTTCTTCATATGTTAGCAAGCGATAGACGTAGGTAGTCACACTGTTTGTAGACATGTATCATCAATAACATGCATAACGAAGTATACAATATCATTGAAGGCAATTACGAGGCACTTTACTTAGAAGCTTCAAGCATACATGGAGATACTCAAACACATACTAATTTCCAGCATTACATACATGTAGTTTAGGCTATGTTTACAGTCTTTAATTGACCTAGGATCCTGCCACTATCCTAATTCGAAGGTTTTGGCGTTAGCAAACCATAAACATACATAGATCAGGCCATAAACATACACATATGCATCCCTTTCAAAGCCTCATGCTAACATAATCATAATCCATGCTAATACAACCTACATCCTACCATCAACACGTACCGATTAGCTACTCATAACGAATTAACAACATGCATATTCATAATCATAACCATAGCAATAGAAAACATCATAAAGCAATGAAATCTAGCAATGGTAGCCAATCCTACGATGAAAATTGAGAGTTAAGAGGCTAAGAGATGCCTCCAAAGTGTATCTTTTGATCTCTAGGGTTCGTGCTAAGCTGCAACCTAAAGTGAAAACCTAATTGGAATAATGAAAAACGAGTTTAAATACAAAATCCAGAATTTGAAATCGCGACGTCGTCTGGGCACCAACTGAGTTGGCGGGACGCCAAGTGCTTCTGGCGGCTAGCCAACCTTCGGTAGAAGAATTTGCCGAACTTTTATTGTTTCAAAGTGATTCAAACTCCTGTTAAAGCCAGATTTTGCACTCCTCAAGCCTCGGGGACCTTCGTTTACTCATGGAAAAGTCAAGTCTTCAAAGTAAGCTCAATTTGCACCAAAATAAGCCTATTTTTCGTTATTTTCACCAAAGTGCATCCGGGAACCCTGTGACACAAAACATATCCAAAGGAACTAACTCTAACTAAAATATAAAGTAAAAGAACAATAAAAGGTCGAAAAAGAGCCTTGATGACGGGTACTAATTTATCGTCATCAACAACTCCTTTTAATATCCAAAGAGAAGACTCTTTGAAATAATTCCTTCATATGATTGCTCATTTCGGTAGGAAAAGAATCTGATTTAGTAGGCCCATGACCCAATTTCTAGTTTTCATTATTAAAAAATCAAAATACGTTTACACCTTTTTTGAAATCCTAAAATTAGTTGGTCAGTTCGGCCGAAAAAACATTGTGACTTGCATGACCATAACCCAATTTCTTTGATTAGTTTTCAAATGTAAAAGTTGTACATATTGATGACGCTCAAATATTCACCGTCATCGGGGATTTTTAGATCCGTTTTTCAATCTTTAAGCTGCATATTCCATTTCATTTTATTAGTTTAGAATTACTTCCGTACTTTTATGGTTTTTAGGTACTTTTGGAGCAAATTGGTGTTTTTGGTGTAAGTGGTGCTTTTGGATGCAATTGGATCACTCTTGGATGCCAAGAATCTCCGATGATGCTCACATACCAGCCTTTATGCCTTGGAGAGGTGAAATTTGGACTTAGAAGGCCAAAATACGCAAAAGAAAAGAATTTCGCTACTATTTCCAGAGACCGCCAGCGCTGCTAGCGAGAAGCTCATTGTTGCTAGTCGTGGTCCATCGTTGTCAGCTGTGGCCCATCGCTGCCGGCGGCCCACTGACGGGAAGATTACACGATTTGACCCGTGTCTTTCGTATTTAACCAATTCGAGAGACATAACTTCAGAACTTCGTCTTTTATCATACCCTAGAAGTACGAATTAGGAAACCCTTTAGGAGGCTATTCTAAGCCTTAGAACTTAGTTTCTTTTGATTATTGGGATTGATTGCTAGAATTTCATCTTTTATATTCGTAGAATTCATATGCTATATTCGTATTAACTCTTGACAATTGATATTTACAGTATTACATCTATTATTTCTGCGTTTATGATGTTTTCCACCATTGAAATCATGCATGTTTCTATCGTTTATGTTATGATTGATATGAGTAGGTAATCTTTTCGTGTTGGTGGTAGGATGTAAATCGAAGGGTTAAAATTTATTCGTATGCTAGATGCCTTAAGCTTGATTATTAATTCATTCATGTTTGAAGTATCTTATTATTTAATCTTCGAAGGTAGTGACAGGTCACTGACATGCTTGGTCATGTTTACTTCAATTCCATGTTTATATTCGCCGTAACAGATTACATATCTACGAGTTAATTAAGTTTTGCTGGAAATATTCGCCGTAACTGATTATAAATCTACGTGTAAAACTTCTAGGCATCGAGTAAATCCTACGCCCGAAGATTCTACTGAATACCACCAACATCTCTTTAATAGATTGTTTACAAATTTCTTACTTTACGTTTGATAATTGCTTATGCTTTATGTTTAGTTATTTATTTTCTAAAGCTTATTAGTTATTCAATTGCCATTACTATATCCATTATTTGCTGTTATTTAGACTATTGCATTATTAGTTTTAGTTAGGTGTATCCTTAGAGACTGCCACTCATATCAACTTGCTCTACACTATCCAATATCAACTTGCTCTACACTATCCATAGAGTAGATTATAGTTAATCTAGGCATAAAACAAATATTAATTTCGGTGCATGGGTGACGCATCACATGGACAACCCGCTGAGTACATTGGAATCACAAGTATAAGGATATATTTGGTCAACATTAAAAATTTGATGATGTCATTAATTTTTAGTGGCACTGGTAGTATGTTACGGTGACTGGGATTTAAAGATTAATTGAAGAAACTCAGGGGGTGTGTACATAATTTTCTCTATTTATATTTGAGCTCTTTGATCCCTCTACTACTATGTACAATCATTAATACACAAAATACAATACAAAGGGATAAAAGTACGTATGCGATTTTGTTAAGCGATACAATAACATGTTTTCCACTTATGCTCACACCATGATCTTGGTAGAGAGATGCATAAATCTTGAAATTGAATCAAAATTATTTTTTGATAATTTGTCAAAATACGTACAAATTGAGCGTACTTTAAACATTGTCAGTTCAGGGAAAAAAGGGATTGGTCGTTTAGACAACAGAAGAAATCGACTTTAGAAAGATAAAGAACTGTGAAGTTGATGTTATCTAAACACAGAAACAAAAAGGAGGTGTTGAGGTAGTGGTTGGTCAACCTCTGGGTGAATCTCCGGAGTCCGACAACAGACAGGAAAAGGAAATTGTCCTTATATATTAAGGATTCAATTCCTATTCGATTTCTCTTAGGTTTTAGCTGCGATTTGTATCTATATAAGGGGATGATTACTGTATGCTTAGACATGATTCATAGCTCGAAGACCCGGTTCGACTAAGGGTGATATATTATAGATTATAGGTTCTAGCTTTGAGAGACAGATTTGTTTGTTGTTTCTTGCATACTGTTAGGGACTTGTAATTGAGATTGATATAATATATTGGCAGATGGTTGATCTCCATGGACGTAGGTTATTTGCAACCGAATCACGTTAAATCTTGTGTCTTTCTTTGCTTGCGTTCATGCTCTGTTTCCTGTTCGTGGTGCTTGTGTGTGTGATTAATTGCGTGCAGCTGATCTTGGTGGTTTAGTTGATATTGTGAGCTTTGTGTTTTCGTTATTTGTCGTATTGTGACTCAACAAGAACAAATCTAGAGATGGAATCACTGCAATAGGTGCATAGATGAGTCTCATCTAATGCCACGTCTACTGCTATTATTTGAGCCGAGCCTTATCAGGTACTCGCTAGGCTTGAACTCGACTTACTCGATAAGGTTTTCGAGCTGAGTTGGAGTTTAAATTTATGCCCGTTTTATTTACGAACTGAGCTTGACTTGGCTTGATGAATAGTCGAGGTGCTCATAAGGTTCGTCACACTCTATACCCTAGCCTACATTTCAAGACCATTGGTCCATCTCAAATTGTTTATGTTTGACTTTGATGACTATATCATTTGAGATATTAATTTGTAATGTGTAATTTTGAATTCCTTAACCTAAACTCTTATTTTATATTTTGACATATTTCTTTCTTTAATTATCACGAGCTGGGTTAAGGCTTAACTCGAGCTCGTTCAATAAGATTTTCGAACTGAAATTGACTCCAAATTTATGCTTTTTCTTTAACGATCCGAACCTAAAATGTGCTTTAATAGTTTTGAAATTGAGCCGAAGTTGATAATACTCATCGGGACTTGGCTCAGCTTGTATATTACCGGCTCAGTTTTGGACGAGGTGGTGGGAATATATAGGAGTATTATATTAAGGGGTGCGGCATCACGAATGATTCTGGACTCTGGAATGACATAAATCATTTAATAAAGCCACTCACTGAACAGTGTTTCCAAAATCACCAATTCCTAAACATTGACAAAGGTTATATAGATCGGTATCTTAATTAATCTGTTGTTTATTAGAAATGGTGCTGATTAAAAAATAATAGTACTACTCCTAGTACTTCTTTTGGATTTTTGATGAGTCTCAGGTTGTGTTCTATCCCAGATAAAATTCTTCAATAGAATACTTAAATAGATTGTGAAATTCTTTTATGAGACGACTAGTATTAGAAAGACAAAAGAATATGGGCGAGTATAAAAATTATTATATAGACTGTAGGAAATTTGCCATAAGAAAATCCGTTTTGTTAACACTGGTATAATTTTTATAAAAGGTTAATATTTATTGTGTGAATTTCAATTGAGTTACGATTTTTTTGTCACAAAAGCACCTCATGAGTGCACTATCGGTAACATACAAATAATGTAATACTGTATATTGCTTCCGCCCATTATGCCTTCAATTTTTCAGAGCTAAGTAACGTTTAAAACACTAGTGCATGGCCAAAACTGAGAATATTTAAATCTGAATTTATTTAAAAAGAACTACTGAAGTTGCAAAAAGGTACAAGTACAAAGTAGAATCAAGAGTCAAGTCTACTCTTGCAATTTTCCCTTTTAGAAGTAAACTTATGCGTGCTTACTCCGTAATCACAAAATAACAAAATAACAAATAATTGGGGTGCTTTAGAAATAAGGGTCTGAAAGCAAGCAAGAACGTGTTTGGAACCACAAAGTTAGTCCATTGATGATGATGCATGTTAGAAAAACGGTAAATTGCATAAAACTTCCTTAATTATTGCATCTCACACAAACCCTTAACTCAGTTTTCGTTTATTTCAAACTAATCTCGTCAGTTACATATGTTCATGTACTAAAAAATATCAATCAAAACTCATGTGAGTTAGCACAATGACAACATATTGGGGTACTCTTTTCAATTTTCATAAAGAGAACGAGATTCCGTACAATGCTTACTTAAAAATTAGACCGATTTGGTACGATCGAGTTAGCTTTTGGTGTTTCGTGCACGTTTTGAATAACTAAGGGGGATTTTATGAAATTTTCCCATGCTCCAAAATTATGGCCTATTGGACTTTTCTTGGCTGCTTCCATAACTCCATCCATCATGAACTCTCATTTTTTTCCATGTTGATGCTTCCAAATGGACCGACCCATTCCACACGAAAGAATCAGTCAACATTTGCATTTTACTTCCATCCTGCCTTCTTATTAAAGTGCTCTCACATGAACCAATTCCAGAAACAGAGTACAACACTTGATCAAGAAACAGAGCAAAACAGAGAAAAACAGAGTATCATAGCACAAACTCTGCTTCTCAAAGCAGAGCAAAACAGATAAAAACAGATTATCATAACACAAACTCTGCTTCTCAAAACAGAGTAAAACCATGGAAAAGTTTTTAAAAACTGTCCTGTTTTCCTCTTTCTTGATCATCTCAATATCCTCCGCGCAACAACAATGCGGAGATTACCAATTCACCAACAACAACATCTACAGGACCTGCAACGCTTTACCAGTACTCAACTCCTTCATTCACTACACGTACCACCAGTCGAATCACACGGTAGACATAGCCTACCGTCACACTGGTATGTCCCCGAGTAACTGGATAGCATGGGGTCTGAATCTGGGTTCAGGTCGGATGCTCGGTGCTCAGTGCCTCGTCGCCTTCCAGAATTCCAGTGGGCAGTTTTCCGCTTACACGTCTGCTATTAGTGCAACCGACTATGGAACTTCGCTTTCACAGGGAGATTTGAGTTTCCCTGTTCCAAGTGTTGCAGGTGAGTTCATCAATAGTGACGAGATGATTATATACGCTACGATCCAGTTACCAAGCGGGAGGACGAGTTATACACAAGTTTGGCAATTTGGGCCGCTCGGTGGGAGCACTCCTGGCCGACATGATACGACCGGGGACAACATGAGATCCTTCGGGACCATTGATTTTGCAAGTGGAGCGACTTCAGATACCGGTGTTACCAGCGGAAGCTCCAGAGATCGCAACAGAAATGTAAGCTCTCGTATTTTATCATCGTTCATTTGTCTAACCGTTACACCGTCTAACAGATTAATTCCCAAGTTGTAAGAAAATGTTTATGAGCTAGTAAGTCGGTTCTGATGGCGTAAAGCTCATCGTACTCTCATGAAAGTTCGAGCTTTTAGAAGAGATGTTAGCCATGGAAATGAATCCAAAGTCGCCAAAATTGTCAACTTGATGGCCTATAAAATTGACTCTGATAATGAAATTTAATAGGTGATTCTTTATTTACAAAACAGTTTTATATAAATTATTTTAGCTTGTTAAAAACCGAAACAGTTTTCTCAAACAATCACTTTCAGTTCAGCTACAAAGAATGAATAACAATTTTAAATAAGCAGTTGCATGCAAATCATCATGAAATAGGCCCACTAGAAAGTTGTACACTTCGATATAAGTTCGAGTTTTTAGTTGAAATGGAATTATTACGAATGCAATATTAACTATACGCGTAAAATTTTCAGATCCACGGAGTACTTAACGTGGTGAGTTGGGGGATTATGTTGCCAGTGGGCGCTATGTTAGCTAGGTATCTCAAGGTCTTCAAAGCCGCGAATCCATTATGGTTTTACCTACACGTGACTTGCCAAACCTCGGCTTACATCGTTGGTGTAGCCGGTTGGGGAACTGGCCTCAGCCTTGGCAGTGATTCGGTAGGAATCGTCCAGGACTTACACAGGAACATCGGCATTGCCCTTTTCACCCTTGGAACCCTTCAGGTGTTTGCCTTGCTTTTAAGGCCAAAGCCGGACCACAAATACAGATTCTACTGGAACATATACCATCACGTGGTCGGATACACCGTGATCATACTGAGCATTGTTAACATTTTCGAAGGGCTCGATATTTTAGACCCGGAGCAGAGATGGAGATCGGCTTATATCGGAGTGTTGATCTTCTTGGGAGCTTGCGTTTTGGTTCTAGAACCGTTGACATGGTTCGTGGTGATAAAGAGAAAGAGAGATTCAGAGAAAAACCCGCATGCAGCACATTCTGGGAATGGCAGCATCAATGGACATGGTGCTTAATCAGTAATTAGCTTAATTTTAATACATAATTAGTACTTTTTTTGTTTTTAAATAAATCCATTATATTCATTTAGGGAGAGTTTATTTTAATTTTTTTTTTCTATTCTGACATTATTGGTCACTAGATTTTTTTTTACATGATTGTGGTACCTTGTTTTGTATATGATGATGTTACAATTACACAGCACAGATAGGAGTATGGTTTTTGCATGATCGTGTACTTTCATATATTTCAGTTGGTACTTTTTTTTACTCCATACTAGTACATACCCGTGGCATCACCCGTGGCATCGCCACGGTATGATATAATGCTCAACTTATATAAATTAATAAAAAAGAATTATTCAATATAAGAGGATAAATAAGTTATCAAATGAATTATATTTTTAAATCGCACATAGATGTATCAATGCCACGGTACAATATACTTCTAACTTATAAGATTTCAATAAATAGAAAGGTAATTCGATTGTAAGAGTATAACAAAAATTAATAAATAAATAATATTATAAAATATAAAATAAAAGTCAACTACCAAAAACATAGATGTTACAAATGTTAAAACACGCGATTAGCAAGTTCACCCGACAGACCATTATTCGGTGACAGTATTACAGACGATCCAGGTTTCGTTACCGGTCGATCTTCTGCATGACCGGTCAATCTTCTGCATGACCTAATAACATTACAAAATATATCGAGTAATTCCAATTTTATAACAATTATAATAACCTATAGATATCCAAGTAAAACATACAATACATTATAGCTAGTAAATGAATAAATTACACACAAAAAGCCATTTTTTGACCTGTCGCGAATTAAGGAGAATTGACACTCGCGAACTAAGTGCAACCGGCGAATTACCTTATCTATAAAACGGCTGGAACCCTAGGACCTTTCCTCATTTGAGCCGACACACACATTCTGCCTCCTTCTCCGTTTTCTCCTTTCGGAAATCTTACCCGATTTGAGCCGACATAATCTGCTCGTCTTCTTCCGATCTCCTCCGACATTTCCAAATCTCCGTTTTTCATCTTTCTCATCCGAATCGTTCTTCTCATCCAAATCGGCGTCGGCTTCTCCATTCCAATCTCTCCGATCAATTTATCATCTTGCATTCATTCCAATATAGATTAAGATATCTCTTTCCATCAGCCATGGGTAACAAAATCAAGTCGACTATTTTACGAAGAATCGACGATGACAATGCGAATCGATCTACTCTCGAATCTATGTTGGTAAGTATATCACTACACTTCTATTTATTTTTTTCATATATCTCCCATATTTATTAACTAAATCTCAACTTCTTTTATTTGTGAATTTCATGCCTCCGTTTTTTGGCATCCATTCATCTCAAGTATCGTCGGAAATCTCTAACGGTGAGTTACCCAATCTATCTGATAATTTATTCGATAATGAATCCATATATAAGTTCTCAAATTTGATTAATCCCTCTGCGTTCTATGTAATGAGGTATATCGTGGCTTAATGTTGAATGGGATCTCATTTTTTCCACGAGCTTACAACAGATTCAAACACTGATCTGGTGAGTGCTACATCTTAATATAATCTTTAAAGTTGTTGACCAATTTATTTTGTTGATATACATAGTTAGAAGACTTATGAAGAAGCATAGTATAGAGTACCGTAAAACAGTTTGTGTCCGGATACAATGACATATATTTCATTAGTAAATTTCATTATAAATGTATTCTTAGTCTCGGTTAATAAAATCTATAGTAAAATGAGAATGAAATATTGAGCATACATAAAGTGTTTTGTCTATCTGTAAATCGGTTAGTGTTCGTCAACTTGTATTTTTCGATTATCATTTTTCTAATATCCGTAAATAATTTTCTTGCATTTTTCGACTATAATTCTGATTTATGATTTGTATTTTTTATTGCGAGGTGTTTGAAAATGAAAAGTTAAAGCTATGGGAGTCACAGAAGAAAATAAAAGTGATGATGATTATGCCGTGGCAAATCAGGTTCGGCTCTGAATTTGACTCTCGATCTTTCATGTTTTTATTAAAATCCATAGCTTTATGCTTAATCAATATATACTTAATCTCGGTCTAAATTGTGTTTGACTGAACACAAAGCACTAAATATAAAATATTGATTAAAATAATTATATTTTATTAACTAATGATTTGGCAGTACTAATGTGTTATGACTGTCTAAGTTAAAAATGTTATATTTGGCTGAACACAAACAGTATATATAAATTATAACATCATATTTAACATATCATATTACTTCAAATTTTATATAACGCAGGACTGTGCAAAATTAATTAATGATTTTGGTGTTTTCTGCTTCACAAGTCTAAAATCAAGACTTGCGAAGCCAGAAAACACAAAATTCATTAATTACATTTCACAGTTCTAGCTGTATACTCATAGCAAATGTTGTAGCATAAAACATAGTTAATAAGGTTTCAATCTACTGAACACAACTACATCCTTAAATCCTTTCCCTCATTTTTTTGTGGTTCTGCGTTTCGACTCACTATCCGTGAAGGTACCATTACATTCCAGTAGAGGTCCATGTCATGTATAGTGATTCGGATCGCCGGGCCACAAATTATGACGGAATGGAAACAATATCACTTGCAATTTAATAAGGTTTGCACGTAATAGAAGTACAAACACACTTCCCCAACCAGCACCGTCTGCACTTACATCAAGAGCAGGCGGTGTCGCTTGGGGGTGTGTGCTTGTACTTTTATTATCATGTAAACAATAATTGTAAGTGTAATGATGTACATCAAACATAGTTAATAAGGTTTGAATTTACTGATCACAACTATATCCTTAAACACTTTCCATCATTTTGCAGAACACACCTCCAATATATAATTTCTCTCATAATGTTGTTTATCTCATATTGTATAAATTTCCATTATCTTTGGTGGTCCTGCGTTCCGACTCATTATCATCGACAGGTACCATTACATCTACGTAACGGACCCTGTCAATTATAATGAGTCGGATCGCCTGGCCAACAAATATAATGGAATAGATTTTTAATTTAAAGTCTAATATGATTTGCAAATAAAATTTAGAAACACACTTTCCCACGTGTGCCATTGAACGGGGCAAATAGAATGTGTCTTGCATAAATTGTGTGATGATGACAGCTTCAAAATCCTTCAACTGAGACAATGCCGCCTGCTGGTCTCAGAGTTATTATTATAGTCTGACTAAGACAAAGTCACAACAATATTACCTCTGGGGCCAGCTGCCGGGATTTCTCAAACAGATTGAATTGTCTGAACACCACTACTTCATCAATTTCGTATAAAATTCATGTTATGGTTAACCAAAGTGTGTCATGTTATAAATTGTGTGATGATGAACAATTTTCAATCTTTGTATTAAGATAATGCTGCCCGCTGACCTCAGAGTCATTATTATAGTGTGACTAAGAAATAACACGTTAATATTACCTCTGGGGACAGCTGGCAGGATTATCTAAAACGATTGAATTGTCTGAACACTACTATTTCTCTATACATTCTTTGTCTATATATTTCTCACATTATTACTTTCACCGATTCTTTTCTGCTGTTTCTCCATCTATACACTTCACTATTTATAATATTTCTGTATACAGTATTTTTCATTAAGTATTCATTACTGAAAGTATATGTGATGATGAAAATAGTAATGTCCAATATCATTTTTATACCACTCCTTCGACGATGAATTAAATTGTGTGATAATGCATAAATTGTGTGATGATGACAGCTTCAAAATCCAACTGAGACAATGCCACCAGCTGCCCTCAGAGTTATTATTATAGTCTGACTAAGACAAAGTCACAACAATATTACCTCTGGGGCCAGCTGTTGGGATTTCTCAAACAGATTGAATTGTCTGAACACCACTACTTCATCAATTTTGTATAAAATTCATGTTATGGTTAACCAAAGTGTGTCATGTTATAAATTGTGTGATGATGAACAATTTTCAATCTTTGCATTCAGATAATGCTGCCTGTTGACCTCAGAGTCATTATTATAGGGTGACTAAGAAATAACACGTTAATATTGCCTCTGGGGACAGCTGGCAGAATTATCTAATGCGGTGAGATTGAATTGTCTGAACACTACTATTTCTCTATACATTCTTTAATGTTATAGATACATGCTCTTTAAAAGGGCGTAATGATGAAAATGATTGATCTCGAATGTTTATTTCACACCGCTCCTTCGGCTATGCTATTATTATGATACGAAAATAATTTTGATATTATAACAATAGCAGAGTGCGAAGGAGCGGTATTAAATCGACAATGAGATTATTCATATCTGAACACACCTCCGATTTAAATTGATTTTTTGAAGCTGCAGAGCCCGAATTTGATTAACACATTCTACCTTTTCGTATTTTACAATTTCATATTATTTTATATTGATATTATTTTACTTTACTTTAAACCATAATTTTGATGTACCTTGTCATGCTGATATGTATGCTTTTCAAAATAGTGTTATGATGACTTGAGTAATTTATATGAAAATGTGACAATGGCGCACGTATCTCCTTGAAGTCCTTATTACACATTTTGAATGATTCGATTCAAAGTAATAATTACTCAAGCAGATACGTGCGGCATTGTCCTAAAACATTGAAATGTCTGAACACTATTCAATAAAATGTATAATTGTGACAGGAATTGTAATTTCATTTGTTACGACTTATTTGTGTGAACACGATTTACTGGAATGTAACAACTATATTTTTTGTACTTGATGATGAGATAATAATCCTTGTACTAAGATAATGCAAGTAGCCTCCGGTGAAGTCATTATTATACGTTGATTAGCTGGAAATAATAATAATATTGCCTTTGCAGGAGGCTTCTTGGACTATCTAAGTTTCAATAAAGGATTATTTGTATCTGATTAACTCATACCACTCCTTCGGTGAATGTTCATCTCCGGAGAATGTTTTTATTACACACTAAAGGAAAACAAAACAAACTTTCAAATGAAAAAGACAGAGTGTTGTTGTTATAATAACAACTTCACTTATTGAAATTAAAAAACATAGATGTTCACCGTGATTTTTGAACTTGATACTTCATAATCGACTCAATTCCAATCGTATCGGCAGAATCGAGCCAACATTTCAGTCAATTGACCGCAACACTCAATTTTATAGCTGTACTTGAAAGCTTCGGCACACCCCCTTTCAATGTTTCGTTTTTCCATATTTAATATTTTTTGCTTAAGATCTTTGACGGTTTGCTCAATCACAGGATGTTCGAGATAGATGAGATGAAGTTGTGCAACAACTTGAGCAGCTTGAAAGATGGGACCGTAGTGGTGCTCATAGACTTCAGCCTTCTCCTTGACATCCAAAAGCTTGATAAGCAGAGTAGGGTCAGAATCCTCTCTTCCATTTGCTTCGTAATACCTGTTTTCAAACTAAATTTAGTGGATAAAAGACAGGATTCATATATTCAACAAAAAGGTTCATTTATCAATAAGTAAAATACCTGACTCCATTTGTTAGCATATATTTGAGATTTCTATCAAACCTCGCCTCAAACTGAGGGTACTGATTCATAGTGAATAAACTTTGAGTGAAGAAGCAAGTAAATGAATAAGAATGTGAATGAAGTAGGATTTAGGTGGAAGACTATATTTATAGAACCATTGCATGAATTGTGACAAACACTTGTCAATGCATGTATTAGAATTTTTGTAACACCATCCACACTTGTCAATTTCAGCCTCTACACAAACACTTGTATTTTTTTCAATTCAACATTGAAAAATAATGTTTTATTATTAATGTAGCATGGATTACAATTGTCATCTCAAAACAAATTAACTTGGTTCGTAATAACGGAATTAGTAGCAGAGGCAGAAATTACGACAAACATAAATGCACAACACATAAGTGTAAAAATGCTACACCATACACTCGAGTCATCATAGATATCGTATCAGACATTTCTTGTAGTTCGAAACCCACCGTGATTCTTGACTGTGTGAAACATTGTAACCCTACACTGCACAACATAGTTGTGCATGCTCTTCTCACCTAGGCCGAATGTAATATAATCCTTTTCCAAGTCCAGAATCGTTTCTTTCAAACATCTAGCCGACTCCTCAACAGAAGGGTTCTGGCACGATATAACATGAAGTTGTGCAACAACATCTGCAGCTTGATAGATCGGTCCTCTTTGATGTTCACGTAGTTCTGCCTTTGCTCTAACAGCTTTAAGTTGCTCAAGTAGAGAAGGATTTTCAATCCTATTACCATGAACATCATGATACCTACACGTGAAAATATGTGAGAACAAAGTATGAAAAATAGTTAAATAATAAACAACTACAAAATGTTACCTTACGCCCCATTTGAGCATGTGCTGAAGTTGTTCATAAAAAATAGCTTCAAACTGAGGTTGATTATACATAGTAGCTCTCAAAAACGTTAGTGAATAAGTGTATGTAGTTAAAATCGAACAGATGAGTAGTATAATTCTTGGTGAATTGGCTCACAATTTATAGAAGTTGTGCATGCACATGCATTATAATGCATGCAACTTCACCACACTTGTCAATGCATGCAATTTCAACCACACTTGTCAATGCATGCAATTTCAAGTCTATAATGCATATATACCGTTTGATTCTCGTGTATGCGTAAATCAGGATTTTAATTTACTCTGTGTGTTGCAGGAAACCGGATGTTATTCCCTATCGACTATGGAGTGAATCCAACTCATTGTCAATCTATTGTAACACAACATCAATGCACCTATTATTTTTTAAATGTTATCTTGAAGTTTAAATACATTATGGAAGACTATCGTAGTATTGTACATCAAACATGTTACTAAATAATATGGACGCCTAATAGAAACAATAAAAATCAATATTGATGTTGCATGTTAAGATATTATATCAACTTATTAGCCACAGTTACAGTAACGGGGCCAATTGGTGGTGTCGAATAGGATCATCAATTCTCTGTTCGCTAGGCAATAGTGACACCCAGTGCTGGATCCACTTCCACTCGGTGTATGGATACGACACATTGAAACACGTATGAACCACAATATTCTAACCTCCATGGCCCCTAGAATTTCATTCAGTTTTTTGCGACATTCAGTTATATATTTCCGTCCACTACATGTGCCTTCATATGCACGCATTATCGATATACCGTCTTCCCTAACTCGTGGATCATGCATGTGCCACATCTTGAACACACAACTCAAATACGGTGCTTCCACATGACCAGCTAACATTGACCGTTGAAGGAACTATTGGGCCGTTTCATATTTTTTATAGAAGAAGTAATCTATCTGCATCAATATTTATTGAAATTTGCGTTAGTGATGATGTAAGAAAAAAATGTTTATGCTGAAGAATTAGTAAGTTCGACTTACCAAGGCGTATCTGTATAGTAAGTCTGGGTTACCATGTTGAAGACACTTGGCATGGAGAAGTAATTCGGATGATGAAACACTCTTTGAATAAAACAACTCGAACTTCATATAGCGGTAAACGAAGGGCTCTGTTGATAGTTTATTCAGACGTTTGCAACTGTAGATAAATCAATGCGATAAAACAGAAATTATATGAGGATCAAACAATTCGAAATAGCTTGTTGAATGTAATAAATTCTCACGTTAACTGAAGTACATCAATCGATTCTGATGAGTCCACAGCAACACGTTGAATGATTTTTCTGACCAAATCCGTTGGAATAGATAATAGCCGACTATGGTGTTTACGGGTGATTTGTTTGCGCTTACGAACATGAAGGATGGCCCTGCAGATCCTATTCTTGAACTTTAAGACGTCAACATCCATATGGACGTCGATTTCAATATATATTGCTCCTAAATTCAATTTCAATATATATTGCTCCTAAACTGTGATAGTAGCAAAGACTATTTATAATGTAATGTATAGAGTATATTAGGTAATGATCATACAATACAATATTAGGTATGTATCTAACTCCTAATTTAAAAAATTAATGTGTTGACTTTACGATTTGGTGAATTACCAAAACTTAGGTATTATTAAATACATACCAAAGATATACCACTATGAGATCAAGTGGAAATAATAAATATTATGGAAAAATTATATCATAGAATCTGTTTTATAAAGGTAAAAAAATAAAAACACAAAACACGAAAGAAAAAAGAAAAAAGAAAAAGAAACTGTAATAATCGTAGATAATCGATACCAGAAAAAATGAGTTATACATCGATACGATGAACTAAATCTCATCTATAGCCGTATGAAATTCATATGCACGACTATAGCATAATACTTCCTGGTCTGCCAAACAACTAAAACACAAGCCGTCATCTATATCATCCATCCCCACGATATGTTCATCGTTACAAAATTTCGGAATATTGAAATCCAAAGCAAACATACCACGATTTAAATCGCGAAGCTGGCCTAATAAATATTTTCTACGCATCTTCAAACGGAACAACCCTCTTGGCATTGTTGCAATCTCTTTGAAGAGACGTAAACCATGTTGTCGAATTTGTTCATCACCATTCAACATTTTAACTATGCAAGACAAATATTTGGCCATTGGATGTGATGCTTCGATTAGTATTCGCAACAACTCTTCGACCCTATGGAAGATCTCATACTGGAAAAAATCAATCTACAATATAAAATCAAATAATATTAGCAAACAGGTTTAGAAAATAAATATTTAAAACAGTGGTATGAAAGAAAACATGGCACTTACGATTAACATCATGTAGTAGAAATCTGGAGTTGCTAGTTCTTCATTACGGACGGATGCAAGATCAAACCTCACATAGTAGAAACCCTTATTGAACATACGCCCAAAACAACACATGCTACGTAAAATAAGAAATGATTAATTAGTATTATCACATACCGTTAAAATCAGAAGTAACGAATAAAACAATTCATTATACTATGAATCTCACCACATCTTGATTGAAATACTGTCGATCCAACCACCCAACACAATTAACAACAAATACTTCAAATGAATCTTCCTCTCTTCTTCAACAGATTTCATCGCCACGAAACCAACCGGACCCTCCATAATTCTTGAACGATTAAAAATAAATATAGGGTCGGTTGTAAAATGTCGAATTAAATATAGCACTGATTTTAAAACGAAGGAGAGCACCCCGATTGCTAGCTATATATAAGATTTTTTAGGGCTTAAAAAAGGCTTAAAAATCATGGAATGATTTTTGCTCCGTTTGAATTTTAAAATTACTTACCACATTATTTAAGCAAAAAATCTAAACACTCCATATATGTTGATTTTCAGCATTGATGAGGCGTGCATGGACAGAAAGTAAATATAATAAAAATTAAGACTTACCAAAATAACTTAAAGATTTTGTTACGAAAAAAAATATTAAATCGAACACCAATACTTGATGTTGTCAACAATGAACGATTGAAAAGCTGTGGCCGAGCGGAATGTGGTGATGTTCATGGTATATGCCACCCGGGTTCAAATCCCTCTGGCCACAACTTTTTTTTTTTTTTCCAGTTAAATAATTTATTCGTTTAATCACTGATTAATAATTAATAATCTAGAGTAATGATTACGGAAAAAAACTTAATCGTTAATAAATAAAATTAAAAGCCTAAAATATTAAATCAGACACCAATACTTGATGTTGTCAACAATGAACGATTGAAAAGCTGTGGCCGAGTGGAATGTGTTGATGTTTATGGTATATGCCACCCGGGTTCAATTCTCTCTGGCCACAGCTTTTTGCTATACTATTTTAAAATTTTTCTTACTTCAATTAAAAACAAATATTAGTCTCACATAAAACACAAATAAATTAATCATCAAGTACTTGCATTCTGGATATAAGTATTTGTATAACCGAGAAGATCAAATATTTGAAACAACTTTATTAATACTGTTATTACATCATCTATATAACCATACAAATCAAAGAAAAACATTGAGAATCATTGGGGTCGAGGCTTATGATCATGATTCAGTATGTATGATCATAAGTGAATCGAAAGCCAGACACCTGAACAGATTTCCCTTTGCCATTTAGTGCACCACGTGATGTAGCGACGCAAAAGCCACCAGGTTCATTCCCAATGTTGTTATGAAAATGGACTGTACCACCAATTGCCTCAATGTGTTTTTTCATCAATCCAGGATCATATCCAGAACCAGTTGAGGATAGGATGAACACGTTGGGATTATTCTCCATGATCTTCTCTTTCATGTAGGATTTGAAATCAATGGATGGCTCATCAATTGGTTGTGCAGCATTTATCCACAACATTTTTGTCTCTTCCTCTTGATCGAGATGGATGTTCTTCTGTTTCATCGTACATGTTATTGTCCCGTCTTCCTTGCACACAAACTTGATCTTCATCTTCATTTGACTCTTGATGTTTATAGTTTTGCAGCACGCCAGACCTCTGTGGTGACTAATTTCATTGTTTCCAAGGATGACAATGGTTTCTGCCTGAACTTGCGACATCTTTCGATTCTTTTGGTTAGTAGTTCGTACACCTCTGATTTTAATTTCGAATTTAGTGTTCTCCTATGATGAAAAACGTCTTTGTGAAGCACCATATTTATAGATGGAGTTCAAGATACCAAATTTGAAGAGGCACCTTCTTCAATAGTTGTGACTTTTTATTTGCAAACATTAACTTAAAGAGATGCACTCATTCACAGATTTAATCCAAGCGTTGTGTCTCTTGAGAATCAAAAGACCTGACTTTTCATCTTTAATCAAACAGTTCTAAATAATAATATTTCGATTCATTAGATAATTTATAATAATTAGATTATTACGAAACTCAAAGCAAAATAATAATAATAATAATAATAATAATAATAATAATTCTAATAAAAATAATAATAATAATAATAATAATAATAATAATAATAATAATAATAATAATAATAATAATAATAATAATAATAATAATAATAATAATAATAATAATAATAAAAGATTCAGGTTACATAGATCATTACTTCATAACTAAAGGCCTTCAATAGAAGACTGAAAATAGAAATAACGATTGAATGTTCGAATCTCAATGTCAGCAAGGCATTCGTAGCATGTAGTATCGTTATAGTGACCACACTTTGTCCACTCTTTACTACAAAACGAAGGAATATCAAAATTGTTCTCGAAAACTCCATCATGTATCTTGTAAATTTGAGTGCATAGCGACTGTCGCCACATCTTGATACTCGTCATTCCTCCACTGCTCGCTAATTCTTTGAAGGCAGTGAAGCCTTGTTGCCTCACTGCACTATTCGGATCGACCATTCTACAAATACACGAAGCATAGGCAGCCATCTTGTGAGAGTGCTTCTCCAGCATCTCAAGCAAATAAGGCACCCTACGAAAAATCTTGTACTCGAACACATCAACCTGTAGAATATAGTTAAGAAGTTGAATATACAATTTGTTCAAATATTTCCGTAGAAATAAATAATCAACCAAATACATACTATGAGCATGCTATAGCAAGTGTCCAACGATGCCATTGGATGAATTGGGATTGAAGAGACGTCAAGGTCCTCATAAAATCGATCAATACCAAACATGATCTTGAACGCTTTCATGCTGCAGTAACATAAATACAAATATCCATCAAGATCCAATAATAAGAAATTAGTATAATTTAAAAATAAAAAATCAAAGAAATCAAAATATTATTCATACCAAATGAGCACTTCACCACCATAAACGTAACTGTTGAGGGTGACTACACTACAAAAAATCAGAACTTTACCGACGGATAAAATGACGGATTTTATCCGTCGGTAAATAGCGACGGATCGGGCATTATTAGCGACGGATGACGGATAACGAACAAAGTTGACCACTTTGTTCGTCATCCGTCGCTAATAGGTTTTTATCCGTCGGTATCTTAGCGACGGATAAGTTATCCGTCGCTAAATATTAAGAATAAACAAAAAAAAAAATTAAATTACACTTACCGACGGATAAGCTTATCCGTCGGTAAGCTCCATTTATACCGGCCGCGACTGGCAGAACGCCATTTCCATCTTCTTCTCCTTTCTTTCTTCTTTCCGTTTTTCACACTTCTCATCTCCATTTCTCCTTCAAAACTTCACCATTTTCATCCATTTTGGTAGCAAATTGAAGCTTATTGCACAAGGAACAAGGAACAACCTTCAATTTGGATTTTTTTTGGTCAATTTGTGCAAAATCAAAGGTATGAACTCTAACCCTTATTTGATTTTTAATTTGGGAATTATCTAATTGTTGGTTAAATTGTCAAATGTATGTTACATAGTAGTTGATACAAGTATATTTTGCTTAAATGTGTAGTTGATTGTTGTTAAAATTGAGTAATGAATCGATTTTGGGATTTTATTAATTTGGGGATTTCTTAAATTATGGAAATGTATGTTAGTATTAAGTAGATATTAGTTGTTATAGTTGAATGTTAGTTTTGGATTATGTTAATTTGGGTTTGTTAATTAAAATCGAGACTTAGATCAATTTAGGGATTTTTTTAGTTTTGTATTTAATCGAATTTAATGTTCCATAACTAGGTTATGTACTTATATAAGGTTAATTTTGTAGTTGAATACGATAAAATAGAGTAATTTATGAAAATCGAGACTTGTAGCTCAATTTGGGGGTTTTGAAATAAAGTGAAAATGGGTTCGAGATGATGATATGATGATGATGTTAGGTTAGAGATGATGTTCATATGGTTGTTGTTGACAATGCTAGGCTAGAGATGATGTTGTTAATGGTTGGTTGATTGGTGATAAGGTTGATGATGTTAGGCTAGAGATGATGTTGTTATATGGTTGATTGGTGATATGGTTGATAATGTTAGGCTAGAGATATGTTCATATGGTTGTTGTTGATGATGCTAGTCTAGAGATGTTGTTGATGGTTGGTAAAATTAAATGAAATGATTATAACATAATAATAAAATGATTATAATGTTAACTTCAAATCTGTATAAGACATATAAATATCCTTAAAACTACATTTCAATTCTAAATATGAATATTGAAAATGTATGAATTTAATAATTAAAGAATTTCAGGTTAGTCATTGTTGAAATGGAACCCGATCGGTCTTGGATGTATAAACGGACCAAGCATGGGATGATTCTGCCTAGTTTCGAGCAGGGGCTTGATTCATTTATTGCATTTGCACTTGCACACCCTGATTGTTTGAAATGTGGGGATATGAAGTGTCCTTGTAGTGCAAATAAATGTAGAAACACGCAATGGTTGAGCCCCAATATGGTTAAGCAGCACGTGAGAAGTAGGGGATTCGTGCCTGATTATGAGGTATGGAATCATCACGGTGAGACTGTTCCTTTGCTCCTAGACTATGGGAGCGCGAGAAAGATGAGACGGACCAAGGATTTGTCCGCCGTTTCCTCGGGTCCATCGTCAGTACATGGTGATATGGATGCCATGTTGGAGAATGTTGCACATGGTATTGATTTTGGTGTCAGTAATATGGAGGATGTTGAGGAGTCTCCAAATGCCGAGACTATGGCATTCTACGAGATGTTAGAGTCCTCAAAGAAGCCTATCTTTCCAGGCAGTCCTATGACCAAGTTAGAGTTGGTGTCTCAAACTTTGAGTGCCAAAGCTGAGGGTTACTGGAAGACACAGGATGCCGAGGACCTAGCAGATCAGAACAAGAAGAATCGAGCACGGGCGGACAGAAGCAGCTCCGGTGAAGACGAGGACTATTCGAAGCACCATCTCGGCACACAGTCTCAGGCCACTCGTGACCTCAATGCAGTAACTTAACTTGTGCTTTACTCCAGTCACTTTCAATATTCTTAAAATTTTATTGTAAACACTGACACTTATTACTTTGCAAAATGAACAGAGGCTCACTGGACAAGGATGCTTGTCGTACTTGACCATGGTGAGAAATGCCAAGTTCAAGAACGGCAAGTGGACATGCAAGAAAGCCAAGAAACTGAATGTAAGTACATAAATGAGTACTTTGAGTTACTTGTACTGTATTTCTTTTTAAAAAGTTTCTATATGTATTGTAATATATCAACTCATGTATTGCTTAACTGCTTGTAGGAGGAGGTTGAGGCTTTTTACTTGGTTAAGATGCAAGAGAAGGGTGACATACTTACGATGGAGGAAGAGAACGCTGCCTTCCTCGAGGTGAACCCTCCTGGCCCTAAGTGGTCGATCTATGGCTTAGGGAACTTGGGACGTTCTCTTGCAGCTGAATCATTTCAGCGCTCATCCGGTTCTACCTCCAGCACAGATTCTCGATTGGCTGAGGAGCTGGCAGCACTTAGGGCCGAGAATGCTATGATGAAGAGCATTCAGGACACACTTGTGTCTCAGGTATATTCATTTGTATGCTAATATTATGTTGATATGTCATGTAGATGTATAACCACTTGTATGCTCATTTACATTGCTTGCATCTATCTTTCATATTCTTAACTACATCGATCATTACTTGTGTCAGGTGGAGACGCAGAATTTGGTGCTGAAGAAGATTCTGGAGAAGCATCCCATTGGCATGGACCCGTTCGCAGAGGGAGCTGTGTTTCAGACCGGGGAGGGGAGCCCTGGTACGGCGGGGAGTGCGGGTTTGCAAGGCAGTTCTCATGCTCCTTCGGGTTCCAGTGGTCGTCGTCCCTAGATTTCTACATTTTAGTTGGGCATTTGTAGTAAAACTTTCACATTTACATTTGTAGTAAACGTTTTTCTATTTTGAAGAATCGAATTTTATTGAATTTTATTTTCAATTCAAATTTAATGATTTTTAATTTTTAGTACGTACGTAAATTTATATTATTAAACAGGTTGTTGTACAATTATCAAGAAAAATAATAAAAAAAATTTTTAAGAAAAAAAAATATACCAACGGATAAATTTATCCGTCGGTAAGTTCCGGTTGACTAAGTCAACTGGTCATACCGACGGATAACGTTATCCGTCGGTAATCGTCACCGACGGATAAATTTATCCGTCGGTCAGAGGAATAAGGGCTGGTCAACGCCCCTATTCGTCAGTCCGTCGGTATTATCCGTCGCTAAATTTAGCGACGAATAAGAAACGACGGTAACGGCATTACCGACGGATAAAATAGCGACGGGCTATTTATCCGTCGGTAAGTGGTTACCGATCCGTCGGTAAGTCCTTACCGACGGATCGGTACCCGGATACCGACGGATACCATCCGTCGGTAAAGTATCCAGTTCTTGTAGTGCTACCAACATCAAAATGATGTGATCAAACGTTCCCTCGTCAATTATTTTTCGGAACATTCGAACTCGATTCTCAATCTTCGACTGAGCCGCCTCCAAACCAAATGGAGTCCTCATTTTCGCAATATGTAGTGATGATTTCAATTAAAACAGACTTCGATTTTATAGTACATTGTTAGTAGTCTAAATATGGTACTCTCATTAGAATTTATACGAAATATTTATATATAATGTCTGGCTAAATCAAATTTTGTAATCTAAATATGGTTAAGATTGTAAAAGTGTTAGACGATATGAAATGTAATAAATCACAGATCCCGTATAAAAATATGGTGCTCGAGAGTTTTGGCAAACACAAAATATGGTGCTTGAGATTTTCATATCGCTTCCGTATATAAGTTGGCACGTTAATTGAATTGATTATGCAAAATCTCAAGAAATCCAACGTATTTCTACAAAGATACTGACCTCTCATTCAGTCAAACTAAATCCTTTAAATTTAGAGAGTTTCAAAATTAGAAAGAATCGAGAATCAATACCATAATTGCGATAAATCGTGTAGTGAAATAAACACAGAGGCATAGTAAATCAATTACCAGTATCAAATGTTATCAGCAATAAACGATTACAAAGCTGTGGCCGAATGGAATGTAGGATCTTCATCATCCTCACCACCCGGTTTCAATTCCCACCGGCCATAGCTTTTACTTATGTATTTTTTTTTTATCGCAAGTCGGATTCTAAAAAGAGATTATTGTTAAATACAAAACATAAACAAAATAACCACTGATTTAAACATATAGCAACGTGACAATGAATATGCTTCCAAATCCAACTTTTCTTAATGCTCAAATGTATAGCAATGTATTTAAACGGCACAGATTGTAGATTTTGGTATTCTTTCTCTTAACTCATACAATTAAAGTATGACGAAATCGTAGCCAATTTCAATTGTCAATTTTCAGAATATGTAAACTTCATGAACATCCGACTATAAATTTTAAAAGATATGTAAAACTCAAGAGATCGAACAAACAAAGAAGAATATGTATATGGAATAAAATAAAAAACGACACTAATCGAAATAATAATCAATTGTTCATGAGGCGAAAATAAGTCATGATCATAGAACTCATCATGTTTATAACAACACATTACATGATGAAATAAACAGTTACGGATCAAAGCATGAATTCAAAACACGAATGAAGCAAAATTCAAAACACGAATGAAAGCTTATGGAAAAATTCCACCATAACAATATTCAATATATTAAATTTCAGATATAGCTATGTAATATTCATGAGCTCGAACACTCAAAGACGAATATGTATATGGAATAAACCCAAAAAACGACATTAATCGAAATAATAATCAATTGATCATGAGGCGAATATAAATCATGTCCATAAAACGAATCAATTGTATCTGGAAATGGGAAAATTACATGAATCTCAAGATTAGATTTCATCTATAGCCGCGTGAAACTCATTAGAACGACTATAGAATAGAACTTCACGATCTGCCAAACAATCAAGGCACAAACCGTCATCTAATCCCCCCTCCCCAACAATATGATCCTTACGATAAAATTTCGGAATGTTAAAATTCAAAGCAAACACACCATGATTTAATTGACAAAGCTGCTTTAAGAGATATTGTCTAAATTTCTTCAAACAAAACAATCCTCCAGGCACCGTTGCAATCTCTTTAAAGAGACATAATCCTCGTTGTCGCACTTCATCTTCATCACTCAACATTCTAACTATGCATGATGCATATCTGTTCATTCGATGTCTAGCAGCGGTTAAATGTCCTAGAAGGCGTTCGACCCTACGAAAGTTACGGTACGCAAACACATCGATCTACGAAAAAAATGAAGAAAACATTAGACAACAGGTTTAAACAATTATTGTACAAAATTAAAAATCAAAACAAAAGATGAAACTTACAATTAGCATCATGTAGTAGAAATTAGGAGTTGCTAATGGCTCGTTAGAGATAGATGAAAGATCAAAGCTCTCATAAAACCCTTCGTAATCAAACACGGTCCTGAATGAATCCATACTTAAATCGAAACAAAAAGTGTTATTAGCGAATGAAATAATAAAATCGACAAAGAACTTCAGGATTGAGAACTTACCACACAATGATCGAAAATGAGTCGATCCAACCACTGAATGCAAGAAGCAACAAACATTTCAAATGACTTTTCTTATTGTGTTCATACGACGTTGTTGAACCTACGGAACCCTGCGGACCACTCATTGCCTCTTAGTTCGAATTCGACTGATTTAAAAAGACAAAAACCGAAATTGATAGAGAGGATACAGAATGAGGTTAGCTATATATAATCGTTTTTTAGGGTTTAGAAGCTCCTTAATTCATGCAATCTCCGTTTGAATTTTAAAATTACTTACCCCATTATGTAAGCACAAAATCTGAACATTCCATATATTTTGATTTTCAGCATTGATGAGGCGTGCATGGGAAGAAAGGAAAGACAATAAATATTATTACTTACCAAAATAACTTAAAGATATTGTTACGAAAAAAAATATTAAATCGAAAACCAATACTTAATGTTGTAAACAATGAATGATTGAAAAGCTGTGGCCGAGTGGAATGTGGTGATGTTCATGGTATATGCCACTCGGGTTCGAATCCCTTTGGCCACAGCTTTTGGTTTTTTTTTTTTTTTTTTGTCAATTAAATGATTTATTCGATTATATGTCACATTTAATAACTCATAATCTAGAGTAATTATTACGGAAAAAAACTTAATTGTTACTAAATAAAATTAAAAACATAAAATATTAAATCGAACAGCAATACTTGATGTTGTCAATAATGAACCATTGAAAAGCTGTGGCCGAGTGGAATGTGGTGATGTTCATGGTATATGCCACCCGAGTTCGAATCCCTCTGGCCACAACTTTTGTTTTTTTTTTTTTCAATTAAATGATTTGTTCGATTATATGTCACATTTAATAACTCATAATCTAGAGTAATTATTACGGAAAAAAACTTAATTGTTACTAAATAAAATTAAAAGCATAAAATATTAAACCAAACACCAATACTTGATGTTGTCAATAATGAATGAATAAAATTAAAAGCATAAAATATTAAACCAAACACCAATACTTGATGTTGTCAATAATGAATGATTGAAAAGCTGTGGCCGAGTGGAATGTGGTGATGTTCATGGTATATGCAACCCGGGTTCGAATCCCTCTGGCCACAGCTTTTGTTTTTTTTTTGAATTTATTATTTCCATGAATTTGCAAAAAAGATTATTCTTAAAATACAAAACACAAATAATTAAATCACTGATTTATTAAATATCATTTTTCAATAATTAAAATGAATTGTGAATGAATAAACTAAAAACAATTAAACTGATTTTCGTAAAATAGTGTCTACGAATTTAATTTTAATTCCAGAATATATTTTACCTAGATTTTAATTAACATTTTAATTCACGTTTAAATTAAAAAATATTTATTATTAATTTTAACATTCATTTTGCCAAGAATTTAATTGACACCATAATTCAGCATTTAATTAATAAACGATATATTTTTAAATTCCGAAATCTGTTTTGTTGTATAATAATTCAATTAACATATTATTTTTTAATTCCAGAATTTGTTTTGTTGTATACATTTTGGATTTTTTAATTTATATATAGCTGGACGTTTTTTATAAGAGGAAGGTGAATTAAAATTACCAAAATTAGATGAACGAAAACTTACCAAAACAAATGAAATTGAATCTTTTTCATCCTCTAAAAAATTATTGCCACATAGTGTGAAAGCTCTTGAGAATGAAATTGGAAGAGCCTAGACACCTAGCTTTCATGTATATATAGATTTTCACCGACCAAGTTTTAATTAATTTAGTTTTATTGTAAAATTCTATTTTTTATACAAAAAATTTAATTAATGTAATTAAGAAATATGAGTACATACGAACTGGGTCAACTCATAGTTTAACTATAGGTTAAATCTAAATTGAGACCTGATCCGGGTTAACATTAGAGTGAAGATTTATATGAACATATAAATCCTTATAAGTTGATGAAAGCTGATAATCCTTGACAACAAATCTTTGTATGAACATATCTAATATTTTGCAAGTTTGCGAAATACTATCATTTACACTAGAGAAGATTCTAAATGTTCAGTTTGTGTTACACCTTCCTATATATTCGGTGACCGTCCCGTCAACTTTGCTGTCATCAGAGTATTCAAAGGGCCGATTTTTATATATCATTTAGTCAAAATATTTGACGTTTGAAAGTTGCATTTCATTTTCCCATTAGCTCTTCTCTTTTTCTTTCCTTCGTTCTTTAATTTCTTCATACATTGCACACATATCATGGATGAAAGTCACTGATGATGATTAGATTCTAGCTCAGAGTTATAAGTCTAGCTAGTCGAGTGATAGTAAAAAAGAGAATCATAGAGAACAAATTTGAAGTTGAAGTTGGTAAGTTTCTCCAAACGAAGTAATATTATGTTAACTAATGTTTTTTAATTTTACATCAGAGAAAAACAATATATTCATTATAGGTTGAATAAAATCAAAATGAATGTCACCTCCATCCTTTTCAGTTTTCACCCCTTTACAATTTACAACTGAGACTCTCAAATCTCTAAAGGGAGGAGTGAATAATAGTACTGCTTGGCTCTTAAATTTTTCTATGGTTCAAAAAGTATTTTTTTGGGCAAATATTAAACTACTCTTATACAAACACCCTAAAACACGTTATATCTCCACAACTACACCAACATCGTTTTTTTTAATAAGTAAAAAAATTGTTTCAACTTCAATTCTTGTACAAAGAGTATGTGAAATACTCTTAAAAATACCAACATCCTAAAACACCTTATGTCTAATTCTCTGATCGAATCCTGCAACTCTCCTTCCCTACTCCGACTCCAAATCACTACACCGCCTTATGCTTCCATGTTCAGAAAGTAGTAAACACTCCATTTGACATGATTTAAATTGACTCATACTATTACATGAGTTTATGGAGAGTTGAAACTGTTGGAAAATATTGAAGAAAACAATGAAGTAAATAATGTCTAGAGGGACATATTTACATAGAGACCATTTCTTAATTACTTGTTAATTGAGAAAAGTAGATATATAGTCGAAAGCTATGAAATGAGAGCTTCGAATTGATATATTGTATGCCCAAAACGGACCTTGGGTTAGTGAGGAAGAATTGCTCAAAGTTGGAAGCTTGAGTGGGTTTGTCCCACATTGAAAAAATGCAAAAGGTTTCACTAGTATATAAGATAAGAGCTTACACTTGATGTTGAAGTTGAATAGCTAGATGTCTCGAGAACTATCTATGCGGGCCGCAAGGGGGGGGGGGTGCAAATCCTGGCCAGATTTGTGTGCGTGCACAACGTGAGGTGCAAATGTCGGACTAGTTTGAACTAAAACTGCCCCGGCTTGCGCGAGCTTCGTTTTGCAACCGGTCCAGTAGACCCTTCCAGAAACTTTTGAGTTCGAATTCAAGTTTTGTAACTGACAAGGAGTTACAGAGAATTTGTTGCTGCATAATTGTAGATTTGATTTTGTAATCAGATCTAGCATTAGTGGCTCAGTTACAGATTTTCAATTCCCTGAGTTGTTACACATAATTCCTCATCTATAAATGGTCTCTGAATCAGTGAGAAGAGATATACCAAGAGCCTTCTTCTCACTGTTCTTCCTCCATCCCTTCTCTGCATAAACCGAGCACCAGTTCCAGTTCGCCGGAAACTGCTAGCTTGTGCGGCTAGTAGTTTTAGATAATCGTTGTATCCTGGGAGGCAAGCGCTCGACGTCTCTAAGCACCATAGGTGAGAGGGCGTAATTGCTTTAAGGAAACTGTGCAATCACAGGCCTTGATTTTGTTACCAAAAGGCGGTTTGATTTAAATCCGTTTCTATTTCTGACTTTGTATTGTTATATCTTTGAATTAAT
This sequence comes from Plantago ovata, assembly GCA_028274465.1. Classification (NCBI taxonomy): domain Eukaryota; kingdom Viridiplantae; phylum Streptophyta; class Magnoliopsida; order Lamiales; family Plantaginaceae; genus Plantago; species Plantago ovata. The sequence continues at coordinate 107,586,019 of CM051457.1, read as the reverse complement.
AGTATTATCACTAACAGAAACCTCATAGATTTCCAACAAATTAGAAGAAAAAGAAGGAAAGAATATATAGGGAAATAGTGTCCTTGTTGAATTGGAAGTTGGAATGAATGAACAGATCTTCTCCAACTTTTTCAACCACAATTTTGCAAGGAAATAACGTTTGTGGTTAAAGGTAGTATGATGCCTACAACATCTCAACTCCCCATCACACTAGCTATAAAACGGCACATGCAGTCCCAACTTTTTCATCGGAAACATCAATAGCTAGGTTACCTATTTAGCTTAGTAACATTACCCAAACAGAAAAAGAAAAACTATATATAAAAAGAAAAAAAGAAAAAAAAAAGGATGATTAAGATTTGTATTGCATCAATCTTACTGGCTTTGTCATTGTTGACGTGCATCGCAAATGGCACAAAGATTTTTGATATCACCAAATATGGTGCACAACCCGGTGGCGGCTGTGTTAGCCAGGTAAGTGCATTAACAACAATATATGTTGAATTTCATGATTACGAGAATTGAGATGGAATATCAAAATAAATAAATATTTACGTACTTACGCTTATTATGTATGTATACACTATACAGGCTTTGTGCAAAGCATGGACGGAGGCGTTGGCATGCCCTGAGCCGGTGAGTATAGTGATACCAAAAGGCACGTGGATGCTAAACCAAGTGAAATTGGTTGGGGATGCGAGCAAGGCTACTTCGATTCATCTCAAGGTTGAAGGTACATTGCAAGCACCCCTAGGTGCCCTACCAGACAAGGAAGCGGAATGGGTTACAATTAATTACGTGAATAATTTGGAAATCTCTGGGGGTGGAGTTTTGACGGCCGTGGATTTCAGGCCTGGAAGAAAAACGACTTTCATCTTGGTTCAAAAAGCAAATGTGACGCCAATTGTAAGTTAGTAATTTACACAATCAAATTAACGGATTATCCATAATATAAAAATTAGGGTGTTTTTTAAACCAACCTTCCACGAATAATAACTAAATTACACATAAACTAGTGCTCCGATAAAATTTTAGCCGTTAAATTTTTAACTTTTATACCACATGATGATGTAATAAATACAAATACTATTTTTAAAGAAAAAAGTAATTAAACTACACATAAATTAATAGAAACTATGTAATATATGAATCTTATTGAAATTTTGTTAACTTGGTCGGGTATGTAATAATTTTTTTTTAAAACTAGCATAATTATATAAACTAACAATTTATGCATGTAAATATAATACAATGGTATTGTGATTCTTTATAATTATTATAAACAAAAACAGATAATATGTCATTATGATAAGTATTTATTTTATTGTATATCATTATGATTTTTTTTTAAATTTTCGTTAGTTAAGTTTAAAGTTATAATTAGTTTATTTTCTTTTTAGATGTTATCAAAGGGGAGGGGTCTGAAAGTTATAAGTTAATGGTTGGACCTTTGTAAGCTTTTACTAACGGCTGGGGTGAAAATGTAAGAAACTAACCGAGCACTAGTTTATATGTAATTAGTGCACTAGTTTATGTGGAGTGTTTATCCATATATGGAGATATTACTCCAGTTTTGGATCCCATGTTTTGATAGAATTCCGGTTACAACTAATACTTCTTTAATTTTGTGTTTGTAGAATTTGAGCTTGAATTTTATCAACAATTCAATCATCCAAGATGTGACGGTCAAAGATAGCAAGAATTTCCAGGTAAACCTTATGTCTAGTGTAAATGTTACATTCCAAAGATTTACCATATCTGCACCGGCTGACTCAGATAAACCTTATGTCCAGGCCATGGCATTAGCATTGGAAGCCTCGGTAAGAACCCAGAAGAAAAAGATGTGACAGGTATCTATATCAAGAACTGTACATTCAAGGGAACACAAAATGGTATTAGAATCAAGACTTGGCCCTCTGCCCCAGGAAAACTAGTAATCTCTAAATTGCATTTCGAAGACCTTATCATGGAAAACGTCAGTACACCAATCATCTTTGATCAAGAATATTGTCCCTATAACCTCTGCAAATTGGATGCAAGTTATCTCTCATAGTTAAACATATTTCATCATTTTATACACATATTAAGGTGCGATGCGACAATGTTACTCATTTTATTTCTTCACGATGAGGTGAAAACTTTAATATCTTTATGCAAATTATATTTTTGTAATCTTTATTATTCCAATTATCAGTTGACGTATATAATATATGATGCTTGGTGTTCATGCAGGCTGCATCACTTATACAGATTAGAGATGTTACAATTAAGAATATCCGAGGAACATCAGCCACTCCAGATGCCGTTGTACTTAATTGCAGTAGCTCCAAACCATGTCAAGGGGTGGAGATTTGTGACATTGATCTCACATATACCGGCGAACTTGGACCTACCACTACCAAATTGTTAGAGTAACGTTTTTACGTTAATCTCCTTATGGACATTATCCTAATTGTATTGGGATTGTTTTACCTTAACTTAACAAAGATCGAATTCAAGAAGGATATATATATCAAGAACGAGAAAAGAGTTCTAGTTGGATTCGTCATGTTCTGGCAACTTCAAAGTCGAAGTTGACTAGGAAACTACTTCATCAATGTGAACACGTTTTGGAGTTCAAGTTCAATTAGAAGAGATGTTCTAATCTGATTCAATGAAGACTTCCACACGAAATTCAAGGGTGTTTATAACACTATAAATAGAGTGCCAAAGTCGACATTGAAGAACACACACAAGAACGATACACGTTCAGTTTTGCAGATTACACTTGAAGTTGCTCAACGCCGGTTTCAACGTTAGTTGTTCAAGTCTTTTGTTTGTAGTCTATTTACACAACCTGTTTATATATTCCTCGAGGGAGTATAGGTGAGTTGGTTCTCATATAGATTAGATAATCTAGGTTGTGTTGTGTCGTTTACTAGATAAATAGGTGAGTTCGATATTCATTGTACTCAACATATTGATCTAGTCGTTTTTGCTAATAAAGCATCTAGCTGTGAATAACAGTTAGAATAAAAGTTTATACGTGTGTCTCTTTACCGCTGCTTTCATAATCTCTGTGCACGTATTATTTTATATTGCTTTATTGATTGACAGGTTATCGAAGTTGTCGTTAACGTTGCATAAACTTTATAGACAACTTTGCTATCGTTTTTCAGGAATACCAAACGTACTCTGTAGGAGTTTTAGATTCTGGACTAACTCTTATTGTTTTAGAGTTCACGTGTTTTATCAGTTGGTATCAGAGCTTGTCTCTGTTTACCTCAGTGATCTTACAGGTACACGATGGATTCCAACTCGTTGCTTAATCCTAATCCCAACGTAGGGCGTATGCCAGTGCTTGATGGCTCCAATTATGCTTACTGGAAATTGAGGATTCGAACCTACCTGAAGTCTGTTGATGCTCAATGCTGGGAAGCCTGTCTCAAGCATTATGTTCTTCCTTTGAAGGAGCCTGATGCCCATGGAGACAAACTTCCTGTCAAATATGCAGATTATACCCCAGCTCAGAAGGCGGAGTACAACAGCAATGAGAAGGCTCTTAATATCCTTTTTACTTGGGTTGATACTCATATGTTTCGTCTTATTTCTAACTGTGTTTCTGCGCAGCAAGCTTGGGATATTCTGCAGAGTCATTGTGAAGGTGATTCTAGTGTGAAAGACACTAAGCTACGTATGTTAGCCACAAAGTTCGAGAGACTCAGGATGGAGGAGGATGAGGATATTTCAACCTACTTTGCCAAGATTATGGACATATCCAATGAATCTGCCCAACTAGGAGAGGTTATGCCCAACAAAACCTTGGTACGTAAAGCTATGAGATCCCTTCCCCCTAGGTTCAATATGAAAATTTCTGCTTTAGAAGAAAGCCCACAGTATAGTACTATGGACCTTACTTCTCTTATGAATATTCTTAAAACGAATGAGATGAACATCATAGATCAGGAAGAACACTATCAGAAATCTTCTAGTGCCTTTAGAACTAACGTTGATCGTGATAATGATAGTATTTGTCTTGAGGATTTTGATGAATCTAAGTCAAAAGCTTATCTTGTTAAGAGAGCTCATTCCTTGTTTAAGAAGTTGAATAAGACCAAAGTAAGTAGTGAAGCCCAAGCCAATGTTTTTAAACCCCGTTCTGCTTCTACTTCCTCTAAGCCAAGCAAAGACTATTCCAAAAAATCCTATACTGAGATCCCTAGAGCCGATTCCAAGAACTTTGATAAGATTCAGTGTAGAGCTTGCAAAGGTTGGGGTCATTATGCCAATGAGTGTGCAAATACTCAAAGGAAGGTCAAGGGTACAGCATATTGGGTTGATTTGGACGATGAAGAGGGTTTTGAATCTGAAACGGATGAAGTTATCTCACTCTTTGCGGCAGTGTCTGACAATGTTGACAGCACAGTTGACGCAACTGCTGTCTCAACATCAGATGAGGTAACTATCTCTTCTTTGTCTTTTAATAATCTTATAGCTAATGTTGCTGATGTAGATATAGAAGCAAAGGAGGAAGACGCAGAAACTGAGGATGAGGATGATCAGACAACACATGAGGAAGCCTTAGTAGAACTTCAAGAGATGGTTGAAGCTTTACTAGCCGATGTTGAAGCAAAGGAGGATCTGATCAAACGCCAGAAAAGCAAGATTGAAATCTTGCAGACCACTGTCACCAGCCTTGAAGTTGCCCTAACAAAGAAGGACAAAGCATTCGAATCTGTAAGTGCTAAGTTACTCAAAGTTGAGGGAACTTTAGGTAAATATACTAACTCTTCTGATCTCCTTAAAGAATGTCTGAATATTAGTTCAACAGGTACAGAAGGTGTAGGTTTCAAAGAAAGAGTTGTGAGAAAGAAAGGCCCCCCAAAGTTTCCGTTAGGTCCTAATTTTGTTAAATCAAAAGGTGATTCTGAAGTTGACACAACTGAAGGGTCATCCAAAAAGAAAAGGATCTATTTCTGTAGTTTTTGCAAAAAACATGGCCATCTTAAACCTTATTGCCATGATTTTCACAAAACTTTTTCAAAGAAGAAAACTGCGCTGTCAATGTTGCCCGAGACGTTGCCCAACGACTCAGACAACGTTGATGTCGCAGAACCCTCTGAAAAACTCACAACTGTTTCTGATAAACCTGACCCTGAAACATTATCATGTAATGTTGTCTTGTCTGCTGTTGATACTAACTTTGCAGGTACATGGTATTTTGATAGTGCCTGTTCCCGTCACATGACTGGAAATTCGGACTATTTGCAGGATATCTCACCAATGAAGGGTGGTATGGTAACCTATGGTGGTGGTTCCAAGAGTAACATTCTTGGTAAAGGTGTTTTGAATGTTGCAGGACTTCCAGCTCTTAAAGATGTGTATCTTGTCGATGGCCTAAAAGCCAACCTGTTAAGTATAAGCCAGTTGTGTGATGATAATCACTTTGTTAAGTTTAACAAAGATGCTTGTACTGTATACAATTCTGCAAATAAATGTGTGATGACAGGTTTGAGATCTGGAGATAATTGCTACTCAACTGGAAAGGAGATAGTGTGCAATCAAGTCAAAGTTGAAGATGCTGTGCTATGGCATCAGAAACTTGGTCATGTTGGCTACCGCAACATGGACAGAATTTGGAAGCTTGAAGCTGTGCGTGGTGTTCCCAAACTACACCAGTCTGGGAAGATGGTTTGTGAAGAATGTCTTAAAGGTAAACAAACAAGAGTTTCTCATGGTGTTGTCCCAACTTCACCAGATCGACCTACAGGTACGACCTCTTGTTTTGAACTTTTACATATGGATCTTATGGGTCCAGTAGAGGTAGCTACGATAAATGGTAAGAAGTATGCTTTTGTGATAGTTGATGATTTCTCTAGATACACTTTTATCTATTTTCTTAAAGAAAAATCTGAAACTATTCATTTCTTCAAAACTTTTTACAACTTGATTCAAAATCTTTATAAAACCTCCATTAAAAAGATTAGGACTGATCATGGAAGAGAATTTGAAAATTCTTTGTTTACTGATTTTTGTAATAAAACTGGTATCTTCCATGAATTTTCTGCACCCAAAACCCCTCAACAAAACGGGATTGCAGAACGGAAAAACAGGACTATTCAGGAGATGGGGAGAGTTATGCTTAATTCAATGAATGTTGCTAAGAGGTTTTGGGGAGAGGCTTTTAATACTGCATGCCATGTTATCAATCGTGTTTACTTAAGGCCAGGAACCACTATGACACCGTATGAGATTTTGAAGGGCAATAAACCCAACTTGAGCTATTTTCATGTCTTTGGCTGTACTTGTTATATTCTGAATGACAGGGATTATTTGAAGAAACTAGATTCTAAAAGTGATAAAGGTTTTTTTCTTGGCTACTCGAACAATAGTCATGCCTATCGGGTTTACAATCTGAGGCTTAAAACTATTCAAGAGTCAGTCAATGTTGCTTTTAATGACTCTACTAGTGTTTCAGATAAATCAGAAGAAACAGGTACTTGGGATTATGTCTATCTTCCAGCCAATGAAGAATCCGACGTCGAAGTTGTGTCAACACCAGTCGATGTTGTACCAACTTCGGAGACGATTGAGCCAAGTATCTCTACAGAAGGTGGACCATCCACTTCAGACACCACTGATGATGGTGATGCACTCCGAACAGATGAGCAGCAGGATATTCAGACTGCTCAAACACCTGTTACACCAGTACAGGACAGAGTTGATGAAACTTTGGACGATGTTGCCTCAACTCCGTCAGGGGAAGAGGACGATACTCAAGATGAACCACAGGAACCATCTTCTGAGTATGGAAAAGGCAAAAGGACTGCTGGTAAGAAAGTAGATTACAAGGAACTTGCTGGTTTAAAGTCACGGGTTGCAAGGATCAAGGCTATATCTCACTTAGCCCTTACTTGTCAATGTTTACTCGATCAGTCATACCCGGTTCCGGTACGTGCTTCTTGTTTTGTATCCATTGTTGAGCCTAAGAACTATAAAGAAGCTTTGCTTGATCACCATTGGATAGAGGCTATGCAAGATGAGTTAAATCAGTTTGAAAAGAATAAAGTTTGGACCCTAGTTCCTAGACCTGCTAACATGAATGTTATAGGAACCAAGTGGATATTCAAAAATAAAACTGATGAATCTGGTACAATAGTAAGAAATAAGGCTAGACTAGTTGCTCAAGGCTACACTCAAGTAGAGGGTGTTGATTTTGATGAAACTTTTGCTCCAGTCGCAAGGATAGAATCTATTAGACTTCTACTTGCTCTTTCTTGCTATTTGAATATAACCTTGCAGCAGATGGATGTTAAAGGTGCCTTTTTGTATGGCATCATTGACAAAGAAGCCTACGTTGAACAACCTAAGGGTTTTGAAGATCCTTTTTATCCTCACCATGTTTATAAATTGCAGAAAGCCTTATATGGTTTGAAGCAAGCACCTCGTGCTTGGTATGACAAGTTAACCCAATTTCTTTTGGAGTTTGGTTTTACTCGTGGTGCAGGTGACAGGACTTTGTTCGTGTTGAAATCAGACAGTCATATTCTTATTGCTCAAATATATGTTGATGACATTGTTTTTGGTGGAACTCACAAGCCCTTGGTGACCAAGTTTATTGAGGCCACGAAATCCACCTTTGAAATGAGTATGATTGGTGAGCTTACATATTTCCTTGGTTTACAAGTCAAACAGGAGTCAAATGGCCTTTTTCTAAATCAGTCCAAGTATGCAAAGAACCTCGTGAAACGATTTGGACTTGAGAATGCAAAACCACTGTCCACTCCCATGCGCACATCCACTAAACTGACGAAAGGCGGTGTTGGCGATGACGTTGACCCAACTTTGTACAGATCCATGATAGGCAGTCTTCTCTATCTTTCCGCATCCCGACCAGATATCCAGTTTGCAGTTTGCTTGTGTGCTCGGTTTCAATCTGAACCAAAAACCCCACACCTCAATGCTGTGAAGAATATTCTCAGGTATGTCTCTGGTACTGTTGACCTTGGTATATGGTATACTAGAGAAACAAATTTACATCTTGCTGGGTTTTCTGATTCTGATTGGGCTGGGGATACTGATGATAGAAGATCTACCAGTGGAGGATGTTTCTATTTGGGAAATAACTTGATTTCGTGGTTTAGTAGAAAGCAAAATTGTGTGTCTTTGTCTACTGCAGAAGCAGAATATGTTGCTGCAGCTAGTTGTGCTACTCAACTCTTATGGTTGAAATCTATGCTAAGTGATTACTGTCTTAGGTCAGAATCTTTGATGCTATTTTGTGACAATCTGAGTGCTATTCATATTGCCCAAAACCCTGTACAGCACGCCAGAACTAAGCATATAGATATTAGACATCATTTTTTGAGAGAATTGGTAGAAGCACAAACCCTAGGAATAGATCACATTGATACAAATAACCAACTTGCTGATATTTTCACTAAACCTTTAGATCCTGATAGGTTCCTAAGCCTTAGAAGGTCTATAGGTCTTTGCACTCTCTAGAAAAGTCTAAGTTGTTGGAGAAGTTGTCGACACGCCACGGACAACTTCAGTTTCTGCATGTGGCGTAAATTTGTATATCTGTATTTATTTTTTTTATGTTGTGTCGAATCAGATATGTGTATATGTTAAGGATAGAGTGAACATAATTGCAAACTTTCCCTCAAACTTTCAGAAAAGATCTGGTACAATTAGGTCCTTGTTGACACCTGAAATTTTTTGCTCATTGTTGCATGTAATACTCTCCTGGAGCTTGAGCAGCTCAGTAATAATTGATGGACAAAGAGTCTATTATAGGACTAAGTTTCCTACTATGCATATGTATGCTTTTTAAACAGGAGAAAGAGCACATAGAGGCCTTGAATTCTCTATTGTAGCTAAACAAGTGCTAAGCTTATTGTTGCTCAATCTTTATTGTGAATCGTTGTTATCTCTCTTGCTGGTCCGGTATAGGGCATGATGACGTGTTTGTGTCTAGGTCGTGCAGTACACACCATGCTGTGGTATCTTCTTTCAGAATTTATTCTGCGGCACACCACGGATTCACAATCTTTATGGCAACTTTGGTTTTAGCTTTCTGGCAATCTTTGGGTCTCACATGTCTGGATGGTTTGGAAAAACAAAAATGGCAAAGCTCTGTGCTTCTTGCCCCTTCGCCACTAGGCATTGCTTGAGATTTAAACAAAGACCAGAAATACTCTGTAGCTTGTTTCAAACGTCTTCAAAAAATTTATATTCAGGTCATTGTCACAGGTTGTATCTTTTTGAAAGATCTCAAGTCTGATGTTGAGTTTAATGTTGTGCCAACTTCGTCTGCAACATCACTGCTACTATCTGATTCAAAGTTTGTGTCTTATGTTATCGAGTCTAGACTACAAATTATGTGTTATATGTGATTTTAGTATCCACTAAGGGGGAGTGTGCATAACCTTTGGTTTGGTGGGATTTTATTTTGGTTTTTACTTGGCAATGATTTTTGGTTATTTTCAATCTAAAGTCAAATCCTTCACTGGTATGTTTCCTAAATTTTTTTTATCTCAATTCTGCTCAGATTTAGGAAATTTTGCATTCCTATTTTTGTTTCTCTGTTATTATATATCTTGTGTACTAACATTGTCAACAGAATTGGAGATCATGTTGAGAAAACTTCATCCAGTGTTTAGCCAACAAAACCTTTTTTTTTTGCCCATTAGTTTTTTAAATCACTGTGTTTTGACCTTTTTACCCCTCTCGCCTATAACAACTTGAAACGGCAGAAACCTTTCATAAGCCCTTCACCGTGTTTTCCCATTTTTTTTCTTATTGATACTTGAATCTCTCTTAAACACCCATCAATGCATCCTTTGTCCACAAACGCGTAGAAACCCTCTATATTCGTCCCCGATTTCGCTTCTCCACACTCATTCTTCTTCGAATTTTGGCATGCTCTGTTTTTCCCACACTTGCCGCAAATTAGGAACCCTAGTTTTTTGCCCCAAATCTTCCAATTCTTCCCGTTTTTAGGTGCCCAGTTGTTTAAACTTCAAAATTTTTTGAAATTTCCCCAACTTGCATCTCAATTTTAGAATGGCAAGCCCAACTGATTCCTCAAAGACTCCCACCGTTGTGGTCGATGAAGATGATATTCCGCTTGCTTCACTAAAACGGAAGAGGTCTGCTATGGAGGAGATGGAGGCCACCCCGGGTACTACATCAAAGGTCAATGAGCCTATGTTTGAAGATGTTCCTGATTCTGAGAAAACTACCCTTCCTTAGTTTGTGCATATGTCAAAGCTGCCGGTTACACACCGTTGAAGAAGGATAAGTTTGTTGCAAATCATAATGTTTTACGCATTGCTCAAGCCACCCTGTTGGAAGGAGGCTCAAGGTTCAAGCATTTGCCTTGGGTTGATCCATTTGCTCCTTCTGCTGATCCACAAGGCTCTGGTGATGACAATGTTGAGCCAACTGTGCTCGATGTTGAGCCAACTTTGGAGCAAGTTCACAGTCTGCCGCCCTCTGTTAAGGCCATGTATGATATGCTTGGGAAACAGCTTGTGGATAAGCGAGCTGCTATTCTCAAGGCCAATGAAGAATTGGGCGAGCTCTTGGAAATGAGGAGGACTTTGCTTCGCGATAATCTACCCAAATAGGGGGAGAAGGATTAGTCAGGATTGAGGGGGAGTTTCTGGGTTGGATGGCTTTGGTTTGTTTTGAAGATAATGGTGGATGAATTATGATGCTGCATTCTTCAGTTTTGCGAGATGGATAAATTGTTTTGGATGCTACAGTTGCTATGGATATAGTTCAGTTGTTTGGTTAGAAGAATTTTGGTTTTTATAGACTAGTCATATAATTTTGATTAGCCTGTAATTAATCTTCTAAGCAAATTTATGAAGTTGAAGTTTCCTGATGAAGTTCTAGAGTTCAGAGTTCTTTTTCTGCATTCGAAAAGATTTCTGCAATCAGTCTTTTGATGTTGAGGTTGAAGTTGAGTCAACCTGACTAATCGCAGTATTTGTGAAGATTAAGGTAAAAAGGGGGAGAATGTTAGAGTAACGTTTTTACGTTAATCTCCTTATGGACATTATCCTAATTGTATTGGGATTGTTTTACCTTAACTTAACAAAGATCGAATTCAAGAAGGATATATATATCAAGAACGAGAAAAGAGTTCTAGTTGGATTCGTCATGTTCTGGCAACTTCAAAGTCGAAGTTGACTAGGAAACTACTTCATCAATGTGAACACGTTTTGGAGTTCAAGTTCAATTAGAAGAGATGTTCTAATCTGATTCAATGAAGACTTCCACACGAAATTCAAGGGTGTTTATAACACTATAAATAGAGTGCCAAAGTCGACATTGAAGAACACACACAAGAACGATACACGTTCAGTTTTGCAGATTACACTTGAAGTTGCTCAACGCCGGTTTCAACGTTAGTTGTTCAAGTCTTTTGTTTGTAGTCTATTTACACAACCTGTTTATATATTCCTCGAGGGAGTATAGGTGAGTTGGTTCTCATATAGATTAGATAATCTAGGTTGTGTTGTGTCGTTTACTAGATAAATAGGTGAGTTCGATATTCATTGTACTCAACATATTGATCTAGTCGTTTTTGCTAATAAAGCATCTAGCTGTGAATAACAGTTAGAATAAAAGTTTATACGTGTGTCTCTTTACCGCTGCTTTCATAATCTCTGTGCACGTATTATTTTATATTGCTTTATTGATTGACAGGTTATCGAAGTTGTCGTTAACGTTGCATAAACTTTATAGACAACTTTGCTATCGTTTTTCAGGAATACCAAACGTACTCTGTAGGAGTTTTAGATTCTGGACTAACTCTTATTGTTTTAGAGTTCACGTGTTTTATCACAAATGTAAGAATATCAATCCTAAACTTGGTGGCAAACAAAATCCTCCGATTTGCTCTAGATCTGCCGTAAAGCAAGGTGGATCCCCCAAGATGGCAGAATCTCCTGTAGAATCCCCGAAGATGGCAAAATCCCCTACGAACCAAGAGGAATCTGGTAAGGAGTCAAGATCTAGGAAGAAAAAGAAATCTTTCAAGAAGAAAGAGAAACCCGACGAGAAAAAAGAATCCAAGGAAAAGGAGAATTCTGACGAGAAGAAAAAATCCAAGAAGAAAGAGAAACCTTAAGAGAAGAAAAATTCACCAAGAAGGAGAACTTAGTGCTCACAGTTTAACTCTTTTACAGAAATGATAATATTTTTTTAAGAGTAGCAATTTTGTAAAATAAATAGGTAGTGATTTGTGCCACAATCTTATATTAATGCATTCATGATAAGGAGATCGATTACTTTGTTCAACAAATTTAAAGAGATTTACATGTAATTCATGTCTTCAAATATCAACAGATTTTATTATACTTTACTAGTAATGACTTATAGTTTTAATATTTTTCTTATTTTTTCTCATGAAAATGCAATCGCAAGTGAATTTCCAGATTTCACTACTTAGAAGGGTCAGGTTGTAGTAACCTGTGCTTTAAAACCCGACGGGTCAACCCGGACCCGACCGCTTTTACGGGACGGACGGAAGAATCCCGGCAAAATCTCAGTTTCCGAAATTTATTCCGTGATTTGACCGATTTACCCGAGTTAACCCTGTCGACAAAAGTTTAAAAACAAAAAATAATAATAATAATAATAAAATATTGTGGGCTTGAAATTAAATAAACCAAACCCTATCTTGAGGAGACTACAGTGTGGTTTATAAGAGTTATATTGAAACCACACATTTACTGTGGTGATTGTATTTCATATATATAGTGAAGTAGTACATAGAATCTATACAAGATAAGTACAAAGCTAGCAAATCTAATCAAGTAGTTAGCTAGATAAAATACAATCAATAAGGTCATATAGTTATCTTAGGAGATAACGTCTGAGGGTTCTGGAGAGTCCTCAACACCCCCCCTCAAGCGTAGAGTCGGATTTGGACTGACGCGTAGCTTGGACCGGAAAAGAGTGAAGAGTGGTCGAGACAAGCTCTTCGTGAAGAAGTCAGCGATGTTCAAGTGCGAGGGGACATACCTTGTAACAAGCTTTTTGGACGAGACAAGTTCCCTCGTGAAATGATAGTCGAGTTCGATGTGTTTTGCTCGTTTATGTGAGACAGGATTGTCAGTAAGAAAGAGCGCTCCTTTATTGTCACAGAAAAGGAGCGGGATGGTGGAAGCTCGAACATGTAAGTCACGAAGTAAGTGTGTGAGCCATATAACATCAGCTGCTGCGTTTGCTAAGGCACGGTACTCAGACTCACAACTAGAGCGTGAAACGGTAGGTTGCTTCTTGGAACTCCATAAGACCAAATTGCCACCAAGAAAAATGGAGTATCCAGAAATAGAGCGGCGTGTATCCGGACAGGAAGCCCAGTCAGCATCTGAATATGCTAACAATGAAGCAGAAGTGCCCCGAGTAAAACATAAGCCATAAGAAGCAGTGCCCTTGACATACCGTAAGATGCGTTTTACAGCTATAAAGTGCTCAATAGTTGGATGTTGCTGAAATTGACTCACACTATTGACTGCAAATGAAATGTCAGGACGAGTGATAGTGAGGTATTGAAGCGCACCAACAAGAAAACGATACAGCGTGGGATCAACAAAAGGTCTACCAGTGGTAGAGAGATGTTGACCAACTGCCATCGGAGTTGCAACTGGCTTGCTTTCATCTAATTGGGCACGAACTAGAATATCATGTGCATATTTCGCCTGACTTAAAAACAATCCTTCAGGCATATATGAAACTTCAAGTCCCAAAAAATAACTCAGATTTCCAAGATCCTTGATAGCAAACATGGAATTAAGCCGCTTAATAAACTAACTGATAAGAGCAGAATTATTGCCTGTGAGAATAATGTCATCCACATAGACAAGTAAGTAAAGCAGAGTAGAGCCAGCACTATAGACAAAAAGAGAGGTGTCTGCCTTCCTACAAACAAATCCAAGAGTGATCAAAAAGGAGCTAAGGCGTTCGAACCAGGCTCTAGGCGCCTGCTTTAACCCATATAGTGCCTTTTTTAATCTGCAAACATGATTAGGAAATCTGGAGTCGACATAGCCCGGCGGTTGATCCATATAAACAGTTTCAGTAATCAAACCGTTTAAGAATGCATTCTTAACATCAAGTTGATGCAATGGCCAAGAGCGTATTACAGCAAGTGAGAGGACTACACGAACTGTAGAAGCTTTAACAACAGGACTGAAGGTAGAATTAAAATCAAAACCTGGTATTTGAGAGAAGCCCTTAGCAACCAGTCGTGCCTTTAATCGTTCCACAGTGCCATCAGGGTTAAACTTTGTCCGAAACACCCATTTCGAACCAACAATATTCGAGTGTGGAGGCCGTGGAACTAACTCCCATGTCTCATTGTTACGTAAGGCCTGGATTTCATCATCCATGGCAGCAAGCCACTGAGGGTGTTTTGCAGCTGACAAGTAGCCCTTGGGCTCAACGGATGATAACAAAGAGTGAATAAGACAAGTGGGAGCTATTTCAGCAAGGAGGCCCGGGTGTTTGATTTTAAAGGTGCCCTGCGAACCGCGGGTGGCCATAGAGTGGGTAGGAATTGGAGGCCGGCGACGCGAAATTGGACGCGGGGGCGGTGGCGGCTGTGGGGATGTGGGAGGAGGTGAAGGCGGTGGCTCAAAGCGCGGAGAAGCCTCCAGGGAGTCCGGAATTGCATTAACACAGGGAATGGGAGGCGGTGGCTGCTGTTCGGGCGAGAGAATAGCGGCTGGAGGAGATGGTGTGGGGGCACTGGGAAGTAATTTGAGTGGGCTAGATTGGCAAAGCATACATGGGCCATGAGTAGAGCAAGTATGGTCCGTGGGTTTGACTTGAGTATTGGGCTCCTGAAATGAATTAGTTTCATGAGGATTATCATCAAATGTACTAATTATGTCATCTCCAGGACCTTCGGTAGACTTGTGGGTACCTGACATAGGAAAAGAAAGTTCATCAAAAATGGCATGACGAACAATGTAAATCCGTGATGTGTCGGGATCGAGACAACGGAACCCCTTGTGATTAGCACAATAGCCAAGAAAAACACAAGGTTTGCTACGAGGAGCGAGTTTGTTTGGTGCATAATCTCGCAAATACGGATATACTTGGCAGCCAAAAGGATGAAACATTTCATAATTAGGAGGTATCCCAAACAGTAGCTCATATGGTGAAACATTAGCAAGGAATGGACTGGGTATTCTATTGATTACATAAACAGCCATGGAAAAGGCATCAACCCAAAACGAAACCGGCATGTGTGATTGAAACATCATAGATAGGCCAGTTTCTGTGACATGCCGATGTTTGCGTTCGGCTCTACCATTTTGAGCTGGAGTGTATGGACAAGAGATGGAGTGATGAATTCCATGTGTCTGAAGATGGAGGCGAAATTTATTGCTCGAAAATTCACCCCCACCATCACTTTGAAATGTCTTAATTTTTGTCGATAATTGTGTTTCAACAAATGTATGAAAACGTAAGAACACATCCATAAACTCAGATTTAAGACGGATAGGATACAACCATGTAAAACGAGAATAATCATCGACAAAAATAACATAATATCGGAAACCATCACGAGATAGCGATGGGGAGGGTCCCCAAAGATCACAATGAACCAAATCTAAAGGACGTGAAGCACGACGTTCATTGATAGTAAAAGGTAACTTATGACTCTTGGCCATTTGACATGGTGAGCATATCTGAGGGCTCGGCAAAACCGAAGTGACAACCAATCGACCTTGCTTATTTAATAAAGAAATAGTACTATGAGCAACATGCCCAAGGCGTAAATGCCATAATTGAAAAGAGCCTGTAAGGCGTTTATTTCGAATTGCCGCCAAAAGTGCGGGGTGAACTTGTTGAAGAACATAGAGACCGCGTTCATGCCTTCCTCGAGCCACTGGTGCTCCCGTTGTTCGATTCTGGATGACAAAAGAGTCATTGGAAAATGTCACAGTGACAGGAAAATCATTAGTTAGCCGACTGATCGATAAGAGATTCTTAGTGATCCGAGGCACAACCAAGACATCCAATAATTCAAGATTAGGCATAAGAGAACGTTTGCCAATATGAGATATAGATAAATAATTACCATTACCAACAACAACTTTGTCCGTACCAGTATAAAGGCGGGAGGCATCAAGAGTGGAAGGTGATGCTGTCATATGTGCCGAGGCACCAGTGTCAAGATACCAATCTGAAGCGTTGGAGCCGGCAAGGGATGGATGAGCAAGAGCATCAGCAAGGTTATCTTGTGGAGGGGCATTATCATAGCGACGGCGACAACGATCAGCGGTATGGCCAGGCTTATTGCAAATCTGGTAAACAAATCTCTTCTTGGAGTTATTGTTACGGCCTGAAGTATGAGTTCTGTAACCGTCCTTGCGCTGAGAAGAGGAGCCACGGTCATTGGATGGTGCAGCATGAAAGGCAGCAGGGACAGCAACGGAAACGGACTCACCAAGAGACTTCAGAAAGATTTCAAAACTTTCAGCTTTTGGTACCAACTCATCGAATGTGAGCATTGGATCGGCAGCAAGATGAGTAGATGAAAAGGTTAGAAATTCATGACCAAGGCCTCGTAGGAACCAATGAGATTTGTCGGTGTCGTCAACCGGACGACCAATAGCAGTTAACTGGTCACACAAGCATTTGAAGCGTAGACCATATTCGGCAACAGGGCGGGAGCCACGCTTCATGAGCTGAAGCTCGTCCTTCAAGCGAAGTTCACGACTTTTGGAGCCATGGCTGAAAGCATTCTCAAGGCGGAGCCAAAGGGAGCGACAAGTGGTGGCACCGAGTGCGGCAGGCATGGCCTCCTCTTTGAGAGTAGAGAGAAGAAGACTCAAAAGATTGGAGTCCATCTCTAGCCAAGTGGCGTAGGCTGGATTTGGGCTGGATTTACCAGCCTCATCAAGAAGAACGGTGGGTGGTGGAGTAATCGATCCATCAAGATAGCCAATAATCTTTTGGCCGATAAATAGAGGGATCACTTGACCTTTCCAGGAAAGGAAGTTGGTAAGATCAAGCTTGATGGTGAGAAGATGGGAGAGAGTATTGATCAAGGTGAGATCAACGGTTGGGAGGGGTGGTGGAGCAACGGAAGAGGAGGGGGTCATGTTGGGATCGTTATTTTAGGGGTTAGCCAAAGACTCGTGATACCATATAAGAGTTATATTGAAACCACACATTTACTGTGGTGATTGTATTTCATATATATAGTGAAGTAGTACATAGAATCTATACAAGATAAGTACAAAGCTAGCAAATCTAATCAAGTAGTTAGCTAGATAAAATACAATCAATAAGGTCATATAGTTATCTTAGGAGATAACGTCTGAGGATTCTGGAGAGTCCTCAACATGGTTGTGGTGGTGGTGTTGAGGTTCGGTGGTGGCGGTCTTGAGGTGGTGGCACGGGCACCGTGGATGAGGAGTAGTAAGAAAGAGAAGATGATAAATTGAAAGAAGAAGGAACAAGAAGAAGAGAAGATAGATACCTTTTAAATTTTAATTATGTCGAACTGCACGCCTTTACTTCTAATGACATAATGGATACCTTTTAACCTAACATCATTAGAATGGAATGGCTACGAGGCCTCCGGATTTCATTATATATAATCCACCTATATTCACAACTACTCCCTCCGTTCCTACATGAATAATTATAACAAAAGAGCACAAAGTATCATTAATGCCTACTATACAATAGCAGAAATCTGTCATCAGTTAGATATCTCGAGATTGTTCCCAATAATACGTTCACGTATCGATCATTATTGTTTATTTCATTTTTTTTTCAGTATTTGGAATGACAAAGGTGTTGTCACCATTTGCGGGGATCTTCTCGGTAAGTCATCAAGCAGTAGTTCGTCATAAAGTGCAGAAACTATGAGTCCTCTAACAGTAGTTGGTTCAGAAAGGAACACTACAAGAAATCCCAGCTATAGCGACGGCTAATGGGGACGAACTAAGCTCTAACCCATTTTAATCTGTCTCTATTGTTCGATGAATAATCATTCCGTCGCTATTTAATGACGAATAAATCATTTGTCCTTAGTCCGTTGACCAATTTCGTCGCTACTTGGCGATAATAAATCATCTGTCGCTTAGTCTGTTGACCAATTACGTCGAATAAATCATTCGTCGCTTAGTTTGTTGACCATTTAAAAAAGGTGAAAACGTAAATGAGAAATTAAAATATAGTGACGGATATCACTATCTGATGCTATATAGCGACGATTTATCTATCAGTCACTAAATGTCTTATATAAAGACGAGAAGTCTTCTTCTTTCCCATTTCGCTCACTGCCTCTCCCTCATCCTCTTTGAAAAATCATGGATTCTAATTTGGTTATGCAAAATTGTGTTAGTAGAAACAATGTTACAACAATGTTGAGTATAACGTTAAGATCAATGGACATAACAACAACATTGGTCTAATTACTTGTAAACTCTTCAAATAATAAGTTGAGAAGCTAAAAGTAAATAACACAGTTTTTTCTCTTCATGGGTATAAAGAATTAACCCCACGTGGCCTCATGGCTAAATATCTATAAGTAGAAGGGAAATCTAAGTTTGATCAATCACAAGTCATAATCATATGGTAAGGTGCTAGTAGATTTTACACAGGTAATGTAACCCAATTTTAACTAATCCTAACAAAATCACGTTCACAGTTCACACGAACAAAATCAACAAGCTCGAATAAAAACTAAAACACCCAGAAGACTCTTAACATAGAAATCTAAATTGAATTATAATGAGAAATCTTCAAGTCTTCACGATGGATGTTCTAATGTATTTTATAATGTAGCATGGATACATTGAGAAGAGTCCACACAGATCTTGTTGTCTTGATAGATTGGTCTTTTTCTCCTCAACTGCTAATCAAATCTGCACTCGTCTTCTATTTGTTTAATAACTCTTAGTCCAAGTAATTAGGTCACACGCACCAGAGTCCTTATCCTAATAAAAGTTGTTCTTGTACATATTTCTTCATGAACAAATTCTAATCATACTGGGAGTCATGTAGTATCCTTGTTCTTGATTAAAACGTCTTCATAAATCTTTCTCAACAGGAAGTCTTTTGTCTTGAACATAATCTGTTTAGGAAAGACGTACACAACCAACCAAAATCGTGGAACTAATCAAATTAGTGAATAAAGGTATAATATAAATAACCATGTTAAATTATAAGTCGAAGAAATCAATGTTGAGATCTGATATGGGGACAAGTGGTAAAGCTACAAGTCGAACAACCTTGTTATGGACTCGAACGGATTACTTGTTATGACCCCTCGGACCCGAAGGTATCCACATGGGTCGAACTACTCAAGTAGTACGTTCCAAGGGTCGAACTACTCAAGCGGTACGCCCCAAGGGTCGAACTACCACGGGGGTCGAACAAGTATGCCGAACGAAAAGGCCACCTACTCGGGTCGAACACCTAGAGAAAATGTGGGACCTCTACCGTATCCTATATATATGTCCTCATTTATTGCTCGCATCATTCAGTCATTACTATTCCATTTTTCACTTCTCAACACATTGACTTGCCCACCGGTCTAACTTCGGTAGGCCGGAGCTAAGTCCCCTCCCCCTTACTTTCACCTCATTTTGCAGGCACTCATCTCCGTCCACACTCAAAATACTCCTTCCATCAGCTTCCATGGATCGAGAGATGATGATATAAACTCTCTAACCGGTTTTACCTTCATCATCTTGGCGCCGTCTGTGGGAAACGGTGACGAAAAGCCATGGCAAAACGGAAAATCGGGAAGCAACCGGGAACCACCACCAAGGATCAAGACGACACTATCACAGACCCCAAGGACCTAGAAGATACAGCAAACAACAACACCTCAGAGCGAGAAGAGGACGAAGTCTCCCCTGACCCTACTCCCCCCGCGTCGCCTTCCCACTCCGGAGGCACCTCGGCGCGGGAACCCGACAAGGCGGCACCACAAATTTTAATGACGGAAGAACAATTAGCAAAGCTTGTGCGGAGCGTATGCGAGGACGTGGTCGACCGCCGACTACCTCCAAAAAAGCCCGCTGAAAAGGCTCCCACTCGGAGCGACCGTAGCCGACCACCTCCGACAAAGCTCGCCGAGAGCGGTTCAGCCCGAAGTGCTTCCACTCGAAGTAAACACTCCGATGGGATCTCGAAGTCTACCGATAAGAGACGAGAACCCGCCCCCCAAAGCACGGGAACTAGCACGGGGAGCTCAATCGTTACCCCACGAGGAAACGACTGGAACAAGGGTAAAGGTTCGACACGAGAGAAGAACCCTCGAACCTACCCTCTCCACTCAATACCTGAGGATGTTTTGGAAATATCGGACGACGACTGCTCTGACCATGACCGACGAACGCTCGAGCGAAAAAGGGAAAAGTACGAAGAGTTACTTCGTGCGCATGACCGCAAGAAGCAGGAAACTCGTGACTCGAAGAGACCCCGTCACGATACCGATGACCTGAGGAGAAGGGACGAACGAGAAGCACGAAAGTATCACGCGACCAAAACATCCTCCGGACGCGATAAGGGTCTAGCCCCGAACCCATTATCTTCGCGACTTATGAGTCATTCGATCCCAACGGACCGAAAGATCCCCAAAAATCTCCCCAAGTACTCTGGAGTGACATGTCCCCACGAACACAGAGTGAGATTCGAGAACATGATGCAAACTTACGGACACGACGAGAAGGGAATGGTGATTGTCTTCCCCGGTACCCTCGAAGGGGTAGCCACCGAATGGTACTACAACATGCCCGAAGGATCCATCAGATCCTACTCGGACCTAGTACACGCCTTCCTAGGACACTTCACCGATTACAAGAAATCTCGACAGTCCAGTAGCTGTCTACAAGACATTATCCAAAAGAAGGATGAACCGCTTCGACGGTGGTGGCAACGGTTCAATGCGGTGGCGTTACAAGTGGATGACCATCCCATGAACTTCAGGAGACAAGCCCTTTTTACGAACACTCGGAATAGGGGTCTAGCCTCAGAAGTTTCAAGAGAAATGCCCGAAACGGCAGAAGCATTATCGAACATTGTGAACAAGTATATCGAAGAGGAAAGGATGAACAAGGAAGCGAGATTAGCCTTCGGAACGTCCCCAACTCGGGACAGAGAAGACACACCCCCTAGAAGTTCGAAGCCGGACAGAGGCAAAACCACAGTGAAGGAAGAAAGGGGGCCCGCGAAGGATCCCCCTAGAGACCGAGGATATGGCGAAAGACGCCTACCTCGAAAAAATCCAAGGCCCATTCGATATCCTCAACGACAAGTCTTCACACTTTTCGAGGACTCTTCGTTCATTCGATGGCCCAAAAAGCACAGAGAAACGAACACCACTCGAAAGTCCGAGGAATTTTGCGAGTTCCACAAACAACCGGGACATGGCACCGATCGTTGCATCGAACTGAACGAGGAGCTGGACCGAATCGTAGTCGAAGGATATGCGGAGGAGTATACCAATAAAAACGGAGTTCTCACTATAAGGCCCGTTAGCAAGAGGAAATCAGAAATAGTTCGACCAGCACCTCCACGACCCCCTTTGCCAATGCAATCGGAGGTCTACCGAGAGGCCAAGGAAATTCGGGCCGAAGGGAACAATTCCGAGAATGATCCCATATATGATGAAATTCGGTACATAGCCGGAGGTCCTACGGGAGGAGACTCTCGAAAGGAGAGGAATCGGACAGCACGACGGATGCGTAACGCCTACGCCGAAGGATCCCCAACCTTCAACGTAGGTAGTTTGGAGATCCAAAGCCGGGCTTTAGTCTTCAACGAGTCGGACGTCCCTCCCCCAGAGGTAACTCGAAACCAAGATCCGAACTTCCCTCTCGTTGTTTCGATGGTAATTTCAGGATTTCCGGTAAGGAAGATCCTTGTCGATACGGGGAGCTCGGTGAATGTCATCACCACCGCCACCTTGAAAAAAATGAAGATCGAAGGACAAGGTTTCTCGGAGGTATCGACACAACTTTCGGGGTTCGGCGGATCCGTGGTTAAACCACTAGGGACTATCTGGCTAGTCACCTCCATGGGAACCAAGCCCACCAGGGCCACGTACAATTGCCAATACGTAGTAGTGGACGATCCCATGGGCTACAACGTGCTTTTCGGAAGACCAGGCATCAACCAATTCCAGGCCGTCGCATCTACGTACCACCTTAAGATGAAATTCCCTACAGAATACGGAGTAGGGGAAGTCAAAGGCGACCCAAAGGAAGCATGGGAATGCTACTGTGCATCCACCCAACCCCCAACCAGGGTCGAAACTTTCGATACACCCCCTTCGAAGAAGCAGTGCCTCATCATCGACAACGACCAATTCGATTTCGGCCCTCGAACAGAGGAGCACATCGAACCATGTTCCGAAGTAAGGGACCTCCACCTTTTCGAGGAGTCCATGGGTCGAACCACCAAAATTGCGGACGACTTGCCGGAAGACCTCGAATTGGCTCTAATCCTCTTCCTAAGAACGAACTCAGATGTTTTCGCATGGGGAACGGCGGACTTGAAAGGGATTGATCCTCGCATCATCGTACACCGACTCAATGTGAATCCCAAGGCTAAGCCCATCAGCCAGAGACAGAGAAATTTCAGCCGAGAGAAGAACTTGATTATTGATGAAGAGGTTGCGAAATTGCTCAAGGCAGGACACATCCGACCCACTAAGTTCTCCGATTGGTTGTGCAACGTTGTTCTCGTTGGGAAAGGAAACGGAAAGTGGAGGATGTGCAATGATTTCACCGATCTCAACAAGCACTGCCCGAGGGACCCTTATCCATTGCCTCGAATCGACCAGCTAGTTGATTCGACAGCAGGGGCCGAACGCCTCAGCTTCATGGATGCTTTCCAAGGCTACTACCAAGTACCCATGGCCCGTGAAGATGTAGATAAGACGGCTTTCACCACACATTCGGGGGTCTTTTCTTTCAAAGTCATGCCTTTCGGGTTGCGAAACGCCGGAGCGACGTACCAACGGTTGGTCAATATGATGTTCGAGCAAGAGATCGGGCGAACCATGGAAGTATACGTTGATGACATGCTGGTAAAAAGCCTCGAAGCGAAAGACCACATCGAACACTTGGGTCGATGCTTCAAGATTTTGAGGAAATTCGGTATGAAACTCAACCCCTCGAAGTGCACCTTCGGTGTCAAAGGAGGAAAGTTTCTCGGGTACATGGTTACCCAAAGAAGAATCGAGGCCAACCCCGACAAAATCAAAGCCGTGCTAGATTTCCCCAGCCCGCGGAACATCAATGAAGTCCAAAAGCTAGTCGGACGAGTCATCGTCCTAAGTCGCTTCATTGCTAGATCCGGAGAAAAAAGTCTCCCTTTCCTCAAAGTGCTCCGGAACAGCAAGAGTTTCGAATGGGCGAAGAAACCGAAAAAGATTTGGAGGACCTCAAAAGCCACCTTTCGAGACCCCCACTACTCTCGAAGCCGAAAGAAGGAGACACCTTGTACCTACACGTAGCCATCTCTCAAGAGGTGGTGAGTTCGGTATTGGTAAGACTAGAGGGAAATCAACACCAGCCGATCTACTACTTGAGCAAGGTACTCACTAAGGCCGAACTGAATTACTTGGATATCGAAAAGCTCGCCTATTGCGTAGTGTTGGCGTCCCGACGTCTTCGACCCTACTTTCAAGCTCACGAAATTGTGGTCCTAACGTCCCACCCCTTGAAGAGGATCCTAGGAAAGCCCGATCTATCGGGTCGGCTAGTGAAGTGGGCTGTTGAACTCATGGAGTACGCCCTCGAATTCCAAGCCCCAAATGGCAAAAAGGTGCAAGTAATCGCGGATTTCTTCCTCGGAGTTAACGAGGAAATCGAGTATGTGCATACCATCGAAGCACTCGCCAAGGGCCAAAATATGGAACCAAGATGGGAAATTTACGTCGACGGTTCGTCCACTAGGGGCCAAGGGGGAGTAGGGATTCACATGATCGACCCCCTAGGGGTCGAAGTGGATTTCGCCGTACGCCTCGCTTTCCCCGCGACCAACAACGAAGCGGAGTACGAAGCCGCACTCCTAGGCCTTCGACTATCACTCGAAGGAGGAGCCAGACACGTACATCTGTACACTGATTCGCAATTAGTGGCCCAACAACATGCGGGAGTATTCGAAGCGAAGGAAGAACCCATGAAGCTATACTTAGCTGAACTCAAAAACATCATCCCAAGGTTCCAAAGCGTCGAAATATCACAAATATCTCGAACGCTCAACCAAGTTGCGGATGGCCTAGCAAAGTTCGGAAGTGCATCACAAACAATTGCCACCCGACAGGTATGTTCCTACCCCGAACAAATCAAATCGGTCCGTGGAAAACGGATCCATTTCACTAAAGCTTATGAAACATGTTATCACAACCAGGTCACCCTCATGACGGTGCAACAACCCGCCATTGGAGTTGACAAACTCAAAAGGCAAAAGGGCATCGAAGTTAATACCCTTGACTCCGACCACGAATGGTTGGCGGACATCAAGGTAGTAAATTCGAAACCACCCACGAAACTACCAAGTATAGTCTCAATTATTCCCCAATCAAGGAACTCACCCCCCAATCACGGGGATATTTCTCTTTTTACAGCTCTACAAACAAGGGGTGATCCCCCAAGACCGATTGGAAGCCCGAAGGCTTGGGCGAAGAGCCCAATATTTCCTCTGGGATGGGTCCGATCTATATAAAATATCGTTCGACGGACCGCACTTGAAGTGCGTCAACAAGGAAGAAGCTCAGAGCCTACTTGAAGAGGTGCATGCCGGAAGCTGTGGAAACCACTCCGGGGGAAGGGCATTGGCCCAAAAAATTCGACGTCAAGGGTTTTACTGGCCCACCATCATCAAGGACTCGAAGGCTCGAACCAAAAAGTGCGATGAATGTCAAAGGTTCGCGCGCAACAGCAAGGCTCCGGGAGGACCCCTTATCCCCACTCCGATATCTTGTCCTTTCGATAGATGGGGCATTGACATTGTAGGAAAACTCCCCACATCCACCAATCAGAAGAAATTCCTCATAGTGGCGGTGGAGTATTTTTCAAAGTGGGTCGAAGCAGAAGCAGTGGGAAAAATAACCGAAACAGTGGTGAGAGATTTCATCTGGAGAAATATCGTCTGCCGATTCGGGCTTCCACGAGTCATCGTGTCCGATAACGGAGCCCAATTCGCGGGGAAAAAGTTGAGAGCTTGGTGCACGGAGTTGGGGATCAAGCAAAGTTTCACTTCGGTTGGACACCCGCAAGCCAACGGACAGACAGAGGTCACTAATCGAACTATCGTTGAAAATCTCAAAAAAAGACTAGGACGGTCGAAAGCCGAGTGGGCTGACGAACTGCACGGAGTTCTATGGGCCTATCGAACGACACAGAGACATCACCGAGGCCGTCCGTTCCGAGTCACGGTTGTCGTCCGAACCCTCAACCTGGTTCGAGGGAGGAACACTAGTACCGGGCACCAACTCCTGAACAGTCCCACCCGCGGCACCGGATCCTGATTCGCCGCCAAGATCCGCGTTCGGAATAGGAGTAAGATGTGGAGCAACAGAGGGATCAACTATGGTCGAAATGTTGTGCGGCCTCGACTCCGTATACTTCGGAACCGTGTTTTTGTTCGCAAGAGACAGAGCCCTTCGGGCCAAGAATTCCTGAGACAGCTTCATCCAATAACCTACGAAGAAAACACGTCGAACAGGTTAGTAAAAAAAAAAAAAAAAAAAAAAAAAAAACAAGAACAAGGCAACAGAAGGAAAAACGTACCCAAGTCTCGGATATTCCCTCGAATCTCTGGTTCCACCGAAGACACGCCCCCAAGGTATAGGATCGGCTCCACCAAGAGACTGTATGGGATTATCCGATCCTCGGGCGTTCGACCCCGGTAGGCATCAGCCCATTCGTTTCGACGGGCAAGAATGGTAAGCACACCATCATGACGGCGCCATAATCGAGGAGTCGGAACCACTCCGGGGGTGCCATTTTCGTTCGGGGGCATCCGAACGAAAACATAACGCCTCTTGTATCCAGGGCCGTGAGAAGACTGGAACTTTGTGAAGAGTTCGAAGTGTCTAGTGGCCGAGAAGTAATAAAAGCAACCTCCATCTTTGCTTTCAACCATCGAGAAGAAGTGTAGAAAGTTCGAGACAGTCACTTTCCGGTTGATAGACTTGCACCACACACAAAATGCAATCATCATCCCCACCCCATTCGGCAATAGCTGAGTCGGACATAACTCCAAAGAGTCCAAGATGTGGACCACTCCTTCACATATCGGGAACCTAAAACCATGCTCTAAGGCTTGGATGGTTATGGCAATACAATCAGAGGGAGGGTTGTACATCCTATCGTTCGGGCCAGGCAAGATAATCTCATACGTCCTAGGGATCCCAAATTTGTGGTACAAGGACTCAGCTTCCTTTTTCCGAACCGAACTGACATCCGTCGGAAGCCTATTATCCGAATTCGCTTCCATCAGAACTTCGTCCAAAACCGCCTCGTCTTGATTCTCGGCGGGCTCGGCCATCTCAAGAACCCGACTTTGGCTCCTCAAAAGTCGAGTCGTCAGCGAGGGGCCAGGTTTGTTCGCCGGTAAAAGGGATCTCCGAATTACCTGGTTCGAGGTTAAAAAGGGGGACGAATCAGAAGGGGAGAAAGGGCCACTATCCCTACCTAAAGAGTTCGACCTTTTGTTTACACTAAAAGAGTTTGCATTGTTCGAATCATCACCGGCACCGGGTTGGTCAGCATTTCGTTTCGACATCCTTACAAAAACTACCAAAAGGAACAATCAGTTCGGATCCAACCCGAAATCCACTAGCTATCGAAAGGATGTAAAAACGAAAAGTTCAATCGACCCGACTACAAGTGTTCAACCACACAAACTACCCAAATCAAAAAGAGACAAGGCAAAGAACTACATGTTCGACACCTACTATTTCGTTCGACACGGCTCGACACGCAAGGCAATGACTATATGCAAACTAATTTATTTGACACCTACAAGGAATTATGAATTCCCATGTCGAACGAATTCGACGCTAACACATGGGAGACTCGTTCGACACAAGCAAACCCGACACATTCGTTTGAGAATCCAAGAGCAAATTCGTTCGAGCGAATTTGTTCGGACAAAGCATACGCTCGAACAAATTCTTTCGAAAGAATTCATTCGAGCGTATAAGGTTGTTCGAACGTGACACACCCCCAAGAATTCGACACACAAAGACGAAAAGGCGAAAACTACCCGTTCGACCCAACTACCAGGAAACATGTTCGACTCAATGACCGAAAGCGCGTTCGACCCATCTCGGTAAAACGCGTTCGGCCCATCTCGGTAAAACACGTTCGACCCAACTCGATAAAATGCGTTCGACACCGACAACCCAACCGACACCGGCACAAGAACGTTTTCGACACAAGGAAACGACTTCAACAAGGAATTTGGCGAATTCCGGTGTCGCAAAAGGATTGTTTCGACACAAGCGAACTGGTTGTGTCGAACATAAACAATTTGCTTAGACACGGCTCACGACGCGAAGCAAACCGGTTCCACACCCAAATTATTTCGAACCGGGTAATGAATTCGTTCGACACATGGGAAGTTCAAACGACGGACAGGTCACGGACGAAACAAGCAAATTCGTTCGAACCAAAGCAAATTCGTTCGACACACGGATTCGTTTCGATTCACAACAAACAAATTATTTCGACACATCTACCATGAAACGCGTTCGAGTCATGAAACGCGTTCGATCCGGTAAAACCAACTCGTTCGACCCGGTAAAACGCGTTCGAGCCATGAAACGCGTTTCGACACCGACACCCCGCTACCCATTCGACACCGACACGGCTCGACTCCAACACAAGGCAACACCTATGCTTTCGACTAATTCGACCCCCAAATAGCTACCCAAACCGAAAAACCAAGCAAGAAAACCGAACGTTCGACCCATGTGTTCGACACTATGACACCCGACCGTTCGACCCGCCACAATTGTCTAAACCAAAAAGAAAGACGGAGGGAGGAGAGCGCGACGGGATCGATCCGCGCGGTAAGGAATCCCGCCGGAATCTCCGCCAAAGAGACAAGCGCCCGCCCCAATTTACGAGAGAAAAGGTGCAATCAACACAATAATACACACACATAGCATATGAAGATGAAAAGAAGAAGAGAGTGCTCTAGACCACCATAAAATCATCAATATCGGAAAGGTAAGACGACAAAGAAGCAAAAGAAAGAGCATTTAGCCGAATTAAACAAAGAAGCAAGGGGAAGCATACCTGGAGCGAACGACGGTCTAAGGGCGGCTTCCGGGAACAAAAGGCCGGTGACAATCGAGCGAAATTAGCGAAGGAGTCGGAAGAGAAAGGACACCAGAGAAGATAAGTGTAAGAGGAGAGGTAGAGATGAAAAGAAAAAGAAGGGGAGGAGGATCTATAAACCCCTTTAAAACCACTCCTTCCAACACGGAATTTACCAAGGTACCCCTCACACAAATTCAAAATTCAAAAAGACCCAAGTTCATGTCAGATCCCGCCACAGCGATATCTCGAACACTGAATCTTTGAACTTTCGATGGTTTCCTTGCCATCATCCATCGAAACCTGGGGGACTCATGATATGGGGACAAGTGGTAAAGCTACAAGTCGAACAACCTTGTTATGGACTCGAACGGATTACTTGTTATGACCCCTCGGACCCGAAGGTATCCACATGGGTCGAACTACTCAAGTAGTACGTTCCAAGGGTCGAACTACTCAAGCGGTACGCCCCAAGGGTCGAACTACCACGGGGGTCGAACAAGTATGCCGAACGAAAAGGCCACCTACTCGGGTCGAACACCTAGAGAAAATGTGGGACCTCTACCGTATCCTATATATATGTCCTCATTTATTGCTCGCATCATTCAGTCATTACTATTCCATTTTTCACTTCTCAACACATTGACTTGCCCACCGGTCTAACTTCGGTAGGCCGGAGCTAAGTCCCCTCCCCCTTACTTTCACCTCATTTTGCAGGCACTCATCTCCGTCCACACTCAAAATACTCTTTCCATCAGCTTCCATGGATCGAGAGATGATGATATAAACTCTCTAACCGGTTTTACCTTCATCAAGATCGATGTCAAGTCAACGATGTTTACTCAACATATGTCATATAACATTGAACATAATATTTTGAAAACACATGCACTTTCAATCTCCTCCATTTTACTTTTCTTAATTCACAGACGTTAGAGTTGAATATCAATCTAATTAGTTCAACCAATTGATTAGCAATAAGATAATTTCTTCAACAAAGGACAATAAAGCCAAATATCTTTTAAGGAACATTAAACATACTTTATTACTACCTCCATCCCTTAACAAATGAAACACTTTATTTTATTGACTTTTCGAGAGTCAGTTTGACCTCGTATTAATTCCAAATTATAAAAATAAAAATAATTAATAATTTAATATAATGAAAATATAAACCTTCTAGTTTTATAATATAATATTTTTAATTATTTTTATTATATAATTTGAGATTAATACGAGGTCAAACTGACCCTAAAAAAATCAACAAAATGAAGTGTTTCATTTGTTAAGAGACGGAGGTAGTATATAATAACTCACTGCATACACACCATGGTGTAGAAACCCAGTTGTAAGGAGAAAGAGATATGCCTATCTCCTTCTTTTTGGGTGAGAAAGGCAAAAAGCCTTTCCTTTCACAGTGACTCTGGCCAAAAAGTTCTCTCTTATTTTAATCAACCCCCTGAATCTCACCCCTTTGAGAAATACTTGTGCTGCAAGTTTAAATTCAAATTTAGAAAGGGTTTTGAGGTATAATCTCTTGGGCTATATTGATTGTCATGGTTCTAATGTTGCCCGTATTGCATGTTTTGTTGAAGGCTTGGGTTTTGAGGATAATGTAGAGAGTTGTGGTCATACTATATTGGATATTTCTTAGATTTGATTGTAGTGAAGTTGCTTGCTGTGAGGCTATTTAGACTTGGGTGACAGTCAGATATTGGGTATAGATTGATGAACTGGTTTCTTGTATTTTGGGTAGATAATCTTTGGAAGGCGGAGAATGTTCCGTTATGTTAGTTGTATTTGTTTTGAGCATGTCTTATGCTCCGTTATCAATAAAATTGTTTTGCCGTTTCAAAAAAAAAATGTTGCCCCTACGTACATTCCCAACATCATTGGCAACATTTGTGCTAGCACTGGTTCCAAAATCTACAAGTGGTAGCATCAGAAGGGAGTGGATGCACTCCAAGGAAGATTGTGTTTGCATTACTTAGGCCGACCGCAACAGGCGTTTGATCAAATTTGATGAAACGTTTGTCAACCAAAACCTTTGTCTCCATCCACAAGTTTAAGCGTTAGATGAGTTTACATAGCAAACGCGTAAACTGTCTAAAATTACTCAATTACTCAAACCCTAATCTAATAGCCCATTTCCTTCCATCTCTCTCGGTTTCCATCAGTATCCTTAGCCGCCCACATCTAAATGTTATCCATTCTCTCTCCTTCATCTCTTGAAACTCTTCATTCTTAGATCAAAATATCCACATTACTAGTTCAAAATGCATTCACAAAATACTACTACTGTACTACACATTCTCTCGCAAGTCGCATCTGAAACTTCTCTGATCTGTCTCTTTATGGCCGACGGTGTGAGGTAGCGCTACAACAAATAAAAAGCCCAAAAGGAAAAAAAGGATATTGACCTCATGCAGAACAACAAAGGCAACTTTCAGCTAGGCTAGAACTAAATGGATACATTGTTAGCGAAAATGACCAAATTGATACACTGTTAGCAAAATAGTCAAATTGATATGCAACCCCTCTATGTGATACTATGTGATACAATATTAGCGAAAAATATGAAAATAGAAAATAATCAGTAATAAAGCAAAGTAAATGTTGATGGGAGAATACATGCATGGAATATATATTGAACTCTTTATAGTTGTGAACAAAGTTATCGTTCTCCCTATCATGAACTCATTTATGTATGATAGGGGTAAAAACTGTTGTAAGCGTGAGGCTTTATTTTCTGGAACAAAGTGTTTGAACAATATAGAGTGAGAGTGAAACAAGGCGAGTAGAGTCGATAGTTTGACTATCTCTCCTTAAGACAAGATTGCCCCGCTCGTGGTGCTTACGGAATTATGGCAATAGTCTCCCAGGATAAAACTACTCTTAAGACGGCTAAGGAGCACTCCAATAGCCGAATCTATCGAACATACTTTGAGTATGAAGAATGCAAGAGAGAAAGAAGAGAAGAAGAGAGAAGGAGATGGAGTTTTCAAGTGTGTTGGAGAAATGAATCTCCTTCTCTATTTATACTTCTCGAGAGTCATCATTGAAAGTGTTCAAGACCCTTCAGAAAGGTTTTAATTAATAGTTACACAACTATTCATTAAAAGTCATATACTTTGAAAACACAACCAATCACCAAAAGGCACAACTTTTCGCCAGATTTGAATCTGAATAGGTTTTAGTTGCATGCAACTTTTCACTAACAGACATGTTGGTTCAAATGGCATGAGTTCAAGCTGGCTGTCTAGGAGGTTCTGTGTTCGAACCCCAGCATCCGCATATTATATTTTTGGGCTTTTTGGGCCTTATTTTCATCTCCAACTATGCTATATACAATTTTGGTTGCATATTACATACCTCTTTAATTTTCTCATGAATTTTAGCACAATTGAACTTTCATCCATGTGTGTATAAATGCCTTAATTAATTCAAGTATTGATCTATCCACTTATTGCATTAATCACCCTTTCACCTCAAGGGGATTTTAGTGATTTAACACGTTCTAGTGACACACACGATTACGAAACCGTGTTGGGCGCCCTTAGACCAATACAACAAACGAATTGAAAGCGCATTCGTTTTAACTAAAATTCCCAACAATCCCCACATGAAAGGGAATTGATGCACTTGCATTCATTCAGTGAGGAATGATAGCATCGGGATAGATAGCTTCCGCTTTGAATCTTCCGTAGTGAAATACCTTCGGATATACTTGCCACGCGGTGGACGTGATGCCTTGAACCGGTCGGCGTTTTATGTATACCAAGACAAAGATACTCACACTATCACAACTCGGTACTCGTTTCAGGTTCTTACGGTATGTCCGTTTTGGCCGTGGACAACTCCTGGTTTCATAAGTGCTTTCATTTGAAGCGGCCTGTCTTCGCACTTAGATAGGTGAACTCCCAAAAAGAACATCCTGCCAATGTTCCACTTGATTCAAGGATGAACTCAAGTTTGGGATTCATTAAGAGTGTAAACTCATCCTTTACCCCTTGCAGGATAGCACTAAATGTCTTACACGGGAATGGATTTTTGGAGTAAAAATCACAAGTGATTTTCATCCGGAGTGCTCTTACTTCTTAGTGTATTTTAACACACTCTCGAAGCGCTAAACTGAATTCGTACCGCTTAGTTTTCCACATTGAACCAAATTCTTGGGATCTCCAGTCAGTATGGTTGGGTATCCACCGTACAAATTCTTTATATTATGGGTTTTAAACCCATTCCCCTAGACAAGCAGTTTGTTCGATCTCCAGGTAGGCCTTTTGTTAGTGGATCCGCGATGTTATCTTTTGATTTCACATAATCCAAAGAGATAACTCCCATGGAGAGTAACTGCCTAATGGACTTATGTCTACGACGAATATGTCTAGACTTACCATTATACATTGTACTTTGTGCTCTACCTATTGCCGATTGACTATCACAGTTAATCGTTATTGTAGGCACAGGTTTATCCCAGCAAGGGATACCTTCTAACAGGTCATGAAGCCATTCAGCTTCTTCTCCTGTTTTATCCAAAGCAATAAACTCTGATTCCATAGTCGACCTTGAAATGAGAGTTTGTTTGGATGATTTCCAGGACACCGCTCCTCTGCCTATGGTAAATACATACCCACTAGTGGCTTTGGAGTTTGTGTTATCGGATATCCAGTTAGCATCGCTGTATCCTTCCAGGACAGCTGGATATCTCGAGTAATGTAGACCATAGTTGAGTGTATGTTTCAAGTATCTCAATACTCTATCCAACGCAATCCAATGGTCTTCGCCTGAATTTTGTGTAAATCTTGCTAACTTGTTGACTGGGTATGCTAAATCTGGTCTTGTACAATTAGTTATGTACATAAGACAACCTATGATTTGTGCATACCGACTTTGATCTATGGGTTTTCCATAATTCTTCTCAATGCTTTTGTTCACATCCATTGGCGCTCTCAATGGTGATAAATCTAAAGCGTCAAATCTCTTTAATACATCCTTGATGTAATGAGACTGTGAAAGAGCTAACCCATCAGAAGTCTTAGTAATCTTAATTCCTAAGATTACATCAGCTATGCCCATGTCTTTCATGTCAAATAATTTCTTTAACATATTCTTGGTTTCCAAAATCAGTTTTGGATTGCTCCAAGTTATGAGCATATCATCAACATACAGACAAATCATTACGAAGGATTCAGAATCCCCTTTCATGTATAAGCATTTGTCACACTCATTTATGGAGAAACCTTGAGATAATAAAGCATGATCAAATTTCTCATGCCATTGTTTAGGAGCTTGTTTCAATCCATACAATGATTTTTTAAGACGACACACTTTGCTTTCTTGTCCAGGAACTAGATACCCCTCGGGTTGTTCCATATAAATTTCTTCTTCTAAATCACCATTTAAGAAGGTTGTCTTAACATCCATTTGATGTATTTGAAAGTCATGTAAAGCGGCTATGGCAATGAATACTCTTATGGATGTTATTCGAGACACGGGAGCATATGTGTCAAAGTAGTCTAAGCCTTCCTTTTGTCGGTATCCTTTTACTACCAACCTAGCCTTATACTTGTCAACAGTTCCATCGGCTTTCATTTTACGCTTAAGAATCCACTTGCAACCTAGTGGCTTTATTCCAGGAGGAAGATCAACCAGTTGCCAAGTGTGATTTTGTAGGATGGATCCTATCTCACTTTCGATGGCTTCCTTCCACAAAGGAGCATCCGAAGAAGACAACACTTCCTTTATTGTCTCTGGATCATTATTTTCTACCAAATAAGAGGTTAGAAAATCTGGACCAAAGTTCTTTGGTTTCTTGGCACGTCCGGTACGTCGAGGTTCAATGTCATGAGTCTCTTATTATTCTCTTGCATTGAACTTCTCTTACGTTTCTTTCCACTAATTTCAATGTCATGAGCCTTAATATTCTCTTGCATTGAAATGCTAGGAAAACCACTAGATTCAAGATCATGAGCCTTGGTTATCTCTTGACTTGAACTAGGCACCGTGCTAGAAGTCCCCACATTTGATCCATTCTCTTCACTTGGCGCATAATTTTTATCTTCAATGTCATGAGTCTTGGTTATCTCTTGCATTGAATTCTTATCTTCGCCAAGTTCTCTTTCTTGAATTTTAAGAAAATTCAAGTCTTTCTTTTCTTTTCTAGGAAAATTATTTTCAAAGAAATAAGCATTCCTAGATTCAATGATTGTCCCCACATTTATATCGCTTATTTCGGATCGATGAACTAAGAAGCGATATGCATTACTATTGTTTGCATATCCTATGAAAATGCCATCAATAGTTTTAGGACCAATCTTTACTTGTTTAGGCTTAGGTACATCCACCTTTGCTAAACATCCCCACAATTTTAAGTATTTAAAAGTTGGAGGGTTTCCTTTCCATAACTCGTATGGTGTCTTGTTACTATTCTTGCGAGGGATTCTATTCAGAATTTTATTCGCCGTTAGAATGGCGTCTCCCCACAAGTTCTGGGGTAAACCAGAAGTTATTAACATAGCATTCATCATCTCCTTCAATGTTCGGTTTTTGCGTTCATCAATACCATTTGATTGAGGAGAATATGGGGCAGTAGTTTGATGGATGATACCATGTTGAGAACAAAATTCATCAAATGGTGCTCCATACTCCCCACCTCTATCACTACGAATTGCTTTAATTCGTAAACCAAGTTGATTCTCAACTTCAGTTTTAAATTGCTTGAAAGCATTCAAGGCCTCATCTTTGCTATGTAACAAGTAAACATAGCAATACCTTGTACTATCATCAATGAAAGTCACAAAGTATTTCTTACCTCCTCTTGTTTGTACAAATTTTAAGTCACATAGATCACTATGAATTAATTCTAGAGGAGATGTCTTCCTGTCTACAGATTTGAAAGGTAATTTGTAAATTTTGCTTCTACACATACCTCACATTTGTGTTGTGGGTCTATGTCGAAAGAAGGCAACAAATCATTATTTACAAGTTTCTTGAGTGACTTGTAGTTAACATGTCCAAGTCTATTATGCCACAAATTAGAAGATTCAACCAAGTAAGCAGAAGAGAACTTTTCATTTCCAACTTTGTGGGTTACAGACATTACATTGACCTTGAAGAGCCCGTCAGCGACGTAGCCTCTTCCAACAAACAAACCATTTTTGGTTATTACAAATTTTTCAGACTCAAATGCTAGTTTAAAACCAGCCTTGACCAAGAGAGATCCAGAAATCAGGTTCTTGCGAATGTCCGGGACATGCATCACATCCTTAAGGACAAGTTCCTTTTCCGAAGTCAATTTGAGGATCACATTTCCAACACCTAGCACCTCCGATGAAGCCTGATTTCCCATGTAGAGTCTCTTGTCCGAAACTGGGGTGTAGGTAGAGAAGACACTCTTGTCAGAGCATATGTGCCGGGTCGCACCGGTATCCAACCACCATTGATTCGGAGTTTCCACCAAGTTTGCTTCAAGAACAACTGCAGAAAATTCCGTAATCATGTCTTCCACTTCATTCACATCAGAGGAGGGTGTTTCTTCAACAATGTATGCTTTTGCCTTTCCTTTCTTTTCTTCTTTGAGTTGCTTTTTGAAAGAACGGCAATCCTTCTTCATGTGTCCAGGCTTTTTACAATGGTGACGAATCCCATTGAACCTTTTTGCGGGTTGTTGAGTATTAGAATTTCCTTCATCTTGGCGTTTACGCTTTTTGGATTTGTCCTTCGACTCCACCAAGTTAGCTTTAGCCTCCAAAGGTTGTTTCTCCTTGCTCAAAGCTTTCTTATTGTCTTCTTGAATCTGGAGTTTGACAATAAGATCTTCCAACTTCATTTTCTTGGACTTCAATTTCAAGTAGCTGCTAAACTCTCCCCAAGAAGGCGGAAGTTTTTCAATTAGAGAAGCAACCAAGAAAGCTTCGTTGGGCTTCAAATTTTCAGAATCCAACTCATGCAAAATCATTTGAAATTCTTGCACTTGACTCGCAACGGACTTGGAGTCAACCATTTTGTAGTTGAGGAATTTGGCGACCATGAATTTCTTCAAGCCAGCATCCTCGGCACTATACTTCTTCTCAAGTGATTCCCATAGAGTTTTGGCATGATCCACATCACAATAAACAATGTAGAGAGAATCGGAAAGACAATTCAGAATGTAATTCTTACACATGAAGTCATTGTGCACCCATCCATCATAGGCAAGTTGCTTCCTCTTGTTTTCATCAATGATGGACTGTTTTTCTTCGGCATTAGCATTTGGATTTGCATCAACATCGGCCAGAATGGGTGGAGAGGGAATGTCATCTTGAATGTAGGATGAAGTTCCAAGAGTAGTGAGATAGAACAACATCTTTTGCTTCCATCGTTTGAAGTTGGCACCTCCAAACTTCTCCGGTCGTTCGTTTGGTATGATTGTACGGGAACCTTCATTAGTAGCCATTGCTCAAACACCACAATCTTGTCTTAAGTTTGTTGTAAGCGTGAGGCTTTATTTTCTGGAACAAAGTGTTTGAACAATATAGAGTGAAACAAGGCGAGTAGAGTCGATAGTTTGACTATCTCTCCTTAAGACAAGATTGCCCCGCTCGTGGTGCTTACGGAATTATGGCAATAGTCTCCCAAGATAAAACTACTCTTAAGACGGCTAAGGAGCACTCCAATAGCCGAATCTATCGAACTTACTTTGAGTATGAAGAATGCAAGAGAGAAAGAAGAGAAGGAGATGGAGTTTTCAAGTGTGTTGGAGAAATGAATCTCCTTCTCTATTTATATTTCTCAAGAGTCATCATTGAAAGTGTTCAAGACCCTTCAGAAAGGTTTTAATTAATAGTTACACAACTATTCATTAAAAGTCACATACTTTGAAAACACAACCAATCACCAAAAGGCACAACTTTTCGCCAGATTTGAATCTGAATAGGTTTTAGTTGCATGCAACTTTTCACCAACATACATGTTGGTTCAAATGGCATGAGTTCAAGCTGGCTGTCTAGGAGGTTCTGTGTTCGAACCCCAGCATCCCCAAATTTTATTTTTGGGCTTTTTGGGCCTTATTTTCATCTCCAACTATGCTATATACAATTTTGGTTGCATATTACATACCTCTTTAATTTTCTTATGAATTTTAGCACAATTTAACTTTCATCCATGTGTGTATAAATGCCTTAATTAATTCAAGTATTGATCTATCCACTTATTGCATTAATCACCCTTTCACCTCAAGGGGATTTTAGTGATTTAACACGTTCTAGTGACATACACGATTACGAAACCGTGTTGGGCGCCCTTAGACCAATACAACGAACGAATTGAAAGTGCATTCGTTTTAACTAAAATTCCCAACAAAAACCTCTACCTCCATTACACAATTCAAAACTTATAAAACATAATTTTCATTTTAAGCAATTTAAGGAATGAAGTTATAATGAATGAAGTAAGCGCTCATTGTCCAATGTTCACAAAGGTAAATCATGAGCATTTAGAGGTCTTCGTTCTTGGGGGATTCCGTCTTCTTGGAAGACTCCTCTTCCTTCTTCTTCTTGTCCTTCTTGGATTTTTTCTTATCTGAAGATTTCTCTTTCTTCTTGGTAGATTCATCTTCCTTGTTGGAAGGTACACCACAGATTGAAGGATTTTGTTTGCCACTAAGCTTAGGCTTGATATTTTTACATATGCTAGTGGTAGATCCACGTTTACCGTTGTATGTGAGGTCAATGTTACTAATCTTTACTCCTTCACATGGCTTGGCACTACTGCAAGAAAATACCACGGCTTCTGGAGTGGATGATGTTCCCCGGATGTCCTTAATTGTAACATCTCTAATCTGTATTTTTGATGGCGCCTACATGAACAAGCAAGCATCGGATATTATATACATAAATTGATATTGGACTACTACTAAGCTTACACCAATATTGATCACGATATTAAGGTGTTCATCTCATTGTGAAGAAATGAAATAAGTCAACACAATGAGTTAACAATGTTGCATCACACCTTAATATGAATATGCAATAATGAGATGTTTAATTCTGAGAGATAACTTACATCTAATTTGCAGAGATTATGCGGACAATACTCTTGATCAAAGATGATTGGTTTACCAACATTCTCCATGATAAGGTCTTCGAAATGCAAATCAGAGATTACTATCTCGCCTGGGGCAGAGGGCCAAGTCTTGATTCGAACGCCATGTTCTGTTCCCTTGAATGTACAGTTCTTGACATAGATACCTGTGACATCCTTTTCTTTTGGGTTCTTACCAAGACTTCCTATGCTAATGCCGTGGCCTGGGCCACATTTCACATTTGTGATGTGATAATCTTTTGATTCATCGCCAATAGAGATGCAATCATCTCCAGTCTCAATTGTCGAATCAATGAAGTGGATATTAGTTGAACGTGCGACATGGATTCCATCAGTGTTCGGGGAGTCACCAGGTGCAGATATGGTAAAGCGTTTGAATGTTACATTGTAACTAGACATAAGGTTTACTTGGAAATTCTTGCTGTCTTTGATTGTCACATCATGGATGTGTGAGTGATTGAGGAAATTCAAGCTCAAGTTCTACAAACACACAAAAAGTATTAGTTGTAACTGTAATTATAACAAAATATGGAGCGTCCAGAACTGATATAATGTCTCAATATATATATACACATAAAATTAAATCCATTTGTATAAATTAACACGCTCTCTTTCTTAATTTTATTGTGGATATGCATTTAATTTGTGTAAAATAACTTACAATTGGCGTCTTTCCAATTTTGCTTTTAGAACCAAGATGGTAGTCGTTTTTCTTCCATGTCTCTTGACCTTGGCCGTCGAAAACTCCACCTCCAGAGATTTCCAAATTTTCCACGTAATTGATTGTAACCCAATCCGCTTCCTTGTCTGGTAGGCAACCTTGGGGGGCTTTCAATGTACCTTCGACCTTTAGATGAATCGATGGAGACTTGCCTTTCCCCCCAAGCAATTTTACTTGGCTTAGCTGCCACGTTCCTTTTGGAATCACTACAGTCACCGGTTCAGATAATGCCACCGCCTCTGTCCATGCTTTTAACAAAGCCTGTGTATATATATAGCAAGTTTATGTAACTAT
Organism: Plantago ovata; assembly: GCA_028274465.1. Classification (NCBI taxonomy): domain Eukaryota; kingdom Viridiplantae; phylum Streptophyta; class Magnoliopsida; order Lamiales; family Plantaginaceae; genus Plantago; species Plantago ovata. The sequence continues at coordinate 107,546,605 of CM051457.1, read as the reverse complement.
TTATTCCTATCCATCTCAATTCGCATATCATTGGTTAACCATTATTGTTAGTGCATTTACCTGGCTAATATCGCCGTCAGATTTTGCACCATATTTGGTAATATCAAAGGTCTTTCCGCTAGCTTTTTCAAGGCATGCCAACAATGACAATGCCAGGAAGATTGATGCAATGCAAATCTTTGTCATTTTCCACCTATTGATGCTTCTTACGAAAAAATTGTGACCATATATATTCATAGTGTGATTGTTGAGAAATTTTCGGCATCATACTGTCTTTTAACCACAACCACAGAGCTTTTTTCTGAACATATGAGTCATATGACCCATACATATTGTTCATTACTATGTTTAGATTTAGTGGGGGAAACATGATTGTTTTTATACGGTATAGTAATAATACATATTTGATCAACTAGTCTGTACATATTCTAGAATGCGCGTGCTACGCTATGTGTATGAAACAAGTTATTGTAACTTTATTTATTAGAATTGAGTCATCATGCCTTATGCCTTTAGAAGGTCTTGTAAGGGGAAGAAGTTATCAAATCTTATATGTTAATTTCAGAACCTACTATGAAGCGATGTGAGATGGAGTTTAACATGCCCCCTCATGTGTAGGCCGGTATGACCATCGACTCTACAACATGGAATGCCGAATATATATCGGTTCAAACCCAACATGAGTAAACAACCATCACCGACTTAGGCCTTCTCTGATAACATATTAAAATTGGGCCATCATCCCCTCAAAAGGACTTGTAAGGAAAGAAAGTTATCCAATTTTATATGTTGATTTCACGATCTACTATCAAGCGATGTAGGATGAGGATTACCATTATTTATTCTTTTCAAATCTTAAACTTATTGGCAACAAACACATTTAATTGAACATAATTTTTGCTACTCCACCTCTTTTTTGCCAATTACTTCGTATATAATAGTATAAAGGGCGATTTTCACCGAATTACCACCTTTCAAGTTAGTCTAATACTCATCTGTTTTTTTATACATTCTATACGTATTCAATTTTTGTACGTAATTTTAGATTCTATATGTTTCTATTTTTGGCAAACTTTAATCTCACAACTTTATTGTGGGTCCTGTCACTAAACCAACACACTACACTCATTATACAAACCTCCTAAAACTCCGATTCAAAATCAAACGTATCGAATCTAAAAAAATGATGAGTATCATTTTGGTTCTCAATGATTTGTATATTACTTTGACAAACAGATTTTGGCATGTGGAAAAATTATATTTACAAGGAAGGACAAATGTCAACAACAATGACGATGATATGTCATAGGAGAGAAAGTCATAATATCCCAAAGTGCCTTTCTTTTCTTTATTTTCCTTTAAATTATATATTCCACTTTATTACACTCAACTCCCAAAACTTTCAAATTCTAATAAATAAGTAGAGAAATTTTACTTTTCATAATTTATCTCCCGTCTTCTTCCCAAATTAAGAAAAAAACAAAAAAGCAAACAAGGAGCTAGATCGGAGCTCCGAAACTCCAATATAGTGCGGAAATGTTATTGAAATAGAATTCAACAACTTGTGTTTTTTTGCTTTTTTCGGGCCTTTATAACTTGGTCATCTCTAATTTTTTTAGGAGATGGTTATATCGCGGTAACTATCTATGGTTGTAGTATTGATGAAAGAGAAAAAAATGAAGAAGAAAAAATATCTATGTAAAATACAAAATATTTTGGTTAAATACTTAAAAGTGTAATAATAAAAATTTATGTTTTATAAGTACACAAAAAGACCTGCCAAGTCTATGAACAAGAATACGGCTTAGCGCGTAGGTAGACAGAAGAAGGGCCCCTCCCAGCTGTTTCTATATATAGAAGCTCTTGGGTAACACTTAGAGCTAGGTGTCACTCAATCATCCTATCAATATACTACTCTCTAAACAGCTATTTCATAGCTCAAGTAAAGTTTCGTTAAAAGGGATTAACTCCCTTTCTCCCTATAGGTGCAGGTTCAAAAGTGCATAGTACAGGAGGAAAACGATGAAGTAGAGTTGGTGGCCTTGATGTTCCAGTAATGTTCTCACTATATAAGTAATGATATACCATTTGACTATATCAGTAGTAATATTACTTTTATCACTTTAATTCCGAAGGTGGATAACCCCGTTGGTTTAGGTGACTTACTAATTTCCATCGTGTAAATAGCTTATGGAAGTTAATTGGTAAGGTGTTGGCTTCTCGGTTAGGAAAGGTGATGGAGAATGTTATTTAGATGATCAAACATGTACTGGTGTTAATTAGATAATCAGTCTAAACATAGATATGACAAATAAAGTAACTACTGGACAATTTAATAGTTACTAACATAGAAATTTAACTTGTTCAACCTGAAAAGTAGCAATCTGAACCGTGCATGAACGTTGTTAATACATATCTCCGAAACAAACTCAACTGACCAAAGTATAAATCCAGTCACAATCTCATCACTTAGAAACCTCGATAAATAATTATCACCAATCATCATCAATTAAAAAAAAAAATTCAGACACATATACATATACATAGGAAAAAAAAGGGGTAAAAATCTGAAAAAATAGTAAAAAAAGACCAAAAAATGTATTGAAGCAATGTTCTTCACTTTTGTATTGTTGGCCTGCATCTTTAATGCGAACGCTGCGGTCTTCGACATCACCACCTATGGCGGAAAATCTGATAGTGATATCAAAGAGGTAGATGTCTTAATAATAATATCTAATATCATGGTGATAGTCGATATATATTGGCATAATTTTTTATATATGTTTACAGCCTTTGTTGAAAGCATGGACCGAGGCCACAGCATCATCTGAAGCCGCGAAAGTGGTGATTCCACCAGGGAGGTGGCCGCTGAGCCAAATCAAGTTGTTAGGGGGTACAAACAAGTCTCCGATTGAACTCAATGTTCAAGGTACAGTGGTTGCTCCCCGAGGTTCCCTACCAGATAAGGATTCAGAATGGATTACAATCAATTACGTGTCTGATTTGGAAATCTCCGGTGGTGGAGTTTTTGATGGACAAGGTCAAGATGCTTGGAAGAAAAACGACTTTAACCAAGAGAAAAGTACATGTGGAAAGACTCCAATCGTAAGTTATTGCACAAGTCCATAAGTAGAAGTACTTTATAAAATCACAATATACCAGTGTTTATCGAAATGAATGCATGGTCGGATATGTTTTTGATATCCATAGGTTATAACTAACAATTCATAAATATGTGATTGTAGAACTTAAGCTTGAATTTCATCAACAACTCATACATTCATGACGTGACCGTCAAAGATAGCAAGAATTTCCAGGTCAATTGTATATCTAGTACCAATGTAACATTCCAGCGGTTTACTGTCTCTGCACCCGAAGGAGCCCCAAACACCGATGGAATTCATATTGCACGTTCAAATCAGATCAATGTCCTTGACTCAACCATTCAGACTGGAGATGATTGCATTTCTATTGGTGATGACTCAAAAGACTACCATATCATGAACGTGACTTGTGGTCCTGGCCACGGGATTAGCATAGGAAGCCTCGGTAAGTACCCAGAAGAAAAAGATGTGACTGGTATATTTGTCAAGAACTGTACCTTTACAGGAACACAAAATGGTATTAGGGTCAAAACATGGCCCTCAGCCCCAGGGAAACTAGTAGTCTCTGATTTGCATTTTGAAGACCTTATCATGAACAATGTCAGCCAACCTATCATCATTGATCAGGAATACTGTCCGTGGAATCTCTGCAAATTAAATGTAAGCTGCATCTCAAAATCAAATATATTTCATGAATTAATCCATCCAAGTGTGATGCTATATATATCACTTCTTAATTAAAGATGATCAACAATGTATATATACATAAATATGTAGGAACCCTCACTTGTGAAGATTAGTAGAGTTTCAGTGAAGAACGTCAAGGGAACATCATTCAGTCAGGATGCAGTAACATTTGTTTGCAGCAGCGCGTTTCCATGCGAAGGTGTGGAACTTTCAGACATTGATCTTACCTACACTGGTAACCTTGGCCCTACCACCTCCAAATGTAAAAATATCAAGCCTATTCTCAGCGGAAAAGTTTGTCCTATGATTTGCGATCCTGCCAATATTGCAGCACCTAGGGCTGTAATCGAGCCGAGCCGAGTCGAGTTTTGGCTCGGCTCGGCTCGAACTCGAATTTTCACACTCGGCTCGAGCTCGAGTTCGATCGAGCTTTAGCTCTTGGACTCGAGTTCGAACTCGACACATATTTTTCTTATTGGAGTTCGGCTCGCGAGCTCGAATAAGAAAGGTTATTTTAAAAAAATAAATAGAAAAATAAAATAAAATAAATATATATAAGGGAAAAATATATATAAAATAAATATATAAAACAAATAATATTTATATATAATAAATAAAATATAATAAATAAATAATATATATATATAATAAATAAAATATATATAATAAATAAAATATATAAAATAAATAATATATTATTTTCGAGCTGCTCGTCGAGCTTTCGAGCCGAACTTTTCAATATTCGAGCTCGATTCGATAAACTAAACAAGGTAGAGTTTTTGCTCGAACTCGAACTCGAGCTTAAATAATCGAATTTCGAGCCGAGTTTTTTTCGAGCCGAACTCGAGCAGCTCGAAGAAAGCTCGACTCGGTTACGGTCCTAGCAGCACCCACTCCAGCCGCTAGCTAATAATTTTTGCAGCACTTGCGAGCTTGAAGAACTAGTCCGAGCTAGCTTGATTTCTTATTACGCCTTTCTTTCAGTTTTTAAATTAATAGGAATTATGTTCTAATAGTTTACCAGTTTCTTAATGGAAATGTTTTCCCTCCTATCATTCATTGAGACATTGTACACACTACAAAAAATCCGGTATTTACCGACGGATAAAATGCGTCATTTTATCCGTCGGTAAATACCGACGGATCGGTGCCTTTTAGCGACGGATGACGAATAACGAACAAAGTTGACCACTTTGTTCGTCATCCGTCGCTAAAAGGTACCGATCCGTCGGTATTTTAGCGACGGATAAGTTATCCGTCGCTAAATATTAAAACAAAATTAAAAAATAAAATAAAATTAAGCTTACCGACGGATAAGCTTATCCGTCGGTAAGCTCTAATATACCGACCGGCTAAGGAGTTGCAGAACGCCATTTTTCTTCTTCTCCTTACTTCTTCTTCTCGTTTTTCTCTCTTCTCATCTCCATTTCTCCTTCAAAACTCCACCATTTTCATCCATTTTGGTAGCAAATTGAAGCTTATTGCACAAGGAACAACGAACAACCTTCAATTCGAATTTTTTTTGGTCAATTTGTGCAAAATCAAAGGTATGAACTCTAACCCTTATTTGATTTTTAATTTGGGAATTATCCAATTGTTGGTTAAATTGTCAAATGTATGTTACATTGTAGTTGATACAAGTATATTTTGCTTAAATGTGTAGTTGATTGTTGTTAAAATTGAGTAATGAATCGATTTTGGGATTTTATTAATTTGGGGATTTCTTAAATTATGGAAATGTATGTTAGTATTAAGTAGATATTAGTTGTTATAGTTGAATGTTAGTTTTGGATTATGTTAATTTGGGTTTGTTAATTAAAATCGAGACTTAGATCAATTTAGGGCTTTTTTTAGTTTTGTATTTGATCGAATTTAATGTTCCATAACTAGGTTATGTACTTATATAAGGTTAATTTTGTAGTTGAATACGATAAAATAGAGTAATTTATGAAAATCGAGACTTGTAGCTCAATTTGGGGTTTTGAAATAAAGTGAAAATGGGTTCGAGATGATGATATGATGATGATGTTAGGTTAGAGATGATGTTCATATGGTTGTTGTTGACAATGCTAGGCTAGAGATGATGTTGTTGATGGTTGGTTGATTGGTGATAAGGTTGATGATGTTAGGCTAGAGATGATGTTGTTATATGGTTGATTGGTGATATGGTTGATAATGTTAGGCTAGAGATATGTTCATATGGTTGTTGTTGATGATGCTAGTTTAGAGATGATGTTGTTGATGGTTGGTAAATTGGTGATATGGTTGATGATGTTAGGCTAGAGATGTTTTTGTTATATGGTTGATTGGTGATATGGTTGGTTGATGATTATAATTTGTCCGTAAAATTAAATGAAATGATTATAACATAATAATAAAATGATTATAATGTTAACTTCAAATCTGTATAAGACATATAAATATCCTTAAAACTACGTTTCAATTCTAAATATGAATATTGAAAATGTATGAATTTAATAATTAAAGAATTTCAGGTTAGTCATTGTTGAAATGGAACCCGATCGGTCTTGGATGTATAAACGGACCAAGCATGGGATGATTCTGCCTAGTTTCGAGCAGGGGCTTGATTTATTTATTGCATTTGCACTTGCACACCCTGATTGTTTGAAATGTGGGGATATGAAGTGTCCTTGTAGTGCAAATAAATGTAGAAACACGCAATGGTTGAGCCCCAATATGGTTAAGCAACACGTGAGAAGTAGGGGATTCGTGCCTGATTATGAGGTATGGAATCATCATGGTGAGACTGTTCCTTTGCTCCTAGACTATGGGAGCGCGAGAAAGATGAGACGGACCAAGGATTTGTCCGCCGTTTCCTCGGGTCCATCGTCAGTACATGGTGATATGGATGCCATGTTGGAGAATGTTGCACATGGTATCGATTTTGGTGACAGTAATATGGAGGATGATGAGGAGTCTCCAAATGCCGAGACTATGGCATTCTACGAGATGTCAGAGTCCTCAAAGAAGCCTATCTTTCCAGGCAGTCCTATGACCGAGTTAGAGTTGGTGTCTCAAACTTTGAGTGCCAAAGCTGAGGGTGCCCAATCAGAAGAGAACTTCAACACTTGGTTAAACATCCTTAGGAAGGCGTTTCCCGAGCCTAACTTGATTCCTACCAATTTCTATCACGCGCAGAAGAAGATGCGTGGTTTCGGGTTGCCTATGGAGAAGATTGATTGTTGACCCGATATGTGCATGATTTATTGGGAGGAGGATGCAGAGTGTAGTTCCACCCATCATTGAATTATCGGAGGGGAGTAGCTCCTCATCGTCAACTAGGAAGAAGAAGGCTACGTTTGACCCATTTGCGAACCTACCTGCTGATGGTTGCCCATACGTGACGCCGACCCTGGGTGCCATGTATAAGGGGAAGCCTGTTCTGTTCCCTAATGGGAAAGCTGCGTAAGTACACTTTCTGCTGTTTAGTTTATTGTTTAACTTGTGACATATTCCCTAACTGGACTGTGATGACTGAGTGCAATAAAATATGTATAGTTGGCAATTTTCTTATAATGTAGCTCGATTCATTATCATTTAGGTTTCGATATCTTTCTCTTAAAACTTATTAATTTCAAATTGCTAGATAAAGGTTAAGGAGTTGGGATAGTGAAGGAGAGGTGCCGGGTTCGATCCTCGACGGTGGCGGAGTTATAAGGTTGGTGTTGAGTTCGATTCAACAATAGTCGATTATACCTAATCACAAAAGCTCACAACACAACTAAACCACCAAGAACCAGCTGCACCAATCAAACACACACCCAAGCAACCAAAACAGAAAACAGAGCAAGAACGATAAGCAAGAAAGACACAAGAGTTTAACGTGGTTCGGTTGTAAATAACCTACGTCCACGGAGATCAACCAGCTTCCACTACATTATATCAATCCCAATTACAAGTCCCTAACAGTATGCAAGAAACAAGAACAAATCTGTCTCTCAAAGCTAGAACCTATAATCTATATAATATCACCCTTCGAAGTAGTCGAACCGGATCTTCAAGCTGTGTTGTTATATCTCCAGATCTGGTTATGAGCATGCAATAATCACCCCTTTATATAGCCTTCAATTTGCAGCTAAACCTAAAGGAATTCGAATAGGAATTGAAATCAAATAGGAATTGATTTCCTAATGGAGACAATTACCTTTTCCTGATTGCATTCGGAAACAGTTGTTGAGATAACACCTCACAAATCTCCACCTTTAGCTCAACACCAACGACCTCTGTATCCCTGAAGTTAGGACACACCCCTTTTCATCTCTAAGGTTAAGACACGTCCCCATGTACCTCTAAGGTTAAGATACGCCCCCATGTACCTCTAAGGTTAAGATACGCCCCCATGTACCTCTAAGGTTAAGATACGCCCCCATGTACCTCTAAGGTTAAGATACGCCCCCATATGCACCTCTAAGGTTAAGATGCCTCCCCGTACCATCCATGCGGTTAGGATGACCCCCTCAAAGTCTTGACACCCACAAGTTCCAGGCAAAACCTGAACTTTGGTCCTGGAAGCGCCTTAGTCATAGCATCTGAAGCATTCAACGACGTATGAATCTTCTTTATCTTCACAACTCCCTTGGCAATGATATCTCTGATGAAGAAAAACCTTACATCAATGTGTTTTGTCCTTTCATGATACACATGATGCTTAGTCAACATAATAGCACTTTGATTGTCACAGTGAATATTCACATGATCCCGTTGGATACCCAACTCATTCAATAATCCACCCAACCAGCTAGCTTCCTTAACTCCTTCAGTGATAGCCATGAACTACGCCTCTGTTGTAGATAATGCAACCACAGACTGCTGACTTGCTTTCCAACTAACTGCCGTGCCAAACAAAGTAAACACATTCCCTGTGATAGACTTTCTTCCATTCAAGTTCCCTGCAAAATCTGCATCCACATATCCAACCAATGGATTCTGCAAGTCATTGCTTTTCTTGAACCTCAGTCCCATCATCCTTGTGCCACTTAAGTATCTGAGAACATCTTTCACAACATCCCAATGCCTTCTCCCAGGATTCCCCATGTATCTGCTGATAACACTCCTAGCATATGCAAGATCTGGTCTGCAGCAAATCATAGTATACATAATACTTCCGACTGCACTTGCATAAGGTACTCTTGACATAACCCTTGCTTCTGCATCATCCTTAGGACATTGTTCCTCAGATAACTTCACTCCAGGCGCAATAGGAGTAACCACACTACTGCAATTTGACATATTGAACTTGGCTAGAACCTTCATGAGATAACTAGGCTGAGATAGAAACATAATCTTCTCCTTCTTGTCCCTAGTGATATCCATCCCAAGAATTCTACTTGCATCCCCAAGATCCTTCATCTCAAATTCTTCCCGCAGCTTCCCTTTAAGTGTTTCAATCTCCTCCATTGACCTGCTAGTAATCAACATATCATCCACATACGAGATCCTTCCATCTGCACTCTCCTGAAACTCATCATCCAGAGCTTCATATTCAGTACCTGAGTATTCTGGGACCTGATTATAAACCTGTTGTTCTGGAGTTCCTGTCAGGGTTGCCTCAACCCCTTGTCCAACACCTAGTGTATCAACCTGCTCCATAGCCCAAACAACTTCTCCTGGTGTTATATCAGTTTCATCCTCAAACTCCACCTCAACTGAAATTCCCTGTGCATTTCCTTGATCTCTTGTATGCTGATAGTTTGAAGTTTCACCAACTTCCTCATCAAGTCGATCATCACCATCTGACTCTGAGCTACTACTAGACTCCTCATTCACTGGTAATATAGGCTCAGCATCCGCAACATCATCCTCCACAGTGGGCTCCACCTGAGAGTGAACTCTCTCATCTTGTAACTCAATTCTGGTATTTTCTGCAGAGTCGAGGTTGAGTTCGGGGTTGGGTGAACCCCCTCTGTCAGCACCTGCCTGCTTGTCCTTCAGAGGTAACACATCTTCATTAAACTGGACATCCCTGCTTATAATACACTTTCCCTTTCCAGGTTCTATGCACCAAAGCTATATCCTTTAACCCCCTTTGGGTAACCAATAAAGATACACCTCAATGCTCTAGCTTCCAACTTATCTTGCTTGATATGTGCTAAAGCCAAGCAACCAAACACCTTGAGTTTTGAATAGTCCCCAGTTGTTCCAGTCCATACTTGATCCGGCGTCTTAAACTCCAAAGACACAGCTGGACTCTTATTGATAAGTATTGCTGCTGTAACCATAGATTCTCCCCAGAAACCTTTGCTTACCCCAGAACTCAGTAACATACACCTAGCTCTCTCCAATAGAGTTCTATTCATTCTTTCCGCAACTCCATTCTGTTGTGGTGTACCTGCAACTGTTCTGTGTCTAGTAATACCCTTCTCTTTACAGAAATTAGTAAACTCAGTAGATAAGAACTCCAATCCATTATCAGTCCTGAGATACTTCAATGATCTTCCTGATTGATTCTCTACCTCAGCTAACCATTCCTTGAACTGATTAAATGCTTGATCCTTAGACTTCAGAATATAAACCCAGACCTTCCTTGAATAATCATCTATGAATGAGATGAAATATTTACCTCCACCTTGAGTGAGTGTCCTGGATGGTCCCCATAAATCTGAATGCACATAATCCAAGTTAGCTTTAGTAGTATGCTTCCCTGTGTTGAAACTGGTCTTGTGCGCCTTCCCCATCACACATGTCTCACAGAATGGTAACTTAGTGAACTTGCAAGTAATCCCAGCTTGGTAAGTTCCTTCAATCCTTTCTCTCCAAGATGGCCAAGCCTCTTGTGCCATAGATATGTGTTGTCATTCCCATGAACTGCTGCACTTTCTCCAGCTACTGTGTTACCAGATAAATAGTATAGACCATTCTTCTTAACACCTTCCAGCAAGGTTGTCTGAGGTGTTGACCCAACACCCCCCTGAACCCCGTGCATAACTCGCAGAACACCATGACTACAACTCCATGAATATCCCATAGCATCAAATTGACCAAGTGAGATCAGATTCCTCCTCAAATCAGGTATGTACCTTACACCAGTTAACAATCTAACAGTTCCATCATGCAACTTCAATTTAACATCACCAATGCCTTTGACCATGCATGACTGATTGTTCCCCAAAAGTACAGTTCCACCTTTCCCATATTTGAAGTTTGTAAATCATTCTTTAACCGGACTCATATGAAAAGAGAACCCAGAATCAAGTATCCAGGATAAGTCTATATTAGAAGTAGAGACCGTAAGTACCTCTGAGATGTCAAAAGATTGTGTAGCTTGTGCTATGTCAACTGTTCCTGCCTCTCCCCCATATTGCTTTGGCTTCCTGTTGTTCCACATAGGGCAATCCTTCTTGAGATGTCCCTTATTGTGACAGTGGTAGCACCTCCTGTTCTCCACAGAATCTGATGACCTCTTACTCTCTTGCTTCTTATATTTCTCCTTTGGTAATCTTTCCCTTGAAGAACCCTTCTTGGAACCATGATACTTCATAGCAAGACTCTCAGCCGAATGTCCACCTTTCTGCAGATTCTTCTGCTTATGGAACTCCCTAGTCTTCAATGATTCTCTTACCAAATCCAAAGTTACTTCAACATTACCAAACATCAACGAATCTCTAAAGTTCTCATAGGAGTTGGGCATGGAGTTGAGCAACACCATAGCTTTGTCTGCGTCTGTAGTCTTATCACCAATATTCTCCAAGTGTGTTGTGATCTTGTCAAACTCTGCTAACTGCTCCAGAATCGGCCTGCCTTCATCCATCCTAAAACCAAGAAACTTCTGCTTGAGATACATCATCTGGGCTGATGATTTCCCCATATAAACTTTTTCAAGTTTATCCCAGATTTCTTTTGCATCAGTACACTTAACAACCCCCCTCAATGCTTCGTCGCTCAATGAGTGAATCAGTGTATTGAATGCCTTCTTCTTGATTTCCTTCTTCTTTGCATCGTCTTTAATCTCCTTAAGACCGTCATCCCCCAACAGAGCATCGTCAGCTCCATAATCCGATAACAAGGCCTTAACCCTCAGTTTCCACAGGCTGAAATCTGTGTGCTTCGTCAGCTTCTCAATCTCGATTTTAGTTAATGACATTGCTTATATCAAGTTTTGGATTCTCCCGGTAAATTCCTTCGACCCTTCTTCCCACAGATGGCGCCAATTGTTGAGTTCGATTCAACAATAGTCGATTATACCTAATCACAAAAGCTCACAACACAACTAAACCACCAAGAACCAGCTGCACCAATCAAACACACACCCAAGCAACCAAAATAGAAAACAGAGCAAGAACGATAAGCAAGAAAGACATAAGAGTTTAACGTGGTTCGGTTGTAAATAACCTACGTCCACGGAGATCAACCAGCTTCCACTATATTATATCAATCCCAATTACAAGTCCCTAACAGTATGCAAGAAACAAGAACAAATCTGTCTCTCAAAGCTAGAACCTATAATCTATATAATATCACCCTTCGAAGTAGTCGAACCGGGTCTTCAAGCTGTGTTGTTATATCTCCAGATCTGGTTATGAGCATGCAATAATCACCCCTTTATATAGCCTTCAATTTGCAGCTAAACCTAAAGGAATTCGAATAGGAATTGAAATCAAATAGGAATTGATTTCCTAATGGAGACAATTACCTTTTCCTGATTGCATTCGGAAATAGTTGTTGAGATAACACCTCACAGTTGGTTTAGGTGTGGATAAATAAGGTGGTTTACGTAGTCTTGTATATTATTAGTGTAGGAGTAGTTGTAATATTTACCGTTTAAAAAAAAAAAAAAACAAAAAAAAAAAAAGGTTAGAGAGCACACAGGCTGATCTAAGGGCAGATAAGTTCAATAGTCTACTGATTGAAAAAATGAAAGAAGAACGTCTTGTGCTCGAGAAGTGGCTTAATCTTGAGGAGCAAGTCTTCAGCTGGGGGATGGAAACATGATCTATTTTCATGCCTCGGTTCGTGCAGAAAATAAGAATTCTGGGATCCAACAACTAGAGCTGCTGGTCGGGCTCTGCAATCCCATGATGAAATTGAAACGGAGGTCCTGGACTTTTACGGCAGACTGGTTGGCGAATCTGCTAGCCGCTCTAAATCTGTTGATCTCACTGTCTTGCGTAGTGGGACACATTTGTCTAGGTTGGATATGTGGAGGGATGATTGTTGATGTGACGGAGAATGAAATATATGTTGCACTAAAATCAATTAGTGATAATAAGGCCCCGGGTGCCGATGGCTTCAAAGCCAAATTCTTCAAGGCGTCATGGAATGTACTCAAACATGATATCATTGCCGCTAGAGAATTATTTCAACAAGGTACATTGTGTTCGGCTTGGAACTGTACCCTTGTTACACTAATTCCTAAAACACCTGAGGCCAAGACAATTAAGGAGTTTTGCCCAATCTCTTGTTGTACGACGTTGTACAAGATAATCTCTCACAACCTGTTTGGGGAAGGTCATCAATGTGGTAGTGGATGATAGCCAATCGGCATTCATTCCGGGTAAGACAATCCAAGACAATATCTTGATGGCGCAAGAGCTGGTCAAAGGTCACAATCGAAAGGGTATCTCGCCGCGTTGTATGATTCAAATGGATATGCAAAAATTATATGACACTGTCGAATGGGTGGCGTTGGAAGGAATTATGAAAGAGTTGGGTTTCCCGATGCACTTTGTTTAGTGGGTGATGCTATCATTGCTATGTGTCACATCGGTCTCTTACAGGTACTCAATTAATGGGGTTCCTTCAGGAATTATGAAAGCCAAAAGAGGCCTTCAACATGGTGACCCCATGTCACCCCTCCTCTTTGTGATGGTTATATTATGGAATACCTCCATAGATGCTTAAATAGGCTTGCTCTTGATCCTAATTTCAACTTTCACCCGAAGTGTGAAAAATTGAAAATTACAAACATGTGTTTTGCTGATGATTTGGTGTTATTTGCTAGGGGTGATATGATTTATGTACAACTCATGATGAATCAGTTTGAAAAGTTCTATTGGTCCACTGTCCTAAAGGCAAATCTGGGAAAGTGTAATGTTTTCTTTGGTGGAGTCAGAGATAGTGAGATGGCATCGATTATGAGGTCTACATGTTTTACTAAAGGTACCCTCCCTGTAAAGTATTTAGGGGTCCCACTGTCTGCTAAGAAGCTCACCATCAATATGTGCCAACCGCTTATTGATAAGATCCTACTACGAGTGCGTCACTGGACGTCTAAGCTTCTGAGTTATGCAGGGAGACAACAACTGATTGAGAGTGTATTGTTCTCCGTCACGAGTTATTGGCTACAAGTCATCCCTCTCCCCAAAAAAGTCTTACACCATATTGAGACTATTTGTCGCATATATTTATGGAGTGGACAAGATATCCCTTCAAGGAAAGCACTTGTGGCCCGGGATCAAGTATGTAACCCACGTAGTTGTGGTGGCTTGAATATCCGGGACTTGACGGTTTGGAATCAAGCCATGATGGAAAAGTTATTGTGGAACATACAAAATAAAACCGACAAGCTATGGATGCGATGGGCGCACATATACTACATCAAGAATACACCCATATAGAATTTTACACCTTCGACCAAATGCTCTTGGGTCCTCCGAAGTATATTCAAGTGTCGTAGTCGGGTGTACCCTCTCGAAGAATGGAAGGTTGCATGGATAATGGGAGGTATGTGGTTAAAAATATTTATAAGGGACTTCGTGGATCTAGAAAAAAAAAATTCTGGAAGGATTTGATATTAACAAATATGGCCAGGCTGCCCGTAGTGTTTATTCTCTGGCTCTGTCTACATAACCGCCTAGCGACGAAGGACAGGTTGTTAAATTTTGGCATCCCTAGTCATGTTGTTACTGTAGTGGAGATGAAAGCACAGAACACATCTTCTTCACTTGCACGGGACAGGCCAGATCCTGAAGCGGGTGTTGTGCAATGGGTGAAAATTCGCCTGTTGCCTTGGACTGACTGGGATTCACGAGTCAGAGAATTGAACCGTCGAAAGGTTTGATTGCAGAATTTGTTTATGGCGTTCGGCAGGAAAGAAATGAATTTCTGTTTCAGCAGAAACAAATTGATTTGGGCGCAATTAGCTCCTAGGTTGTCACTTGTCAGTTGTCAGTAGAATAGTACGACGGTACCATTTTAAAATATCCACTGAAACATTTTTTAATTAACCGTTTTGAATTTCACCGCAAATTACTCTAATATTATAATAATAAAATAAATAAATATTCAACTCTAATATTGTAATAATAAAATGAGCTAATATTCAACGGAATTATATATATCATGAGAATATAGGTTCTAATAATTTTATATTGTAATTTCGTTGTATATTTTAATATCATCAAAGTGAGATTATTTTGGTAATATTTTTAAAATTCGTATAAGAAGTAGTTCACAGGGCCAAGTATAATTAAATTTAATTCAATTTAAGCGCAATTATATATTACTTGATCATTATAAATTCAATTCTAACTTGTTGTATTAGAGTAGTAATGGTTAGATTTTTCGTTAAAAAAATTAAAAAATAAAATAAAATTTTACTTGTTTCGTGTGTTTCTATATATTCAACACTAAGATGGAGAAAATTTCCGTATTTGTCAATATAATATTAACCTTATATAATAACTGATGCAAAGTACGTGGATAAGAAGGAAAACCAATAATCAAAGTTCATTATATTGAGTCCGCAAAATTTTGAATATTGACTGATTTTGATGAAACCTCGACTTTCATTAATTTATCAAAACTGTTGAACAAAAACGTCTAAGAGTGTTTAAATACTGAAAACCTAACTTGATGGAAAGGAAACCAAATATGAAACAAAGTCTAACTACTAAAACAAAAAAAACAAAAAAAAAAAAAAAAAAAAAAAAAAGCCCCCAAAAGTTGATAAATTGCAAATTTATCCCTCAGTTTACCGTTTTTGCTTGGAAAACACTAAGCTTTCGTTGAATTTTGACACTTTTGCTGGAAGTTTGAATGTGCCAATTTCTTCATGAAAGTCTCTTCGAATTGCATCGCATCATGCCCCCTAGGACAGAGAAGATTCGACCTTGAATATGGTACTGCAACATCTTCGTATTAGAATAAGAATCGTACACAACAGGAACAAGGTGTTTCACAATAACGACATAGAGGTACGGACATGGCTAGGTAAGAACAAACGATAGGCATTCGGATTGATCTTCTCTGCAATCCCAATTGGACCAATCTTCCTAGTAGCAAGCTTATGATACTCATGAGAAGGAAGAGATCCTTAGTGAGGATAGACCAAACAAAATCACCAGCATCAAATTCAACTGCACGCCGTTTCTTAGCATGTTGTCGCACTTTACATGGCAATGTAAGCAAATCCAGAGGTCCGCACGGTGATAACATGTAAACCACATTAAAAGGACTGAAACATGTAGTGTAATTAACAATATGGTTGTGGGCAAACTAAGCCTCAAATCATTTATGATACCACACCATGGGATCGCCCCTAACTAAACTGCACAAAATATTCCCAAGAGAACTATTAACGACCTCAGTCTCACCATCCGTTTGCGGATGATAAGCACTGTTTAAATCCAGATGTGTATTAACCATATGCCATAAACTCTTTAAAAAATATTGACTCACAAAACGAGTATCACGATCATAAACAATTGAAGCGGGAAGACTGAGGTCAACGACAGAAGTTTTCTTGCACAGGAAATGAGCCATCTTGGAAAGAGGTCAACGACCACATAAATAGAATCACTACCACGCTGAGTATGAGGGAGACCAATTAAGAACGAAGTCCATACTAACATCAGACCATACATGGATGTGTATGTATAGGCAAAGGTAAATAAAATCATGTGTTTGTTGAAGTACCTTTCGCCAATTTATAAACACAACAGAGGGAAACAAAATGTCCAACCTACTCACGCATAGAAGGCCAATAATATGAACCAGCAAGCAGCTGCAAAGTACTGTCGCACCCCACATTGATCCAGTAAATCATCTAATCGGGGAATAGGAAAGCAATATATAGCGTACTGTGATCTTTAATAGGACGAATGTCCACACACATACGCCAAGAACCATCTCTTTTTGGGATGATCAAGGCTGAAACGGCACACGGGCTAAGACTTACATGAATGTGACCCTTAGCAACTCCTCATGTTTCTCTGGACTCATGCGATAATAAGGTCGATTGGGTAGGGACAACGCCCGGTACCAAATCAATGTGATGCTAAATATCACTTAAATAGGGGTCATTTAGAGGGAAGAATTTCAGGAAACATATTCGCATATTCATGTAATTGTGGCTGAACAATATCTGGTACAGTGGTAGAAGTATCACTAGTAACCAGAGAATTGAATAACACAAACACCACGCCAAATTCATACATGGCAGATTGGAAAGTGCAGACTTTCCCTCCAATGGTAAAAGTTGAATGAAACCGGTTATTGTGTAACCACTAGGTGTCAGGAGCACGTGGGGTTAATCAGGACCGACGGAGCACTAAAAGGTGACCAACGTCACCTGAGACATATTCCTTCTCGTCATATGTCAGGGGTTGAATCTTCAAGAAAAGCAGAGTCATATTTAGTAGCCTCTATAAAAAGACCACGATTAGCAGGTTTGGGATTCCGCCAACCATGTTTCCACAATATAATATTATTATATAGTACTTCCTCCATTTGATTTGTTACTTCCTAAGTAGTAAATATTATCAAAATTAAGGAAAAATATTTAAGAATTGATTTGTATGAGTATTTAATTGTGAATGAGTAATAAAGTATGAGAGAGAGTGATAAAGTGGTTATAAAGAAGGAGACAGATATAATAAAAATTTGGTAAGTGGGTTGAAAAACTTTTCATATTTAGGTTAGTAAGTTTGTAAAAGAACGCCCAAAATAGAAACCTAAGAAGTTATTAATGAAATGGAGGAAGTATTATATACTAGAAACTGCGTCACATGCGTAGCGTGTGAAGTGTAATCTTGTAAAACATTGTTGTTTTATTAAATAATTTATTGAAATAAATGGAGTAAATGTATAATCTTCACATCATATCTTCAAACGTAACCAAAATAACTAATTGAGTAATTACACATGACATAAATGGTGTCCTATAAATGTATATAGATTTTGTAGTTATGTAATGAATAGTTTTGTATTGAACGATATTTAGAAGTACGAAATTATTCTTTCGATGAGTTAATAACCATCTGATACATCTGTAGATTTTGAAACATTTAACTTCGAAATCTGCAATGCTGTTTTCGCATGATAATTGGTGTTCTTCATTAATTGAATATATTGTCATGTGCGTCATTAACTCTTGTCATTTAAGAATAATAATTTAAGGTAAAAAATGACCCTCGAAAAAGTCAACAAAATCTAGTGTTACATTTATTATTGGACGGAGGAAGTATGTCTCTTTTCATAAAAAACATATTATTATTTTTAAATTAAATATAGTACGACCATAAAACTTTATATGAAAAAATAAATATATAAGAAGATAATAAATAAAAAAGAAAAACATTACATCAATGAGATTCGAACCCAACACCTTCAATAAAAATAATAATACAAATAATGGAGAAACATCAGACCAACAAGATTCGAACCCTACATCTTTTAATTAAATAATGACACATGTACGCACCAGATTGAAATTGAATAAGTAATATCAACGGATTAAATCTAATTGGTAGGTCAATCAATCGGGTAAGTCAATTATGTTATTATATTACTTTAACTATAGTGATTTAATTTATTATTTCTTCTGTCTCTCTATAATTCTCATTTGTTTTATTGACTTTTTTAGCGTCCATTTGATTCGGAATTAATCCTAAATCGTACCAGAAAAATAATATTTGCACTTATATTCTGAAATTGAAAATCTTATATTTTTATAATATAATTTCCATTTTATGAATTACTACCTCCGTCCAGGTCAAAGCTTTCCATTTCCTTTTGTTGACTTTTTTTCGGTCACAAAGTACTCATAAATCATATGGGAGAAAAAAATGAAAAAAATTATATTAAAATAGTACAAATATCGAACTATTTTATTATAATTTTTCTAAATTTTTGATTCAATGTGATTTAGAAGTAATTTACGACCCAAAAATGGTCAACAAAACAAAATGGGAAACATTTGACCGGACGGAGGGAGTAGAACTAATTTGGAGTTAAACGGAAACTACAAACAGTAATAAAACAAATTGAAAACTTATAAATGGACGAGGAAGTAGTAATTTAGAGTTGATATTGATTATTTTTTTAAAAAAATCAACATAGAAACTTTGAAATGGAGTTCATTCAGTTTTCCCAAAACGAATGAATAAAAATGACCGTAAGTTAGAGTTCAAGTATTGTTGACCAGACGGACATATATGATGACATTGATGAGTAAATGACATAAGAAATAGACACTTATATATATCCACAAAAATAGATAGTATTGTTTAACTAGTTCAACCACAGATTAAATAGCTAGCGGTACGTCTGCCTCGTGTGTTTTGAAATGTCTATGCTAATTGGGTGAGTGGTAATATGAGCATGACTGCATGACTGATCCGTGAAAAGCTCAATTAGTACAGTATAAATATGATCACAATCATACTTGGTGATATCAATAAGCAGCCTTATTCACTTTTAAAAAATAAAATAAAAAAAATAAAAAAGGAAAACAGAAAAAAAACAAAAACAAAAAAGAGAGAAATAAATGACTATTTCAGCTGTTTTATTCACTTTTTTATTTTTAGCCTGCATTGTTTATAATGCGGGTGCTGCTGTCTTCGACATCACCACCTATGGTGCAACAACTGAGTGTGCTGATATTAGCGAGGTATATATGAATTTTTTTTTTCTTTTTCGGAATTCTATGTATAGTATCACTACTATGTGTGACTAATCTGATCGAACATTATTATCGGGCCATTGTTGGTTATTGTGTATACAACCACTGTTGAAAGCATGGGCCGCGGCCACAACAGCATCTGAACCCGCGAAAGTGGTGATTCCACCAGGGACGTGGAAGTTAAGCCAAGTGAAATTGTTAGGGGGTGGAAACAAATTCCCAATCGAGTTCAATCTCTAGGGTACGTTGCAAGCCCCCCCCCCCCCCCCAGATGCCCTGCCAGACAGTAAATCCGAATGGATTACAATCAATTACGTGAAGAATTTGGAAATCTCTGGAGGTGGAGTTTTTGACGGCCAAGGTCAACGTGCCTGGGAGAAAAACGACTTTTGGGCAGGCAGTAAAAGTCAATGTGGGAAGTTGCCAATCGTAAGTTATTTGTACACAAATGTTATAGTTTTAGATACATGCATGAATAAATTTTCTCATTTTCACACCCTATATATTATTATTATTGTACAACTAACGATTCTTGTATGTTTACAGAACTTAAGTTTGAATTTCCTCAACAACACATGCATCCATGATGTGACTGTGAAAAATAGCAAGAATTTCAATGTAAACTTAATGTCTAGTACCAACGTTACATTCCAACGATTTACCATATCTGCACCTGGTAACGCTCCCAACACGGATGGAATCCACGTGGCACGTTCAACTTGTGTCAACATCCTTGACTCAACCATTGAGACAGGAGATGATTGCATCTCTATTGGTGACGAATCAAAAAATTACAACATCACAAACGTGAAATGTGGTCCTGGCCACGGCATTAGCATTGGAAGCCTTGGTAAGTACCCAACAGAGAAAGATGTGACAGGTATATATGTCAAGAACTGTACCTTCACTGGAACTCAAAATGGTATTAGGATCAAATCATGGCCCGCAGGCCCAGCCAAGATAGCAGTCTCCGATTTGCATTTTGAAGACCTTATCATGGACAATGTCACCAACCCAATCATCTTTGATCAGAAATACTGTCCATATCAAGATTGCTCATCAGCTGTAAGTTCTTCTTATATTGATTAAATATATAGGATTTTACAGATTATCAACTGATGTGTGTGTGTATATATATATATATATATATATATATATATATATGGTTTCTATAGGCTCCATCACTTGTGAAGATTAGTAACGTTATTGTGAAGAACGTCAAGGGAACATCATTTTGCCAGGATGCAATAGTATTTAGATGCAGTGCTGCTAATCCATGCGAGGGTGTGGAAATTTCGGACATTGATCTTACCTACACTGGTAACCGTGGACCTACGACCTCCGTATGTAAAAATATCAAGCCCGTTACAACTGGAAACGTGAATCCTCCAGTTTGTCAATGCAATCAAGCTAACGGTACTGCTCCTGCTCCTGCAGCCGCGTAGATGCTGATGATTTTGCTATTAATTGCATGCAAGCCTGAATATATAGTTAGCGATCAGTGCATGCTTTCTTAATTGTGACACCTTCTTCCTTTGCAGTACATACGTTCTTTGAACGAAGTAATCTTGAAGTGGTAGATTACGAGTTTTGTAACGGAAATATTTTTCCCCCATTATATAGTTAATATATTATACTAATTATATATCATTGATTGAAATATTACACCATATATATATTTAATGCATCTACTGTTTCATTTGTGCATATATAGCAATGGCATCAATTGTGTAAGGCTATTGATAATGCCAGAGCTGAAATTACTAGTGTCAGAGCAATTTACCTTTTATATTCACTAATCATTCCTTAAAATGCACAAATTGCTTTGACATTAGTATTTTAGCTCTGGCATTATCACTAGTCATTGTGTAAATGTGCAGAGCAGGGAAGGGTAAGATTATATATATAAACACCCCTTTGGTGCTTAATGCTTATAGCTAGGCAAGTACAGTGTCATGTATAGCCAATTAAACGATGAGGTAGATTTTATGATTGTAAGTAATGAATTCATATTAATTGGTTACAAAACTGCAGAGCTACCTGTCTGCGGAACTCTTGCCAATATGACTCATTCATCCAACTCTTAATTTATTGAAATGAAATATAGTTGTTCGAGTCCGAGAAATGAGTTCATATATATGCTTCTCGACATGCTAACTGATATCAGGTACATGACGATTGACGAGGACAGCTGGAACGCGATGAAATTGTGGTTTTAATACGCGCAATGATATATATACCAAGCCAGTCAGATTGAAAATGTTACCCCAATTCTGGATATGATAGTGTAACAAATAAAATTGTACAAATTGAATTTATTGATCTTGAGTAAATTTGGGGTTACAATCTCTAGAGAAAATCTATGATTCTAGTCAACGACTTGGAAAATCTACGCGAACTATTGTCTTGAGAGCGTCAGTTCAGGGGCTTTCGCAGCTTTATCTTGAACTTGACCGGTCTTGACTTGAATTCGCTTGGAAACGTCAATTTAAGGGTTTCGCGCTTGATCTTGAATTGAACGCCGGATCTTGAGTTTGATCTTCGCGAACGAGCACGTCTTCAAGGGCCGTAGAGACTTGATCTTGAATTTGGAACGTACGTTGCTTCGATCTTTGAGCGAGTGCCTCCACGAGCTTTTGCGTTGGAGTTCAATCTTCTGTTGCTGCTGCAAGTGTCTTCGCGACTTGTTCTTGGAGCTAGCTTTGACTTCTTGAAGAACTGGAGCTGTTCTTGCTTGAAAAGATGTCCTTGTTGGGGAATTCTTCACTTCTGTTTGACCTCTGGTTTCTAAATTGTGAATTGTGATTTTTGGTGGAGAATGAGCTCCTTATATAGGTGAGGAAAAAGAGAAGGATCAATTCGGATTGGTCGATACAGATTTGATCTTATCTGTATTTATTTCTAGCAATTAATTAATAACTGCATCAACTTTATGACGTGGCACCATTTGATTGGCCAGAAATACACTATCTTTTCCATGCAATTATTTCATGGGAAATAATATTAAATGGATTAAAAAGCTCTAGAATTTTACATGACACAATTTGATAGGCCATAAATAAGCTTTTTAAAATCAATCAAAAAAAACCTAAATAATTGGAGTTAAATTTAGTAAAACTCCAATTAAATATAGAAATTTATTTTTTTAAATGATTTTATAAAATTTAAATGTCTACAGATAGATTGGGTGCTAAATTGAATGGTGATAGTAGTGTGTGTGGACTAATCTAATAAGGACAATTCTTGCTCTGAAACAATGTTGATTATTACCTAAACTCTCTTTTGACTGTTAATTCCAATTCATGTTTCTGCAGCTTGTGTGTTGCCAATATTTACCTTTTCAGCATTGTCTACTAGTATAATATTACCAGTTTCATTGAGTTCTTAATCAATTCATCAATCCAAAGTTTTCTGTTTCAGCACCTGATCACATAGATAACCCAGATAATCAATGAAATTACATAATTCCAATTCATGCTGGAAGCGAAAGGAGGCTGCGAAATAGGAGAAACTTCATCTATGAGTGTGTCTTTGTAGCTAGGGATGAGCAAAAATTTGCCATTACCATCGGTTTCCACTTATTAACGGTAATTTTAATATCGGTAAAAATGATCGGTAAACGGTTAATAGATGAAAGATGGAAGGAGAGCAAGCAGTGTAATAAATTTTGTACGGGACATGTGTCACTATTTAATAGGGGCAAGCATTATATATAGCTAATAGGGAAGTAAGCAGGAGATCCGAGGCGGACAAAAATACAATATATCTTTTCTAATTACATCTAAGAAAAGAGTTACGTAAACCAAGTACTGATACTTTTATGTTACTTGATCATGGTTAAAAGAGCATACTGAAATATGTTGATCAAACGATCCAAAGGAAGTGAAGAATTTGCAGAAATCCGATCAAGATAAGAAGAGGAAGAAGAGAGCGAACTCA
Source organism: Plantago ovata (assembly GCA_028274465.1). Lineage (NCBI taxonomy): Eukaryota > Viridiplantae > Streptophyta > Magnoliopsida > Lamiales > Plantaginaceae > Plantago > Plantago ovata. The sequence continues at coordinate 107,523,016 of CM051457.1, read as the reverse complement.
GACAAGAAAATGAAACGTCCTAAACCGTCCAATCCGTCCCCTCAGAGCGCGGGAACACTCGAACTAGTCACACAGGATCATGGCCCAGGCAAGGCGGGATATTTGAATTCATCCCCAAATCAGCCAAATTAGGGTTCATACGAACCGCGTGCTTTGCAGCTCCGATTTGGCGTCTTCTCCATGCAATTAATGGCGCAGTACTGGAGGTTTCACTTCTGTACTATTTACGGTCCTTTTTACCATGTAATTTTACTGTTGCGATTAGGTTTAGGGCGTCGATTGCTCAATATATAAAGCAAGACAGCCGCAAGCTTTGTTCTCTGTAATCTTGCCACATTTTCTTCAATACAAAGAAAAGGATTTCTGCATATTTTCTTACATACTACTACTAAGATCCAGGTACCTTGCAAGTGGGAGAAACCACCTGAGAACTTTGTATGTCTAAATACGGATGACTCACTGATTAATGAAGAAGGTCTTGCAGGAATTGGATGCATTTTAAGAAAGAGATAGTAATGGCAAGATGATCAGGGTATTATCATTTATCAGCATATATAGGAAAAACAACAAATAATATGGCTGAACTAACATCTATTAAAAATGGATTTGATATGATGTATCAAGTTTAGGATTTCATAATATTATGTAGTACAATCTGACTCAAGCTATTCTGTTGATTGTCTAAACAGGGAGAAATAAGCGGCATGCATGGCAGCACGAAGCGCTTATCCAGGAAATTAGGCAACTGATGGAAGGAAGGAATTTGGTACTAAATTTTGTCTATGGGACCGAATAGTTGATGCTTTAGCTAAATAAGGAAGTAAATCAAGAAAAGAAAAAGGCCTAACATATTTTCCAAGTTGTATTGTTCGTCAAAATGATTGTAATAACTTAGAATCTATGCTAATATCCAGGTCTATAATGTCTGAGTATTGTCCGGCTTGGTTGAATGAATTTGTAGTCTCTGATGTCTGTAAAATAAAATGCTAAGAAACACCCAGACGAATACAATACGAATACGAAAAACGATAAAATTCAAAATATTAAAATACGAATACGTAAAAAATACGCTTATATGTTTATACATTTTCATATATTTACATTATTAAAAGTTATTAAAAGTACTAAACACCAACTATACTTACACATTTATTGTCTAATTAAATAATTTAATACTCAACACACATTAAATAAGTTAATAACTATAATTACATAAGTTATTGTAAAAACAATTATACTAAATTAATGTATAAACCCAATAAATTAATTATTATATACTCACTGATATACAATTGCTAGCGGTGGATTTGTCTCATTCTAAATAGGGCTTCTAAATATTTTATACAAATTTAATGACCAAGGCTAAAAGCGAAGGAATGTAAAGAAAGAAAAATAATACGGACGTCACACGTATTCCGGTGTATGCGTGCGGTATACGTATTTTTTTGTAACATACACTCACAAATAAACTAGTGGGTGCTTCCTAGGTAAAATGTAATCGAACTATCCGTCAGGAGAACTCGATCGACTATGTAAATTATAAGTATGCTTAATGAAATTCCGTTCCTTAAAAAAAAAAAAAAACTAGCTAGTTATTGAAATAGTTATTGAAATGATAAATGATTAAAACTATGAGAGTTTACTTTCTATTTTCTAATAAACCGTGTAAATAGGCATGTACAACCACAAACTGTAAACTGCCTATGTATTTCCTTGAAAAAGTCTACGGTAAAATGTGTTTAGCGCCTTAAAAGTCTCTCACAATTTTTCAATTTAAATACCATCACGTACAATTCTTACTTGGAAAGATCAAATTAGCTCATATATAAAAAAAAACTAAAATAAAATATATAAATTTTAAAAAATAAAAATGAATATTAAATTTTTTGTAGCAATCTTCTTCAGTTTGCCATTGTTGGCATGCATTGTTAATGCCACTGCTGAAGTGTACGACATCACTGCCCTTGGTGCAAAACCTAATCGTGATATCAGTGGGGTAAAATGTTTAATTAATCTCATGAAAACACATATTTCATCTATTTACTTTCATTATTTTGGAAAAAGAAATTTATATGTATGTATTAATATTATATATACAGGCTTTGTTAAGTGCATGGAAAAAGGCATGTGTATCAACTGTACCGGTTAAAATAGTAATTCCACAAGGAACGTGGCAGCTAAGCCAAGCAAAATTGGAGGGACCAAGCAAGTCTCCAATCGAGCTCAATGTCCAAGGTACACTCAGAGCCCCGGTAGGTTCGCTACCAAACAAGGAAGGCGAATGGGTTACAGTCAATTATGTAGATGGGTTCGAGATCTCTGGTGGTGGAGTTTTCGATGGACAAGGTCAACAAGTCTCGAAGCGCAATGACTGTAACAAAAACAGTAAATGTGCAAAGATGACACTCGTAAGTCACAATAAATACATTATAAACCGTAGACGGTTGGGATTGCAACTATTAATTAAGTTTTTTTTTCACAATTGACCTCCTTTTTATGATCTCCCCACCCCACTGACTATAGTAGTGGGGCATACACATGGACCCCACTGCTACGGTGAGAGAGGAAGACCATGAAGGGGAAGTCTAGGGTAGAAGCGTAATTAATTAAGATAAGAGTTCAATGCAATTTGATTTGAGCAAAACGTTTTTCTTTACCACCAAATGTTACCACTGGGCAAAGGACATGATTTCTTCCCCATGAATTTTGTTTTGCACAAGAACTTTCTAAATTTGCATATGTAAAAACAGATATGCGCACGTAATCATTTTCAAAACCATTTGGGATATGTATAGAAAAAAAGGGGGAGCATTTTACCCTAGACCCTAACTACTCACTATTATTTACAAATTGTATTCGTTAATTGTTCGCAGAACTTGAGCTTCAATTTCATAAAAAATGCATTTATCCACGATGTGACGACCAAAGACAGCAAGAATTTCCATGTGAACTGTATAGGCAGTAGCAATGTTACATTCCAACACTTTACTGTCTCTCTGCACCTGGAGATGCCCCAAACACTGATGGAATCCACATTGCACTCTCATCTAACATCAATGTCCTTGACTCAACCATTATGACCGGAGATGATTGCATCTCCATTGGTGATGGATCCACAGATTACCACATCACAAATGTGGCATGTGGACCGGGACAGGCATTAGCATAGGAAGCCTCGGCAAGAACCCTGTTGAGAAAGATGTGAAAGGTATATATGTCAAGAAATGTAACTTCAAGGGAACACAAAATGGCATCCGTATCAAAACTTGGCCGTCTGCCCCAGCCAAAATAACAGTCTCCGAGTTGCACTTTGAAGACCTTGTCATGGACAATGTCGAGCAGCCAATCATCATTGATCAAGAGTACTGCCCTTGGAACCTCTGCAACCTAAACGTAAGAAAATTCTCAAGTACGAGTAGTAATTTTTATTTAGAAAATGGTATAATGCTAACATCAAAAACTAATTAAAATTGGGTTCTTATGTAGAAACCATCACTTATCAAGATAAGTGATGTTTTTGTGACAACTGTTCGAGGAACATCATCCTCCCAGGACGCGGTGAAAATGATTTGCAGCAGTGCTAATCCATGCCAAAATGTGGTGCTTACCGACATTGATCTTAAATACACTGGGAAACTTGGACCGATCAGCACCAAATGTCAAAATGTCAAGCCTTCTCTCAGCGGCATACAAAATCCTCGAAGTTGTGCTACATAAATGTTGGCAATATTTTTGTTCGAGGACAAATAATCTTAGGTTGCTTCAAGATTACTCCTTAAATTTGTAATAAAAAGTTTTGGTAGCTAGAATTAGGTAGAGCAGTGATCGAGCAAATTCGATCGTTGCAGTAAACCGGATTGGTTTGCACAAATAAATTATGTGTTGTCATATTTGTTGACATTTAATTGCATTACAACTGATTACATGTATTTAATTTAGTGCTTAAACAATCATGTACAATAAATTCAGATGAAGTTCGGGGGAAAATTGCATTTTTGGTCCCTTAAGTGGCAGTCCCCCGCGGTTTTGGTCCCAGTTAATTTTTTTTTTTTTTGCAATTTTGGTCCTTTCGTATAAATATTAGATTTGTACACACCATTTTAGTCCCTTCGTATCTAATACGGTCCCAGGACCAAAAGTGCAAAAAAAAAAAAATTGACTTGGGACCAAAATCGTCGACTACCACTTAAGGGACCAAAAATGCAATTTCCCAAAATATGCCAAGATTTCTCTGAATGTGTGGAATGCAAAAAATAGCTTATTAATAACGAAACTAAAGAGTTGATCAAGAAATACAAATATTTTACGAGGACATTGTCTATTAGCTATATTACGAGTGCTTAAGAGTTAAGATGCTGGTAAACAATATTGGAGTTTCTGCCGTAGAAATTGATGATGGAGACGCCTTAAGGATTTGAATCTTGATGAAGACAACCTATGAGACAGAAAAAGAATGCCTAGATACAAATTATTATGGTGTTAGGAATGTTAGTGAAGCCCTTCTTCCTTTTCTACGGCTATCCACGTTTGGAGCAAGAATCGTGAATGTCTCTTCGTTAAGGAGTGAATTACAGTTGAAAAAATTGCATTTTTGGTCCCTTAAGTGGCAGTCCCCATGCGATTTTGGTCCCAAGTCAATTTGTTTTTTGCACTTTTGGTCCTTTTCTTATAAATATGAGATTTGTACACACGATTTTAGTCCCTTCGTATAAATACAGTATGTAATATGGTCCCAGGACCAAAAGTGCAAAAAAAAATTGACTTGGAACCAAAATCGCAGGGGACTGCCACTTAAGGGACCAAAAATGCAATTTCCCCTGAAGTTCATGTAAGTCGTCTAGTGTTTCTCTTCTAGGGAAACCGTGGGCTGGTCTTATCTATGACTTCGGAAGAGTCATCGAGGATTACGACACGATGAGAAGGGCATTCACTATAATGCAGTTAAATGGGTAGTCAAATGGTTTAAGATTAATATCGTCGACCAAGATCAAGTTCGAGATTCTCACACGAACAAACTAACTACAGAACCAACACTTGTTTCGACTGTTTAGGCTATCTCCAGCAGTGTGTGAGCTGCTGGACATGAACTAAACAGTTGAGACAAGTGACGACGATTCTCTCTAGCAGCGTATGAGCTGCTAGAATCATCACTGGGAGATATGATTTTTTTTTAAATTTCATGAAAGATAAGGGTTGAGGGGAATGACTGTTGGGCATATCTTATGGTAGATGGTAGATGTCCCAAAATGAAGAGAATGGATGTACCATATTATTTATAGGTCGTACAATCTTTTGCTAAATCACCTATTATTCAGTATGTTAAAGCAAAACGATGCATGAGACCACGTGTGTACTGCTTGATAACAGACATGAACATTCAAAATAACTACAAGATTTTGACTATAAGCCGTTAGCAAACCAACAATGCCGGTATAGGCACCTTTGCCATAGTCATGGTGGCCAATGATGCGTAAGTCTGAAATACTATCCTCGGTAGAATACAAGTTACCTGGACTTCTTTTTTGCATGTAAAGGAGAATTCACAGCCAGAGGCCTCTTCTTGGTAAAGGACTTGGTTTTACTTTCCAACTCATCCTCACTGTCTTCTTCAACATTTCCATCTTTTGCAGATGGCACCAAATCCTGAACTTCCCTTTCAGCTCTTCTTCTATTACCCTGCAGCTTGGCCATGATTTTTCTTTCAAGAGCATCATTGGAACGTGTAACACTGGTCTCTTTCGGAATTACAGCGCCAATATCGAGCCTAAAAAGGCCACAAAAAGATTTAGAACATGCTTATAGACCGTAGTTAAATTCTGGCAAAATATTTCCTGGGTAAATGCACTGACCTTGCAGGGCGGCCTTCCAGTTCTACTTCAACAGATTTCCCATTCACCTCGGATGTACTTTTACTCATAGTACCAACCCACTGTTCAGCCTGTACATCAAAATATATTCATTTGTCGATGTTAATACAACATTTCTAAAGTTCTTGTACTTGAGAAAAAAGAGTGAGAATTCGTAAATGAAAGATAATCATAATGACATCTAAATCCACTATGAAGGCATATTTTTTCTCCAGTAGTAATGAACGATAAACCAGACTTGATACACATAAATCACTTGTTCAGTGCAAACAAATACATGAGCCATCATTTCCAAACACCTATAAATTAAGCTTGGATTTATTACAATGAACCATAAACTAGACTTGATATGGACAAAGTGTGAACCATCATTTCCAAACACCTATAAATTAAGCTTGGTTTTATTACAATGAACCATAAACTAGACTTGATATGGACAAAGTGTGAACCATCATTTCCTAACACTATATACATGATTTGCCCTGTCTAATGATGAGACATGGACGAGAGATTGTAAAGAATAGTATATAAGACCGTCTCAGAACTCAGAAGCCACTTACCATTTTTAGTGCCCGGTCCAACTTGACCAACTGAGGCTTCGATGCCTTGTTAGGGTCTGTTTCTGTATTGTTTGTCATTTCAGCAAACACCTGATCATCCAAGGCAATAATCAGACTTTTGCATACATTAGAAAAAATAATCACGCACGAAAATAACATGTATTTCAGTAGATACTCAAGTAGCATGACAAAGCTCATTGATCAATCATCAACTAAACGAATACATATGCAATAGGAAACAGATCCAAATGAAAAGAAAAACGGTGTTTATGAGTGAAATCTAATTCAAAACTTGAGTGAATTGTTGATTGCAAGTCAGTCTCGTTGGCAAATCCAAGTTCTGACATGTCTTGGTTTGCCATCAAATTCTCACGACATTCCAAATACTTGTTGGAGAATTAAGTGTCTACATTTTTCGGATTTATGGTCAGTTGACTTCAAACAGCTAATATAGTCTTTCTTCTCCAAGTCACAAAGATGCATATGGTCCAAAGGAAACACTCCTTTCTCCGGTGGCACTGGTTGATTTCCACCCCCACACTCATTCCTCCCTCAAGTTCAAACTGTCGCTAGCTACTAATCGCTGCTTGATAGTAAATGCAGCTTACAGGATAAAACCTAACAAATTCCCCAGGCTAACGAAGAATGACCAAATCAATTAACCCTATTCTACTCCAACCAACTCAATACACACATAACTGTTAAAATAAAACTGGTAACGGAATTAATTGGCAGGGGCATACAGAAGATATGAAAAGGGTGAATTCAATGAACAAACAGATATAATCAATAAAATCAAATCACAAGCAAAAATTCAAAATTTATATAATAATCAACAAACAAACAACAGAGTAGATGTATATAGAAAACGAGGCAGGGCGAAAAATCCAATGGTGGAGACTGGAGAAGCTTAACCTAGTTCCTCACTTTTAGCGGAAGTTTTGAAATCCGGCGGACTGAAGGTTGACCCGGAAACCCAGTCAGGGTTCAACCCTTAAATCTAACGCTAACGTAACGCCCTCAATTGCGAAGCATGAGTTCGAACCACGCCCTCAAATGGCCTCAATTTTTGGTTACTCGGTTTAAAAATCTGGTGATTAACCAATCAGGTATACAAATATATAAAAATATATAAGAGATGTTCGAAATAATTACAATAAAGTTTAAAAACCGAAACAAACCATCGGAACCATTAACAACAACCAATTACACCCAAACCTTCCGCCAACCAATATGAGAGACACTAACATTCTAAGATGATAACCCGAAACTAGTTTCCATTGTTATACCGAGGACCAATAACCTTACACTCCAACACAAAACCAAACCAACCGTCAATTCATTTTGAGAATAACATATCCCAAAGCCGTTATAACCGTTACGCTACTTAGGAGTAGTGTAGAATGATTGGTACGTGTATTTTTACTATACTAATACCCCACGATTAGGGGCGTTCGTCGGTCCATGACCGGGACCGAAACGAAACCGAATTGGACCGGAACTCGAATTGAAAAATTCTAGGAACTGTAAAGTTCTGGTCCAGTCCGGATTATCGGAACCACGTAGACCAGATTTGTTTTTTTTTTTTTCAGTTAGTATGGTGTGGATGTTTCATGAGACACAACACATTGGTAATAGTAAACATAAATAAAAGAATTTCAATGTTTTTATTAATAAATAAACAAGCAGGTAACTTTTAGTAGTTGTACTGTAGTAGTAGTATAGTACTTCCTCCGTCCAGTACCAAGATTCCCATTTGCCATTTTTGGTGTCTATAACAAAGTTTCTCATTTCCATTTATGGACATTAATAATATTAATTATATTCAACCTGAAGTCCAAATCTTACATTAGTTGTTACTCAATTATCAAACTAACTAAACAATTTAGACAAAATTAAACCCACTTAACTTTTCCTAAATTTTTTGATCGTGGTATACTTCTACTAATCGTTTCCTTCTCTTTTTCCTTAGAACCCTAAATTCCCAATTTGATTTTCTATCAAATCGACCCATCATCAATTCATATTTCTTAGTTCGATCGGTACATCAGTCCATCAACTCGCAACTCCGTACTGGCGTGGAATAGATCGACGGTGCCAATTCCGACTATTACGGCAGATCTGGGACGATATGGGTAATCCGTTCAACATTGATGCTCTTGTAAATTAGTTTAACCCTCTCTGATATGATATGTGTAAAATCGACCATACCTTCACATTGATCTTTCTTGTATATACTTAAACCCGCAAACCCAATTCAACAATACATGGGGAAAAGACAAAAGGTTGAAGCCGCACGGGATTTTGGAGAGGCAGATGATTTTGTTGATCCACTGGAAGGTACCTTACTTTAACGTGTTAATTTTTTGGTGTTCATATTTATAGGGAATAATGAGATACAAGTACTTCAGTATATGTTCATGTCACTGAGATTTAGCAATGTGTTAATGTTACTGAGATTTTGCAATATGTTAATGTTACTGGCATTTTGCGCTCCCCCGATTAGTGAATTTCTGAAGGAGTATGTATTTCTAATTGTTAATGAATTTCTGAAATATAATTAGTTAACCGTTTTCAGTATCTTGTACTATCTCCTACTCTGTATAATGTTCTTTGTGTTGATGAACTCTTGTTGCTCAAAATTGTCGTCAGAGAATGCTCCTCAAACTCTCGTTGCCTTAAGTTCTCTGTCAGACTCAGTGGAGGGTTCAATGTTTGATTCCAGCGAGCCCGACTCTTTAGAAGCTTGGATCAGAAATTGTACCAGAGACAGCTCTATTTGATCCCGACGAGCTGATGCCCGACTCTGTAGAAGGTTTGATTTGCTCAGTTGGATCAGAGATTGTACCAGAGACGGCTAGTTATTGAAATAGTTATTGAAATGATAAATGATTAAAACTATGAGAGTTTACTTTCTATTTTCTAATAAACCGTGTAAATAGGCATGTACAACCACAAACTGTAAACTGCCTATGTATTTCCTTGAAAAAGTCTACGGTAAAATGTGTTTAGCGCCTTAAAAGTCTCTCACAATTTTTCAATTTAAATACCATCACGTACAATTCTTACTTGGAAAGATCAAATTAGCTCATATATAAAAAAAAACTAAAATAAAATATATAAATTTTAAAAAATAAAAATGAATATTAAATTTTTTGTAGCAATCTTCTTCAGTTTGCCATTGTTGGCATGCATTGTTAATGCCACTGCTGAAGTGTACGACATCACTGCCCTTGGTGCAAAACCTAATCGTGATATCAGTGGGGTAAAATGTTTAATTAATCTCATGAAAACACATATTTCATCTATTTACTTTCATTATTTTGGAAAAAGAAATTTATATGTATGTATTAATATTATATATACAGGCTTTGTTAAGTGCATGGAAAAAGGCATGTGTATCAACTGTACCGGTTAAAATAGTAATTCCACAAGGAACGTGGCAGCTAAGCCAAGCAAAATTGGAGGGACCAAGCAAGTCTCCAATCGAGCTCAATGTCCAAGGTACACTCAGAGCCCCGGTAGGTTCGCTACCAAACAAGGAAGGCGAATGGGTTACAGTCAATTATGTAGATGGGTTCGAGATCTCTGGTGGTGGAGTTTTCGATGGACAAGGTCAACAAGTCTCGAAGCGCAATGACTGTAACAAAAACAGTAAATGTGCAAAGATGACACTCGTAAGTCACAATAAATACATTATAAACCGTAGACGGTTGGGATTGCAACTATTAATTAAGTTTTTTTTCCACAATTGACCTCCTTTTTATGATCTCCCCACCCCACTGACTATAGTAGTGGGGCATACACATGGACCCCACTGCTACGGTGAGAGAGGAAGACCATGAAGGGGAAGTCTAGGGTAGAAGCGTAATTAATTAAGATAAGAGTTCAATGCAATTTGATTTGAGCAAAACGTTTTTCTTTACCACCAAATGTTACCACTGGGCAAAGGACATGATTTCTTCCCCATGAATTTTGTTTTGCACAAGAACTTTCTAAATTTGCATATGTAAAAACAGATATGCGCACGTAATCATTTTCAAAACCATTTGGGATATGTATAGAAAAAAAGGGGGAGCATTTTACCCTAGACCCTAACTACTCACTATTATTTACAAATTGTATTCGTTAATTGTTCGCAGAACTTGAGCTTCAATTTCATAAAAAATGCATTTATCCACGATGTGACGACCAAAGACAGCAAGAATTTCCATGTGAACTGTATAGGCAGTAGCAATGTTACATTCCAACACTTTACTGTCTCTCTGCACCTGGAGATGCCCCAAACACTGATGGAATCCACATTGCACTCTCATCTAACATCAATGTCCTTGACTCAACCATTATGACCGGAGATGATTGCATCTCCATTGGTGATGGATCCACAGATTACCACATCACAAATGTGGCATGTGGACCGGGACAGGCATTAGCATAGGAAGCCTCGGCAAGAACCCTGTTGAGAAAGATGTGAAAGGTATATATGTCAAGAAATGTAACTTCAAGGGAACACAAAATGGCATCCGTATCAAAACTTGGCCGTCTGCCCCAGCCAAAATAACAATCTCCGAGTTGCACTTTGAAGACCTTGTCATGGACAATGTCGAGCAGCCAATCATCATTGATCAAGAGTACTGCCCTTGGAACCTCTGCAACCTAAACGTAAGAAAATTCTCAAGTACGAGTAGTAATTTTTATTTAGAAAATGGTATAATGCTAACATCAAAAACTAATTAAAATTGGGTTCTTATGTAGAAACCATCACTTATCAAGATAAGTGATGTTTTTGTGACAAATGTTCGAGGAACATCATCCTCCCAGGACGCGGTGAAAATGATTTGCAGCAGTGCTAATCCATGCCAAAATGTGGTGCTTACCGACATTGATCTTAAATACACTGGGAAACTTGGACCGATCAGCACCAAATGTCAAAATGTCAAGCCTTCTCTCAGCGGCATACAAAATCCTCGAAGTTGTGCTACATAAATGTTGGCAATATTTTTGTTCGAGGACAAATAATCTTAGGTTGCTTCAAGATTACTCCTTAAATTTGTAATAAAAAGTTTTGGTAGCTAGAATTAGGTAGAGCAGTGATCGAGCAAATTCGATCGTTGCAGTAAACCGGATTGGTTTGCACAAATAAATTATGTGTTGTCATATTTGTTGACATTTAATTGCATTACAACTGATTACATGTATTTAATTTAGTGCTTAAACAATCATGTACAATAAATCCAGATGAAGTTCGGGGGAAAATTGCATTTTTGGTCCCTTAAGTGGCAGTCCCCCGCGTTTTTGGTCCCAGTTAATTTTTTTTTTTTTTTGCAATTTTGGTCCTTTCGTATAAATATTAGATTTGTACACACCATTTTAGTCCCTTCGTATCTAATACGGTCCCAGGACCAAAAGTGCAAAAAAAAAAAAATTGACTTGGGACCAAAATCGTCGACTACCACTTAAGGGACCAAAAATGCAATTTCCCAAAATATGCCAAGATTTCTCTGAATGTGTGGAATGCAAAAAATAGCTTATTAATAACGAAACTAAAGAGTTGATCAAGAAATACAAATATTTTACGAGGACATTGTCTATTAGCTATATTACGAGTGCTTAAGAGTTAAGATGCTGGTAAACAATGTTGGAGTTTCTGCCGTAGAAATTGATGATGGAGACGCCTTAAGGATTTTGAATCTTGATGAAGACAACCTATGAGACAGAAAAAGAATGCCTAGATACAAATTATTATGGTGTTAGGAATGTTAGTGAAGCCCTTCTTCCTTTTCTACGGCTATCCACGTTTGGAGCAAGAATCGTGAATGTCTCTTCGTTAAGGAGTGAATTACAGTTGAAAAAATTGCATTTTTGGTCCCTTAAGTGGCAGTCCCCATGCGATTTTGGTCCCAAGTCAATTTGTTTTTTGCACTTTTGGTCCTTTTCTTATAAATATGAGATTTGTACACACGATTTTAGTCCCTTCGTATAAATACAGTATGTAATATGGTCCCAGGACCAAAAGTGCAAAAAAAAATTGACTTGGAACCAAAATCGCAGGGGACTGCCACTTAAGGGACCAAAAATGCAATTTCCCCTGAAGTTCATGTAAGTCGTCTAGTGTTTCTCTTCTAGGGAAACCGTGGGCTGGTCTTATCTATGACTTCGGAAGAGTCATCGAGGATTACGACACGATGAGAAGGGCATTCACTATAATGCAGTTAAATGGGTAGTCAAATGGTTTAAGATTAATATCGTCGACCAAGATCAAGTTCGAGATTCTCACACGAACAAACTAACTACAGAACCAACACTTGTTTCGACTGTTTAGGCTATCTCCAGCAGTGTGTGAGCTGCTGGACATGAACTAAACAGTTGAGACAAGTGACGACGATTCTCTCTAGCAGCGTATGAGCTGCTAGAATCATCACTGGGAGATATGATTTTTTTTAAATTTCATGAAAGATAAGGGTTGAGGGGAATGACTGTTGGGCATATCTTATGGTAGATGGTAGATGTCCCAAAATGAAGAGAATGGATGTACCATATTATTTATAGGTCGTACAATCTTTTGCTAAATCACCTATTATTCAGTATGTTAAAGCAAAACGATGCATGAGACCACGTGTGTACTACTTGATAACAGACATGAACATTCAAAATAACTACAAGATTTTGACTATAAGCCGTTAGCAAACCAACAATGCCGGTATAGGCACCTTTGCCATAGTCATGGTGGCCAATGATGCGTAAGTCTGAAATACTATCCTCGGTAGAATACAAGTTACCTGGACTTCTTTTTTGCATGTAAAGGAGAATTCACAGCCAGAGGCCTCTTCTTGGTAAAGGACTTGGTTTTACTTTCCAACTCATCCTCACTGTCTTCTTCAACATTTCCATCTTTTGCAGATGGCACCAAATCCTGAACTTCCCTTTCAGCTCTTCTTCTATTACCCTGCAGCTTGGCCATGATTTTTCTTTCAAGAGCATCATTGGAACGTGTAACACTGGTCTCTTTCGGAATTACAGCGCCAATACCGAGCCTAAAAAGGCCACAAAAAGATTTAGAACATGCTTATAGACCGTAGTTAAATTCTGGCAAAATATTTCCTGGGTAAATGCACTGACCTTGCAGGGCGGCCTTCCAGTTCTACTTCAACAGATTTCCCATTCACCTCGGATGTACTTTTACTCATAGTACCAACCCACTGTTCAGCCTGTACATCAAAATATATTCATTTGTCGATGTTAATACAACATTTCTAAAGTTCTTGTACTTGAGAAAAAAGAGTGAGAATTCGTAAATGAAAGATAATCATAATGACATCTAAATCCACTATGAAGGCATATTTTTTCTCCAGTAGTAATGAACGATAAACCAGACTTGATACACATAAATCACTTGTTCAGTGCAAACAAATACATGAGCCATCATTTCCAAACACCTATAAATTAAGCTTGGATTTATTACAATGAACCATAAACTAGACTTGATATGGACAAAGTGTGAACCATCATTTCCAAACACCTATAAATTAAGCTTGGTTTTATTACAATGAACCATAAACTAGACTTGATATGGACAAAGTGTGAACCATCATTTCCTAACACTATATACATGATTTGCCATGTCTAATGATGAGACATGGACGAGAGATTGTAAAGAATAGTATATAAGACCGTCTCAGAACTCAGAAGCCACTTACCATTTTTAGTGCCCGGTCCAACTTGACCAACTGAGGCTTCGATGCCTTGTTAGGGTCTGTTTCTGTATTGTTTGTCATTTCAGCAAACACCTGATCATCCAAGGCAATAATCAGACTTTTGCATACATTAGAAAAAATAATCACGCACGAAAATAACATGTATTTCAGTAGATACTCAAGTAGCATGACAAAGCTCATTGATCAATCATCAACTAAACGAATACATATGCAATAGGAAACAGATCCAAATGAAAAGAAAAACGGTGTTTATGAGTGAAATCTAATTCAAAACTTGAGTGAATTGTTGATTGCAAGTCAGTCTCGTTGGCAAATCCAAGTTCTGACATGTCTTGGTTTGCCATCAAATTCTCACGACATTCCAAATACTTGTTGGAGAATTAAGTGTCTACATTTTTCGGATTTATGGTCAGTTGACTTCAAACAGCTAATATAGTCTTTCTTCTCCAAGTCACAAAGATGCATATGGTCCAAAGGAAACACTCCTTTCTCCGGTGGCACTGGTTGATTTCCACCCCCGCACTCATTCCTCCCTCAAGTTCAAACTGTCGCTAGCTACTAATCGCTGCTTGATAGTAAATGCAGCTTACAGGATAAAACCTAACAAATTCCCCAGGCTAACGAAGAATGACCAAATCAATTAACCCTATTCTACTCCAACCAACTCAATACACACATAACTGTTAAAATAAAACTGGTAACGGAATTAATTGGCAGGGGCATACAGAAGATATGAAAAGGGTGAATTCAATGAACAAACAGATATAATCAATAAAATCAAATCACAAGCAAAAATTCAAAATTTATATAATAATCAACAAACAAACAACAGAGTAGATGTATATAGAAAACGAGGCAGGGCGAAAAATCCAATGGTGGAGACTGGAGAAGCTTAACCTAGTTCCTCACTTTTAGCGGAAGTTTTGAAATCCGGCGGACTGAAGGTTGACCCGGAAACCCAGTCAGGGTTCAACCCTTAAATCTAACGCTAACGTAACGCCCTCAATTGCGAAGCATGAGTTCGAACCACGCCCTCAAATGGCCTCAATTTTTGGTTACTCGGTTTAAAAATCTGGTGATTAACCAATCAGGTATACAAATATATAAAAATATATAAGAGATGTTCGAAATAATTACAATAAAGTTTAAAAACCGAAACAAACCATCGGAACCATTAACAACAACCAATTACACCCAAACCTTCCGCCAACCAATATGAGAGACACTAACATTCTAAGATGATAACCCGAAACTAGTTTCCATTGTTATACCGAGGACCAATAACCTTACACTCCAACACAAAACCAAACCAACCGTCAATTCATTTTGAGAATAACATATCCCAAAGCCGTTATAACCGTTACGCTACTTAGGAGTAGTGTAGAATGATTGGTACGTGTATTTTTTACTATACTAATACCCCACGATTAGGGGCGTTCGTCGGTCCATGACCGGGACCGAAACGAAACCGAATTGGACCGGAACTCGAATTGAAAAATTCTAGGAACTGTAAAGTTCTGGTCCAGTCCGGATTATCGGAACCACGTAGACCAGATTTGTTTTTTTTTTTTCAGTTAGTATGGTGTGGATGTTTCATGAGACACAACACATTGGTAATAGTAAACATAAATAAAAGAATTTCAATGTTTTTATTAATAAATAAACAAGCAGGTAACTTTTAGTAGTTGTACTGTAGTAGTAGTATAGTACTTCCTCCGTCCAGTACCAAGATTCCCATTTGCCATTTTTGGTGTCTATAACAAAGTTTCTCATTTCCATTTATGGACATTAATAATATTAATTATATTCAACCTGAAGTCCAAATCTTACATTAGTTGTTACTCAATTATCAAACTAACTAAACAATTTAGACAAAATTAAACCCACTTAACTTTTCCTAAATTTTTTGATCGTGGTATACTTCTACTAATCGTTTCCTTCTCTTTTTCCTTAGAACCCTAAATTCCCAATTTGATTTTCTATCAAATCGACCCATCATCAATTCATATTTCTTAGTTCGATCGGTACATCAGTCCATCAACTCGCAACTCCGTACTGGCGTGGAATAGATCGACGGTGCCAATTCCGACTATTACGGCAGATCTGGGACGATATGGGTAATCCGTTCAACATTGATGCTCTTGTAAATTAGTTTAACCCTCTCTGATATGATATGTGTAAAATCGACCATACCTTCACATTGATCTTTCTTGTATATACTTAAACCCGCAAACCCAATTCAACAATACATGGGGAAAAGACAAAAGGTTGAAGCCGCACGGGATTTTGGAGAGGCAGATGATTTTGTTGATCCACTGGAAGGTACCTTACTTTAACGTGTTAATTTTTTGGTGTTCATATTTATAGGGAATAATGAGATACAAGTACTTCAGTATATGTTCATGTCACTGAGATTTAGCAATGTGTTAATGTTACTGAGATTTTGCAATATGTTAATGTTACTGGCATTTTGCGCTCCCCCGATTAGTGAATTTCTGAAGGAGTATGTATTTCTAATTGTTAATGAATTTCTGAAATATAATTAGTTAACCGTTTTCAGTATCTTGTACTATCTCCTACTCTGTATAATGTTCTTTGTGTTGATGAACTCTTGTTGCTCAAAATTGTCATCAGAGAATGCTCCTCAAACTCTCGTTGCCTTAAGTTCTCTGTCAGACTCAGTGGAGGGTTCAATGTTTGATTCCAGCGAGCCCGACTCTTTAGAAGCTTGGATCAGAAATTGTACCAGAGACAGCTCTATTTGATCCCGACGAGCTGATGCCCGACTCTGTAGAAGGTTTGATTTGCTCAGTTGGATCAGAGATTGTACCAGAGACGGCTCTATTTGATTCTGGCAAGCTGATGCTCGAATCTTTAGAAGGTTTGATTTGCTCAGTTGGATCAGAGATTACAACAGACTGGTGTACTTGAGTTTGACAAGCTTATGTCCGACTCGGTAGAAGCTTTGAATTGCTCGGTTGGGTCAGATATAGTAGTATTGCAATTTGCACAAATAATAACGTTAACAAATGCATGACATAGTAGTAGTGGTATTGAATCTCATATGACCTAATGAATTAACAGTGGCACACAAATTATTATTACATGCTATTGTACTATATATTCTATCTAACATTTAAACTAAATTAACTAAGCTTTTTTTTTCTAGTGTTAATATAGTGTTATTACTTCTATTCCTAGCTACCACATGTCAGTCTTCACTTGTCGTGTCTCTGTCATTGAAAGAATAGATGTTATCAACATAAATTTCCTTTTCGGAGGCCTAGTATAAAAATAAAAAAAAGTAAACCTAAAGTGAAATGGTCCTTAGTGTGCACACCTAAAGCTAACGGGGGATTAGGGGTTAGAAACTTGACTTTTT
The DNA here is from genome assembly GCA_028274465.1 of Plantago ovata. Lineage (NCBI taxonomy): Eukaryota > Viridiplantae > Streptophyta > Magnoliopsida > Lamiales > Plantaginaceae > Plantago > Plantago ovata. The sequence continues at coordinate 107,505,492 of CM051457.1, read as the reverse complement.
TGAATTAAGCTTTTCTCTTTAAGTTAGTTTTTTGGAGAATAATTCAAGGCCCTTCCTCTTTATGGGCCACTTTGTATAAAGCTAAATATTTTCATAATTTAGATTTCTGGCAAGTCCATAGTAGTAATGGGTCTAGTTGGCTCTGGAAAGGCTTACTCGAACTTATGGAGCAGTTTAAGAGCCATATAGCTTGGAGCATTGGCACAAGTGAGTGCATTTCTTTCTGGTTTGATCTTTGGTGTGGATCCACCACATTAGCACAGTTAGTTACTACCGTACCTGCTGGAACTGAGGCTTTTAGGATCAAGGATGTTCTTGACTATGGACTCACTTGGAATTTTGATCAACTGGCACAGTTAGTTCCTCAAGATGTGTTGGAAATTATTCAGGGAACACCTTTACCTTTATCACAGCAGTAAGATACTCTTTTATGGGGAGGTAGTGTAAATGGTGTTTTCTCTATGGAAAGTGCTTACTCTATCTTGGTGCAGGATTTACTTGAAAAACCTACTTGGCCTTGGGGGAGGATTTGGAAACTTAATGTGTTGCCTAGGCAAAGGTTGTTTTACTTGGTTACCTTTGCATGATAGGTTGCCAACTAAGTTTATGCTTTATAAACACCAAATTTTGCCTGATCATGTTTGTGTCTTCTGCTAGGAAGCTTCTGAGACTAGTGTGCACTTGTTCTTTTCTTGTCCTAAGTTTCAATGGTTTAGAAGCTCTTTTATGCCATCTCTGAATTATGATAACTTAGAAAGTTTTTGGGCAGGCATTATTTATTTTCCCTTTAAACTCAATTTCTCAACTTGTTTGGGTTGTTGCTTGCTGGACTATCTGGAAATTCAGAAATATAGCCTGGTTAAGAGAAGAGTCTTTTTCACAGAGTCTATGTTAACACTTGCCAGGAGCACTTTGTTGAAGCTATCTGAGCCTTCTCAGGAAGATAAACACTTAGTGACTTGTGACTACACTAAGCCGCCCCCTGGTGTTTATTGCCTTTACACGGATGGCTCTTCATTAGATAATGGAGATGCATGCATTGGTTGTTGTATTACTGACCCCCTTGGCAACTTTAAACAAGGCCTGGCTACCTATATAGACAAATGAGATAACCACACAGCCGAATTATGGGCTACTAGGGCTGGTTTAGTTGCAACAAGGAATCTTAATATTATTTCTATACTTATTCGAACAGATTATCAATATGCTTTCCATGTCTTATGCAAGAAGTTAGATCCACATCGACTAGCTTGGACCATTGTGCACAATATCCAGGACATCAAAACAAATTTTGGGACAATCACTACAACAAAAACATGATTTAGCGACGGATACCATCCGTCGCTATATGTAAGCAGCGATCCGTCGCTAAATGCCATTAGCGACGGAAAGCCCGTCGCTAAATAGGACGTCGCGAAAAGTGGCGTCGCTAATGAAATAAGCGACGAATGGTTTAATCCGTCGTTGTTTTTAGCGACGGATTAGACGATCCGTCGCAAACTTCATCATTGACCAAAGTTGAGACGGATTATTGATCCGTCCATACAATATAGCGACGGATGAAATTATCCGTCGCTATATTGCTGGAACACGTGTCAGGTGCTGGGCAGACGAGAGTTGGCGACGGATGGTTTAATCCGTCGCTAATTGATCTGTAATATTTTTTTTATTTGTTTATTTATTTATTCTATTTTAATTTTTTTTTGTAGTTGTACACCGCAAATACGTAAACATTTTCGTAACTAAACATTATATACAAAAAAAATTTGTTCTAAGCATTAATAAAATGAAAGTACTCATTGTCCTAAGCAAAGGAACATGAAAAAAAATTGTTCGAAATAGAAAAAAATTGTTCGAAAAATAAAAAAAGAGTACTACTGCTGAGATCCTGGGGGGGCATCGACATCTGGGGGGGCATCGGCATCATCGAACATGAAGAAGTTGGGAGGTGGCGCTCCACCGGGGGGGGGGGGCATATTGCGCCATGATCCACTCGATGGATCTCTTGAATCCATGCCTCATCCTCGTCTGCTCTGCCCTCAACCGAGCAGCCTCCTGGGCATGCTCCTGGACAGTCCCCTTCAGCTGCTGTTGCTCCTGGAGGAACTCGGGAGGCACATCGGCTTGTCCCCTTCGGCGCTTGGAGGAGCTGGAGGAGGAGCCACCCTGGTTCACCGTCTCCGCTATCGCCTGCGAGAGGTTGTCCATGTCGAAGACACGCCCCTTATCATTGAGATTCACGATCTCGAGATAGATGGCGTTCTCCTCCTCGACCGTGAGATCAAGGTTCTCAGTCCTGGCCAGGAACTCCGCCTGAAAATTCAAACAAACAATTAACGATTTAATTAGTACGTTATTGATCGAAGAATCAAATATTCAACAAGAAGCTCAGGAATCGAAAAAATATAAAACATACCGCGATTGTTTTGGCCCTATCAGACTGGAAGGTCATCTTGCCATCTTTATCCAGCTCCCCGTGAGCCTCACAGAAGTGATCCCACATGGTCTGCTCCCTCCCCTCCGATATCTTCATCAAATATATATATAAATTAATAAAGTAATGATTGAATTGAAATAAGACTTAAGAAAGAAAAAGAAACTATAACAAAGTACGTGACTTACCGCATCCATGTGGCGCGCGAACTGGGATTTCGAACCCAACCGATGCTTCACCGAGCCTGTCCCATCCGGTGGATTATGGGCCCGGTTTGTAAGAAAATATGGTCAGAGTTACCCCTAGGGTACGCAGCGGAATTTCAAAAATTTCCTTAACATACAGGTTAATTGATTATGTATATGTCGTATATATTTAAACACGTCAATTAGAAGACTAACCTTACTTCCAAAGCAGCTTCCAAGTCTTCGTAATAATCCGGTGTATCTTCTCCTTCGTCGAAGTCGAAGATATCTGCAATACTTTGATTATCTGCAAGACAATAAAAGTTAGTTTCCAGCTCCTAGAACCTCAACCTTGGTATCCACGGATGAACAGCCTATCGGAAAGAATGCTAGGATATTCTTTGTGTGACCAAGAAGACGGGGCGGCGATTCCTCCGGCAGGTGGCGCGCGCGTGTGGCTTATAGAGAAGGGGAGAGCTTTTATTTTCTCTAAGAAAACTGGGTAGAATAATTCTCTAAGAATTTGATTCTTCAACTGTGTGAAAATCTATGTCAAAAGCTCTCTAATAGTCTACTATATATAGTAGTCAATAGAAGCATAAAGCATAAGCAATTAGACTTCATAAAGAAATAAGAATCTAATTCTTATCGCACTAGGAAATCAATTCCAAGTCTAGATTCATTCCCAATCAAATTAAAACTCAATCAGAAAAATCTAACTTATCCCTTAGACTTCTAATATAGGTACTCCATCTTGCGCGCGTGCGCGTCCTAAGGGTGTTAGGTGGGTCCCGATTTTGGGACCCACTTATAGTTCTAAGACAATTCAAACTCCAAGTAGATTTTGCCCATGTGCATATGTTAATTCTAAATTAACATATCCATTCAAATCAAACCTCCATTATATTTCTAAAATATAATCTTTAATTGTATTTACATAAAATACAATTAATTAGTCAATTCAATTAATAATTCCAAATCATTAATTGAGTAACCATATATTATAATTAATTCCAAATCAATTATAATCCATCAATCACAATTAATTCCAAATTAATTGCGATTCCATCTTCAACGATATTCTGATAGGCTGAATCACCACATAGTGTGACCCATAGGGCCTCATCGTATTAAGCAAGTCCTAGACTAGGCAACATGGAATTCCTAGACGGTTCCATTTGCAATATTAATACATGATGACGTTTGAGAGGTTTCTCAAAGCTAACCCTTTCGTTGCGAAGTCTGTTGCGCTCAACGCGGCGATGGTAACGTCCCTTCATCTGACTTGCTCGAATGTATCTAGGATCGATGAAGTGTCTATCCCAATAATACATCCACGGGCGTCTTCAGTGAGTTGCATGGTGAATCCAATATCTATTATGACCATCATAATAATATTGATACGCTGGCCAGCGGTTTTACCATCACAACTATGAATGACTATGAGCAGTGCTCTCCTGTGCTACACGTGAGAGATGAATCCTTCACAGAATCACTTATCATCCCCATTTGTATGTAGCCATAATCCTGGATCGTGTCTTAGGTCAACTGCTTATTCAGAGCTGACATCGACGGGTCCACCAAGGATATGGGGCAACAAATGTGATGATAAAGTCCTGTAAGTCCAAAGGACGACTGACATCACTTCGACAATTCACCGGTTCCCATAGACACTTCGGTGTAGAGTATACATCGATGGGAGTGTCCGGTGGGTACTTCCATTGTTCGATAAAGCTTCTTCGAACAACTATGCGCAGTTATGGGAACGTTTCTCGATTGTCCAACAATCCGTTCCGTGGCCGTGGGATCGGCTCACACTTGCTCCAACAAGTATAACATCCACGCATACTAGTCTTGTCTGGTTCATTCAGACCCCTACATCCGAGATGAACCTCGACTAGGGAGAGTTTGGGATAGATGATAACTCACATAGCTCCCACTATCTGTGTGATCGGTCATCTATCCGAGGGGACATGTTTAATATCAATACAGACAGTAATAGAGATATGACATGCTGCATGCCCGGTGTAATATAAATATGAAAGCGATACTCAATAGTAAAATGCAACAAACATATATTATATCACGTTGACCTGTGTAATAGTACATATATGCCCTGTATAATGGCACCATGCCCTTAGTAAGGACTGTCTCTAGGACATATACACTATCACGGTTCTCCCTGTTCTAGGCTTGAAGGTTCTCCGCCCAATACTGCTTCCACAGGGGCCACTCCTCCTCCCCAATCCACCCCGGCTTCTTCCCCGATGCCTTGATCTTGGCGACCTTCTTCCGGAAGGCTTCGGAGCCTTCATGTTTGAAGGCATTGATAGTGTATATGTCCTAGAGACAGTCTTTATTAAGGGCATGCAGCCCTTATAAAGGGCATATATGTACTATTACACAGGTCAACGTAATATAATATATGTTTGTTGTTTGACTATTGAGTATCGCTTCCATATTTATATTACACAGGCATACAACATGTCATATCTCTATTCCTGTCTGTATTGATATTAAACATGTCCCCTCGGATAGATGACCGATCACACAGATAGTGGGAGCTATGTGAGTTATCATCTATCCCAAACTCTCCCTAGTCGAGGTTCATCTCGGATGTAGGGGTCTGAATGAACCAGCTGAGACTAGTATGCGTGGAGGTTATACTTGTTAGAGCAAGTGTGAGCCGATCCCACGGCCACGGGACGGATTGTTGGACAATCAAGAAACGTTCCCATAACTACGCATAGTTGTTCGAAGGGTGATTACCGAACAATGGAAGTACCCACCGCAAAATCCCATCGATGTATACTCTACACCGAAGTGTCTATGGGAACCGGTAAGTTGTCGAAGTGATGCCAGTCGTCCTTTGGACTTACAGGACTTTATCATCACATTTGTTGCCCCATATCCTTGGTGGACCCGTCGATGTCAGCTCTGAATAAGCAGTTGACCCAACAAACGATCCAGGATTATGGCTACATACAAATGGGGATGATAAGTGATTCTGTGAAGGATTCATCTCTGATGTGTAGCACAGGAGAGAACTGCTCATAGTCGTTCATAGTTGTGATTGGTAAAACCGCTAGCCAGCGTATCGATATTATTACGATAGTCATAATAGATATTGGATTCACCATGCAACTCACTGAAGACGCCCGTGGATGTATTATTGGAATAGACACTTCATCGATCCTAGATGCATTCGAGTCAGTCAGATGAAGGGACGTTACCATCGCCGCGTTGAGCGCAACAGACTTCACAACGAAAGGGTTTGCTTTGAGAAACCTCTCAAACGTCTTCATGTATTAATATTGCACATGGAACCGTCTAGGAATTCCATTTTGCCTAGTCTAGGACTTGCTTAATACAATGAGGCCCTATGGGTCACACTATGTGCTGATTCAGCTTGTCCGTATATCCTTGAAGATGGAATCGCAATTTAGAATTAATTGTGATTGATGGATTATAATTGATTTGGAATTAATTATAATAATTTGTGGCTCAATTAATGATTTGGAATTATTAATTGAATTGGCTAATCAATTGTATTTTATGTAAATACAATTAGAGATTATATTTTAGAAATATAATAGAGGTTTGATTTGAGAGGATATGTTAATTTAGAATTAATATATGCACATGGACAAAATCTACTTGGAGTTTGAATTGCCTTAGAATTATAAGTGGGTTCCAAAATCGGGACCCACCTAACCTCCCGAGGACTCGCGCGCGCGCGCGCAGCTGGAGTAGGGGAAGGAGTTCGACTCCTTCCTCTATTAGAAGTGAAGGGATAAGTTAGATTTTTCTGATTGAGTTTTAATTTGATTGGGAAAGAATCTAGACTTGAATTGGTTTCCTTGTGCGATAAGAATTAGATTCTTATTCCTTTATGAAGTCTAATTGATTATTCAATAGACTTCTATTGACTACTATATATAGTAGACTATTAGAGAGCTTTTATCATGGTTGAACACAGTTGATTCAAGATCATTCTTTCTACCAGTTTTCTTAGAGAAAATAAAAGCTCTCCCCTACCTCTCCTCTAGCCGCGCGCATCCACTCCCACCGGAGGAAAATTGCCGCCCCATCTTCTTGGCCACATAAAGAATATCCTAGCATTCTTTCCGATAAGCTGTTCATCCGTGGATACCAAGGTTGAGGTTCAAAGAGCTGGAAACTAACTTTTATTATCTTGCAGATAATCAAAGTATTGCAGATATCTTCGACTTCGACGAAGGAGAAGATTCACCGGACTATTACGAAGACTTGGTACCTGTGCTTGCTTTTGGAGTATTGTAAGTCTTCTAATTGACGTGTTTAATATATATGCTATATACATGATCAATTAACCTGCATGTTAAGAATTTTTTTTGAAATTCCGCTGCGTACCCTAGGGGTAACTCTGATCGTATTTTCTTACAGGCATACCACAGATCCGACTTGAACTTGTTGGGGAGGAAGAACTTCTCATACATTTCAGAAAGTATACAAAATTCAGATTAACATATATATGACACGGTGACTAACATATCACCCAAACAATTGCACATTGTCCTATTTTCAACTAACACACGGTGACTAACATATCACCCAAACAATTGCACATTGTCCTATTTTTAACTAACACACGGTGACTAACATATCACCCAAACAATTGCACATTATCCTATTTCAACTAACACACGGTGACTAACATATCACCCAAATAATTGCACATTGTTCTATTTCAACTAACACACGGTGACTAACATATCACCCAAGTAAAGAAAGATTAAACCATAAGAGAAGAAGAAAGATTACTAACCTCCAGAGCATTCCAAATCTACGCCTTCCGCTCCGGAGTGAAAGTATGCCACTGGGCTCCAAGTGGTGGGAGATCCACTTTCTTCGTGGATTTCTTGCTGATGAACTTTGCAGCCTCCCTCGGCATCATCCTGTTACAATAACATACACAAATTAATCCAACTAAATAAAACATACAATACCAAACACACAACTTAATCCAACTAAATAAAACATACAATACCAAACACACAAATTAATCCAACTAAATAACTTACACATGCCCAGGCATGGGCCAGACGACGAGCTTGCCATTCACCCGCTCACCCGCCATGTACACCTCCCCCCTGTACCCATCATCCGGCAGGTTAGCAAACACGTCTGGGCCAGTAGACCCTGCACTGCTGCTCGAACGGGGGCCAGGGGAGAGGGTCTCACTGACATGAGTCGCCGAGGTCCCCCCCCCCCCCGACTCCGTCTGACTACTAGGGGTGCGGAATGGCGAGTCTGGCTCGGCGTAGCTACGGTTGCTGGCCGCCAACAGCTTCCCCGATTTCTTTGGCCTCGGCATGATCTGCACGTTTAAGAACAACCGTAAGAAACAATAAATGGACTTTGAGTATACACTGATAAGAAACGACACTGGACTTTATGCTGTAAACTTATGATTTAAAGATCCAAATGAAGCTGCAAAATGCATATGTGAAAGACCAAAAAACGCAAGGATACATAGCCTACATTTAAAAATCTAATTTAATACAAAATTTGATCTAATTAATCTAATTTAATCCATCATTTTAAAATTTTAATCTAATTAATCTGATTTAAACCAAATTTTAATCTAATTAAATATAATTCATTTATCAATTGGAGCATTTTAAAGTCTTAATGACTCCCAACATAATACCAAAAAATAAAAATAAATGTGAAACCACATTCATCAGTCCGTTCGAAACATGGAATGGGAAACAAAATATACATATTCAATCAAGTAACTGTGTACAGATTAACCTAACATATAACATATACTATGACTAATTGAATAGATAGTAACACAAGTGAATCGTTTTCGAAAAATAGAGTTGTAAACCAGTACTACCAATTCTACTACTATTTCCAACATAGCACAAGTAAAACAAAATCTTAAGCCTTACATCTCAATTCGAAAACAAGCTAACCTTGTTCTTAACCTCAATTTGGAGAAAAATTCTAGATGGGACAATAACATTGAGAAATTAAACAAATATGAAAAAAAATTAAATTGGAGAGATTAGGGTTACTAACCTATATCAAGTGAAGATGAGACAGGGAAGGCAGAACTCCGGACGACGGTGCGGTGGCGGAATCCGGAGTGGTGGTGCCGCGGAATACGGTGGCGGGCCGGGCGCGTTGATGTGTGGTGGTGGTGTGAAAGAGAGGGTGGGGCAGTGGTGGTGGCACGAAAGAGAAGACGGGGCAGTGGTGGTGGCGTCGATGTGTGGTGGTGGTGGGAGGAGAAGGAGAAGAAGGAGAAGAGAGCGATTAGGGTTAGGAGAAAAGGAGGAAATGATTTGGGGGGAAGACGATTGAGACCGTCTGCATCTATCTGAGAAATATAGCGACGGATAGGCCATCCGTCGCTATTTGCTTATTTATTTTTTATCCTTTTTTTATTCTGGTCAACAGACAGATAGTGACGGATAGATTTATCCGTCGCTACAATAGCGACGGATAGAGCTAATCCGTCGCTACGTTGATGCCGGATTGACTCTTTCCAATGATGAACTGAGCTTAGAGCGCACTTCGTCCTTATCCGTCGCTAATGGTAGCGATCCGTCGCTATTTAGCGACGGATACCGTCCATAGCTACTATTCCGTCGCTAAATGGTTGTTTTCTTGTAGTGAATCTACATCCAGGGCATCTACAGAGAGGGGAATACAACTGCTGATCTCCTTTTCAAAGTTGTTAGCAATAGATTTAGGCACGAAGTAGCTACTTAGTCCAACACTTTGCACCATCCAACAGTGTTGAGTTGACAATTACATTCTAGTCCAAAATCCTATTTTTGAGTTGACCAATATGAGAAACCAAACAAGGCCTTAGGCCTTAACATTTTTTTTTAATAATCGAACCATTTCAATTTCACAAGTAGCATTACAAAGCTAGTAATAAACTATAAATAATACCGCACTTGACGAGAATTGAACCTATGACCTCTAGTATCATGACACCTCAGTCTAACCAATTGAGCTAGACCTCATTGGTTCTTAGGCCTTAACATTAGGAAATAAACAAATAAATAAATAATTAGTCATGGACATAAAAAAAACAAAAAACAAAACATAAATAAATAAAAAGAATTGTTTAAATAAATAAAGAAAAGGAATTTCTGAAATTTTATCTTTCCATCTTTATTAAAAAAAAATTCGGTACCGAAAATGGTACTAATATAGCTCCGGCTAGAGTTGTGTTCAAACTCCGGTCAGAGCTTGCAGGTGCAGGTTGCATGCTCCAAAATTTGGAGCTTGTAGAGCTTCAGATCGAAGTAGTGTAAGTTCCGATATTGGAGCTTGTCACTCCGTTACTGAAATTCTTAATTTGGTACTGAAGAAACATTTGAAGAGGGAGATAGAGGAAGGAAAAAATATAAAAGGAAAAAATATTAATAAACATTTTGCGACTTGTTTAAGAATTTTATTTATTTTTTAAATTAAAACTTAAGCCATATTTGGTTTTAAATATTGAATTTTGATAGTCAACCTAAAAATGGAATAGAATATAATTGTTGTAGCACTAGTTGATCAATTTTAATATTCTCAATTTAGTGGAGTTTAAAACGATATGGACCACTAAGGACCTCCTAGAATGTAATTTTCTCTTTAAAAAACTAATCTCGTAATGGTAACAAAAAACTTTTGAGAAAACGAATAGAGTATTGTCTGATGAGTAGCTCTACCATATTCAAAAATTCCAAACACCCTTAAATCAATCAACACAATTGTTACAATGTCTAATTTACAATGTGCAAAATGTGTTTTCAAACAATTGCTCTAAAATCCAATTTTCGTAAAACAAGGATACTTAGTCCTATCACGATTTATACCAAAACATTTTAAATGCAATCTCATTTATTTTACAAGAAAGTAAGCAAAATTGCATGTAGATCCCCTACTTTATTACTTATTCGTCATATTCTTCTTCTTCTTCTTCTTCTTCTTCACTTTCGCTCTCACTTCCTTCTTCTTCTTCTTCCTCCTCCTCTTCTCCTTCCTTCTCACCTTCTTCCTCCTCCTCTTCTCCTTCCTTCTCACCTTCTTCTCCTTCTTCCTCCTCACCCTCTTCGCCCTCCTCCCGATTTCCATTTCTACGGCGAGCCGGCCTCTTGCTTCTCTCGTGCATCTTCTTCTTGATTTTGTGCATCAATTTTTTGACACCATGTTCCTCTTCCTTCTTCTTATCATCATCATCATCATCCTTCGCGTGGGTAATGTGAAGAGCCTCACCTAATTTATGAATTAAATCAGACATTCTTTTAACTCTTTGCGAGTATGATTGATTTCTTCAAAGTGTTGGAAGATTTAGGGTGTACTGTATTGTGTTTTAATTTGTCCTGCAATTTATAAGCATATACCAGCTAAATATAGTATTGAAACAATATTTAATTATCGGTCTTGCACATTTAATGGGTAACCCACAATATTTGATTGGTTTGATTATTGAAAATTGGAATGGAGGTCTTATGCTCTTATTATGTCAAGTCATCGTTAGCCATGAATATGTATATGTATATGTATATATTCATTGTTTCGGAGGCAAAATAGAGTTTTGGCTCTTTAAATTTAAATAGAAGTTTTAAATAGTTTGCAATTTCTCTCGTAATGTAGTTCCTCCATTCCCTTACAGATTTCTCATAACTTGTTATGGCATAATATTTAAGGAAACTGGGTATTAATGGATATTATTTTATTAAAGAATGAAAATATTATTGTGAATGAGGGTATTAGTTGCCTAAAGAATAAAGGGAAATTATTGTATAAAAGAATGTTGAGTGGAGTGGTGAAGTTGTGAATATATTTATATTGTGGGGTTAATGATTATAACAATATTTCTTTAGTTTAGGCCACACAAGCTTACAAACGCTATTGGGGCTATTTTGATTTTTTTTACTAATAGGTACTAGTGGGGCTGGTACAGTATGAGCCAAACCCGTCCGGGTGAATGTAACCTCATAATACGGGTCTACTTGATCCAGTTGGGAGTTTGGGACAGATAGTCCCGATTCATCACATAGTTCTTCTATTTCCCACGGATCTAGATCGATCGGGCTAGTCATTGGGGCCAACATGTAAAAATTTAAAATTTACCAAAAAGAAAAAAAAAAAAAAAAACTAACTTCGAATACCATATTAATTTGCGTCCGGTCCAGTCAAGTCGGAGCTAACAAATTAATTTTACAATTTCGTGAATTAAATTCACCGGTCTTGACATACTTGAATACGTATACAGATCGGACTCAAATGTAAGTATGATATGGTGGATTACTGAACTATGTACACAATAGGGGAAATAACAAACCGAGTTTAGTAAATGGAGCATATTAAATTCACGAACATTCTTAAATCAACACAAACTCCTATTTAAATAACTCAATATTAAATGTTAAAAATTATTTTTAAATTACAAAAAGGCTTTTAGTTTCATACTTTTCAAAAAGTAAACCATAAAATTTTAAAATCAACACAAACTCCTATTTAAATAACTCAATATTATAATTTCACTTTCTCAGTGGATCATTAGTTTTTTAAAATATAATTATAATTTTGTTTGGAACAATAATTATACTATTACCACATAATTATAAATTTTAACTTTAAAAAAAAATACTATTACCGCATAATTATAATTTTCATAATAATTTTGTTATTTATCACTTGATATCAACCATCCATATAATAAATAAATAAATAAATAAATAAATAAAATTAACATATTAAAAAATTAAAATTGAAAGCATGCTATTCTACAACAGCAACAGCGGGCTGCTGCTGTCCATTAACAGCAACATGCTGGGCGGGTCTGCTGTTAATGGTTCGGATTTAAACGTGAATTTGATTGGAACATTTGAATTTGATACCAAGTTTATCAATTTTGTGAAGTTCGGAATTATAATTCGACCATTTTTATTCAAATGGTCATTCCATGTTAATAATTTATATTTTGGAGAGTATTTAATTTAGAGTGTTTGTGGTAAAGTATAATTAATTAATTTGTTATACTTGAAATTTTTTATGATAATTTGTATGAATTAATAAGTTCGGGACTCATTTGTAATATTTGTAAAATATTTATTTTTTTGTAAATTACAGATAAATTTCCAACATTTAGTAAAATTACTACGACGTTTAACAACCCCTTGTTACAATACCTAAATTTACAATACCCCTTTAAAATTCAAAATTATAGACAAATTGAATGTCAATTCCCTGAAATGTTACTTATATATTGCCAAATTTGAAAACAATGTCCGATAAAAACTCCATAATTGCAGCACCTTTACCTTCACCTTCTTCATCTCAACCCTCTTTTGCTTCATATTCTTCACCTCCCACTTTCCTCCTCCTCCCCCTCTTCTTGTTCTTCCTCCTCACCATACACACCTCCTTGATAACGTTTCCCTTTTGTTTCATGATATGTCTTCTTGTGCATCTTGTTCTTGATTTTGTGCATCAACTTTTTCATACCATGTTCTTCTTCCTTGTCACATTTCTCAACCTTGTGCTTAATTATCCTCATGATCCTTGTTGTTGTGGCTAATGTGAAGTGCATCACCTATTGTCTGCTTGATGTCAAATTTATGAACTAAACTAGACATTCTTTAACTCTTTGTGGGTATGATTGGTTTCTTGAGTGTTGAAAATTTTGTGATGTACTGTTGTATTTTGATTTGTCCTTTGTTTTATAAGCATACTAAAACGAGTTTTGAAACAATCAACTTGGATAGTCAACTCTATGTCTACCAAAACAACTGGAACCTAATAGGGGACCAAATCAAACAATTGGTTAAACAATTCTTTGTTTCAGGATCTATGCCAGAGAATATTAACCAAACTTTGCTTGTGCTAATACCTAAAAGACATAACCCTAAGCTGGTTTCTCATTTTAGACCAATAAATCTTTGTAATGTTGTTTATAAAATAATATCCAAAATATTAGTAAACAGATTAAGACCCTTCCTAGATAAAGTTATCTCACCTTATCAAAATGCTTTTGTGCCTGGAAGGCAGATTTCAGATAATGCCCTGCTAGCTCATGAACTATTGCACACCATGAATAGGAAAACAAAATCTAAACAATTTTACATGGCATTAAAATTAGATGTAGAAAAAGCCTATGATAGTTAGAATGGGATTTCATCCTTTTAGCTTTGAGGAAATTTAATTTTCCTTGCAAATTAATTGGTTGGATCCAAGAATGTATCCAATCAGTTTCCTACCGAGTTATAGTTAATAATAATACCTCCCAAGACTGGAAACCTACCAGAAGAATAAGACAAGGGGATCCCCTATCCCCTTATCTTTTTATCTTAGCACAAGAACTTTTCATACATTATATCATTCAACAAGAGAGGGTAGGTGAGTTTAAAGCACTTAAATCAAGTCAAAATGGGCCAAAAATTCATATTCTCTGCTTTGCAGATGATTGTATCACTACAAGAAATACCATAAACAGCGACCGAAATTAGCGACGGATCGACCCGTCGCTATCTTTAGCGACGGATCGGTCTTTTTACGACGGATGAAATAGAAATAGCGACGGATAAAGACAATTCGTGATAATGCGCGTCCCTAAACCCTTAGGACGTTTGAGAGTTGCGACGGATGCTTATCCGTCGCAATATTAGTGACGGATGACTCCATCCGTTGTTTGTTTTTGCAACGGATGGATTCATCCGTCTCGTCATTACGACGGATTACTCATCCGTCGTATATCTCATTGACCATGGAAAAAAATAAAAAAATAGGAAAATAAAAACAAGGGACGGATGAATCCATCCGTCGTAATAATACGACGGATGACTCATCCGTCGCAAATCTGCGACGGATGGGTCATCCGTCGCAGAACGTAAATATAAATACGGGACTTAGTCCCAGATCGTCGATATTGCAGAACAGAATCTCTGCCCCCCTCCCGTTTTCTCCACCGGCGAAAACCCCTCTTGCCATATCTTCTTCATTTCTTCACCACTTCAAGCAATCTTATAGGCATTTCGAAGCTATTCCACCAAGGAATAAGGGTAGCTAGTCAATTGCTTGATTCTTTCACTATTTATTCCGAAATCAAAGGTATTAGCTTCTAACCCTAACTTGTCTAAATTTGAGTATTCTTCATTCTTTTTCAATTTCATTGAATGGTATGCATTTTAGTAGTATCTATTATGTTATGTAGCTCAAATTAGGGGAGATGCACAAGTTTTGGTTGGTGAATTGATAGATTTGGGATGAATTGGGTATTTTAGGAATTGCAATTTTGTTTTAGTAATTGAGAATTTGATTGGGTTGAATTGATATTTGGAGTATTGAGACTTTGTTTGGGGTTGATTGGAGACCTCTAGAATTTAGTTGTATGATTCGATCGTAATCGGCCGTAATTAGTTGTAATTAGTTGTTAATGTAAATGTATAATATAGACATATCGTAACTATAATGCAAAGTAATTAGTTGTAATTTAGAAATATTATAAGTATAATGCAAAGTAAAAATTAATAATAAAAATGAGTAAGAATTTTGGGTATGTTAGCAAAATATAATAAATTATATATATAAAAATTTTCCTTAATTACACATATCTTAAATGGCAAGTAAAAACCTCGATAAATAGAATGAAATAATACGTTATCAATGAACTAAACTTCGATTGGTCAGGTTTAGCATTCAAATATGTCAGAACGTACACTGAGGATTCCCTTACTTGAGGTTTGGAAAGCCAACTGGCTTTTGGGAGTTCCGCCCAAAGAGTGGATGCCGAGTCCCCTTCATGATGTTTGGGAGTCCTACTGGCGTGACCACCCGAATGTCTAGTGTCGTTCCTTGCTATATCTCTGATTGTACATGTTTTATATTCAATTCTGTATGTACTAACACATATCTTTGCTTTAATTTGCAGATGCCGAAACCCAGACTGCCTCGTTACACCATACAACCGGATGAGATTCCACGCACTCCTCAGTCACCACGTACTGAGGGAGATGACACCGGGCCTAGCTCACAGCACGACTCCCCGACTGCTCGTGGGACTCCAGGTGAGTCCAGTAGGGGCTCGAGCGATCCCCTTGACCCATGGGCCCACGTGCCAGACGATGACTGTCCCTACAGATCACCCATGGACGGTCTTCAGTGGAATGGTAGGCCTGTACTCTACCCTAACGGGGACAAGTAAGTATTATGATTTAACTTATATATTTACGTCAAAATGTTGTATTATGGCTTGAGTTCATTACTATATATTACGAAGGTTTGCTTAATGATTGCCTTATTCTTTGCAGGTTATTTGCGGAAAAGGCGGCTCACAACCTAGGCCAGATCATCAGGGCCAAGATGCTCCCACCACAACAGGGTGGCGCCCAGTGGACTACCATCCCTGACCAGTTAAAGGGAGAGTACTTTGAGGAGCTGAGGGTGAGTTAATAATCATACTGCTGGCTGTTTCATAATTGTTTTTTTGTCTTGAGTGGTATGTTACTGTATGTGAGTGGTATGTTACACTATATTTGGGTGTTTGTCTGTACTTGTGTAGAAATATTACTTCCTTCCCAAAGCTCTGTTGTGGCCACTCTGGTACTGCTTCAACGCCCATGGTAGTTCCCTTTACAAGGGGATGGTTAATACCATGAAGGCCAGGCACACTGACGGACTGGGGAAGCCGAGTTGGCTAGGAGATGAACTGTGGGTTCAGTGGAAGGCCTACTGGCCTGATCCAAAAGTCCAGCGTGCGGCTGAGCAGAACGCTTCAAACAGGAAGGCGAGGCCCGAGGATGGGACCAGGAGCATGGTCACACATCGATTTGGCTCTCAGTCCATCGCTACAGCCAACATGAATAGGCTGGTAAGTGTATAATTAATTAACTTTGTGGTTTAATATTATTCTTGTACTTGTAATATCAGTTCAAACTTTGTGATTTTATACATCATGCCTCTTATACTTTGTGATCTTTTTTATCATGCCTTTTATACTTGTAATTCATGTGTCATTCAGATTGAGGATAACGAGAGTCTTCTCTTCACGTTCTTCACGAAGTCTCAGATGGGCCCTGATGGCGAATGGTTGTCTACTAAGGCCGAGAAGATTGCGGTAAGTTCTGCAATACTTGTGTTCATTAAATACGGTTGATTTCAATAATACTTGAATTCACTAACGCCTTGCACTATTGATTTATCCTTTCAGAAGGACTATACAGACAGGATTAGTGACAAGGACCTCACTGTCGAGGAGATGAACAACATTTTCTTGGAACTGGATCGGGAGGACGAGAAGGGTCGTCGCTTGGGACTAGGGAGTTTGGCTGCTACCACCAGTAGCGCGAGGCATGCGCGTTCCCGTCATCTCGGGAACTCTGCCTCATCACGGACCACGTCTTCTAGTACTTCTTCTGAGGCCGCCCTCAGAGCGGAGTTGGCAGAGAAGGATGCAGAGATTAGGAGGCTGGCCGAGAGACAGGCTGAGCAGGAGGCCCACATCGCTGCCATTTATGCGAAGTTGGGGATGCCACCTCCTTCCTCCAGCGCACCACCACCGCCACCCACTTCTCCATGATCCAGTTTAGTTTTCTTATGTTGTTTTTCGACTCATGAACGAATATTATACTTCCTATCGGATATTACATTAAATATTTATTGTATGAATGATTTTTATTATGATTATTGGATCGTTTCGTTATTGAAAATGCTTTTTGCATTTATTTTTGGGGAATTTATTATTACGAATATTAATGATGTGTGTAACAGGTTCAATGGTTTTTTTGGTTTGGATTTTATTTAAATATAAAGAATTTGTTTAAAAAAAAAAAAAAAAAAAAAAAAAAAAAAAAAAAAACAAGCGACGGATAACTCATCCGTCGCTAAAGTCCTGGTCAGACTACTAAGCTGACCATGACTTTTGCGACGGATGAGTTATCCGTCGCAACACGGTCAACGAATTATCCGTCGCTATTCCGTCGCTAATCCGTCGCTAATTCGTGACGGATCGTTGATTCGTCGTTAATTCGTTTACGACCAATGTATTTGCGACGGAATTCTCATCCGTCGATATATTTAGCGATCCGTCGCTGAGCCTAATCAGCGACGGATCGCTTATTTTCAGCGACGGATGAGTCCGTCGCTGAACATCAGATCCCTTGTAGTGTATGATCTTCTGTAAAGCAACAAAAAGCTCTGTTAAAGGCATCCAACATTCTTTAAATACTTATGCTACTGCCTCTAGGCAAAACATTTGTTGGGAAAAATCTAGAATTCTTTTCTCTCCCAACTCAACAACAAACAGAAAACAGAAAATTCTCCATAAATTAGGGGTAACTAGAAATAAAAGACTTGATAGATATCTGGGACTTCCCTTTCTTTTGGAAAGAAAAAAACAGACTTGTTTGATCATGTAGTGGATAGAGTTATTGGAAAAATAGATAATTGGTATTCAAAATATCTCTCCTATGCTGGTCGAGCTACTTTAATATCAGCAGTCACAAACACTATACCTACTTATTGTATGCAAATAGCCAAAGTGCCTACCACCTGTATTGATAAGATAAATTCCTGCAACAAACAATTCTTGTGGAATGCAACAAAAGACTCCAATAAAAAGGTAAGAATTAATTGGAGTATAGTTTGTTTACCTAAAAGACAAGGAGCTAGGGTTACTACAAGAAATACTGTTTTTAGCAACCACCTTTAGCAACCGATCGATCGGTTGCTAAAATTAGCGACCGATCGGTCTTTTAGCGACCGATAAAGAGGCCCTAGCGACGGATAAAAGGGAACGCCTTGGAGCGTACTGGAACTAGCGACGGATGGCTCATCCGTCGCTAGTTAGCGACGGATAGGCCTATCCGTCGCTAAAATTGCGACGGATGGACCCATCCGTTGTATTTAATAATTTTTTTTTTTTATTAATCTGGTCAACGTGCTTAGCGACGGATGGAACCATCGGTCGTCGGTCTCTATTGCATATTAAAAAAAAATAAAAAAAAAGATGTAACTGGCGACGGATGAGTGTATCGGTCGCTAATTAGCGACCGATCGCTTTTTTAGCGACGGATACTCCATCCGTCGCTAAAAATGTTGTTCATCATCTCCCTCACCGCGATCGATCGGACAAAAAACTTCAACCCATTTCTTTCTTCTCTCTCGCGGCTCAAATCTATCCTCCCCTATTTTCTTCATTTCTTCACCATTTCCATCAATTATAGTCATTTCGAAACTCTTTCATCAAGGAACAAGTGTAGCTATTCAATTGCGTGATTATTTGCCCATTCTTCCGCAATCAAAGGTATATATATTTCGAACCCTAACTTGTCTAAATTTTAGTATTCTTCATTTTTTTTTCAATTCATTGAATTGTATGGATTCTACTAGTATCTATTATGTTGTGTAGCTCAAATTAGGGGGGATGCACAAGTTTTAGTTGGTGAATTGATAGATTTGGGATGAATTGGGTATTTTATAGTTGAGTCCGATTATGTTTGGTCAATTAGTGTAGTTTTGTTTCAGATATACTAATTACTAATTAGATTTGGAAATTGTATAAGTATAATGGAAATATGAGTAAATTATTGTGTATTGTAAGTAGTTATAATAATGGAAAAATGGAAATTGTATAATTATAATGGAAGTATAGATAAATATATGTAATTATAGTATATTGTATAGATAAATATATGTAATTATAGTATATTGTATAGATAAATATAAGTAATTATTGTATAAAATATAGATAAATATAAGTAATTATTGTTTTAAAAAACGTAAGTATGAAGGAAATAACTCGATCATAGGTAAATTTAAATTAGAAAATATTGGGAGTATATATAATGCAATGTAAAAAACTGATAATTAAAATGAATAATCGATGAAAAGATACGTTAGCCGCCGCAATGTACTAAACTTCTATTGGCCAGGTTTAGCATTCAATTATGAATCCCGATTGTACTTGGATGTACAGTAGGATTGCAGATGGAGTACTTTTGCCTACGTTTGTACAAGGGGTCAATGCATTTGTCGAATTTGCATTGTCAAAACCCGAGTGTTTGAGTACTGGGATGATGAAGTGTCCTTGCAACCATAAGAAATGTAGGAACCGTAAGTACTTACCCTCTACGGTGGTTGTAGACCATTTGAAGCGTAATGGTTTTGTCCCTAAATATGAGGTGTGGAATCATCATGGTGAGGCAGTTCGTTTGTTGGGGGATTATTCTATGTTGTCGGGGAAGCGTAGGAAAAGGCAGGAGAGTAGTGCTACACCAGGTGCCTGTAATCATGATGATGCCACAGGGGACCGGATGGAAGAGATGGTCCATAACGCTGCGGGTCAAGAATTCACAGAGGTGTTGTTAATGAGGAGCCTCCGAATGTTGAGTCACAACAGTTCTTTGACTTGTTGGAAGCGTCCAAGATGCCACTCTACTCGGGGTGCAGGGTGAATGAACTGTCCTGTTTGTCTAGAATTATGAGCAACAAGGAGGGTGGTGGGAATTCAGAAAACAGCTGCAACGATTGGTTGAGTTTGATCACGGATATTGCGCCTGAAGGAAGCCTAGTTCCAACAAACTATTACCAAGCGCAGAAGAAGATGAAGGCGATGGGATTGCCTATGGAGAAAATAGATTGCTGCCCGGGTATGTGTATGATCTATTGGGGGGAGGATGAAGGTTTGTTGAAATGTAAACATTGTGGGAAGGACTGGTATAGTCGTTACAAGGAGGACGCTGCAATGAAACGACATAAGAAGAATCTCTCCCACAAGAAAATGTGGTACTTCCCTATAGGTCCTCGTCTGAAGAGGTTGTATGCATCAGATGCATGTGCAGATAAGATGCGTTGGCACAAGGAGAGAGTAGTCGCGAATGACCAAGAGGGTAAGATGGGTCACCCATCAGACTCGTCGGCATGGAAAGAGTTTGATGTGAAATATCCACAGTTTGCAACCCAGTCTAGAAATGTAAGATTGGGACTTAGTACTGATGGTTTCAACCCGTTTGGGAGTGAACGGAAATATTCGTGCTGGCCAGTGATGCTTACACCTTACAACTTGCCTCCGGGTGACTGTTTGAAAGAACCATTCATGTTCTTGACCGTGCTGGTGCCAGGGCCGGATGATCCAGGACAGAAGATAGATGTCTTCTTGCAGCCACTGATCAAGGAACTTATAGAGTTGTGGGAGGATGGTATCCCGGCATACGATGTCTCAACAAAGACGAACTTTACCTTGAGAGCAGCACTACTCTGGACCATCAGTGATTTCCCTGCGTACCCCATGTTGTCTAGAAGGAAAACATCCGGATACAAGGCATGTCCACATTGTCTGGATGATGTTGATTCACACTATCTGCCGAAGAGTCGAAAGGAATCTTGGTTTGATTGTCATCGCAGGTTTCTAGACGATGAACACCCGTTCAGAAAGAACAAGATTCAGTTTCTTAAGAATAAAGTGGTGTTGAAGAAGGCCCCTAAAGAACTAACAAGTGCACAACAATTTGCTATTATAGAACGCTTGGGGTACAAGAAAGTAACTGAGGTTGGGTGGGAACAGCATAACGAGAATATCAAAAGTGAGTATGGATGGAAAAAGAGATGCATCCTATGGGATTTGCCTTATTGGAGTAGTCTTCGCATACGTCATATCTTGGATGTCATGCATATTGAGAAGAACGTATTTGAGAACTGCTTCAACACCATTTGTGAAATTCCCAACAAAACAAAGGACACGGTTAGGTCCAGGGAAGAGTTGGATATTCTATGTAGGAGGCCCGGACTGTCAAACAAGAATGCTGATGGCAAGTGGCCGAAGGCTAAATACACTTTGTCCAAAGAGGCTAGAGCGGAACTTTTTGATTGGGTGAAGCTGTTGAAGTTCCCCGACAATTATGCTTCTAAATTTGCTCGGTGTGTGGACACGAGTAAGACAAAGATGTATGGGATGAAGAGCCACGATTGTCATGTGTTCATGGAGAGGCTCATCCCGATTGCATTTCACCAACTCTTAGATAGATCGGTATGGAGTGTCTTGACCGAGTTGAGCTTGTTCTTCAAGAATCTATGCACACGGGTTGTTGAGGTTGAAGTGTTGAAGACGATGAAGGCTAACATACCGGTGATTCTGTGCAAGCTCGAGCTTATCTTTCCACCTAGCTTCTTTGATTCCATGGAACACTTGCCCATTCACCTACCAGATGAGGCGTTGCTAGACGGGCCTGTTCAGTATCGTTGGATGTATCCCTTTGAGAGGTAAATATTTTAGTATCATATTTACAAACATATATGACACATAATTGTATAGTATATCTAATTATGACAGACATATTATAACAGATACTTAGGCAAGCTGAAGCATTATGTGAAGAACAAAGCTCAGCCTGAGGGTTCGATTGCCAATGCATACATTCGAGCAGAGACTGCAACTTTTTGCTCCTATTTCTTTGACACTGGGGTCCCTTCGAAGACATCTAGGCCGGCTAGAAATGCCGACACATTTCAAGTGCAAGAGGACCATAAAGTTTCACTATCAATCTTTAAGGTTTCGGGGAGGGCGTATGGTGAAGAAAAAGTGGCATATCTGACGGATAAAGAGTACAATGCTGCACATTCGTATGTCCTTCAGAATTGTGCTGAGCTCAACCCATTCCATCTCAAGTTTACTAGGTTAGTTGCCTTCTTACGTTTTACGATTGAATTAAAATCTTATTTTAGAGAAAATGGTAGTATTAAACCAAATATACGCATCATGTGCAGTTTCTTCAGCGCCCGTTGTGTAGAGCAAAATCCTATAGTGGCGGATGACACAATTGAGGACATGCTTAGGGAGGCCCTAGTCTCCGAATTTCCAACATGGTTCAAAGAGCATGTACAGAACCCGGCCAACAAAATAACATGTCCTTACTTAAGAGCACTAGCAAGTGGACCTGGGAGAAGATACTCCTCCTTCTCATCTTACATTGTAAATGGACTTAGGTTCAACAGTAGTGAGTGTGGATCGACAGATGCTACAGTTAATGGTGGGGTTCGTGTCTTGGGGAAAGACATAGGTGATGATGTCTACGATTACTATGGGAAGCTTAGGCGTATTATTCGCCTTGAATATCCCGGAGTACCTTTGAAAAGAACAATGTTGTTTGATGTTGATTGGTATGATCCCACTGACGTAGGCACCAGAAGGCTTGAGGAGTATGATATGGTGGAGATAAACTATAAGAAGAAGTACAAAGTGTACGAACCATTTATCTTGGCAAGTCAAGCACTTCAAGCTGTATTTCTTCAGTTTCCTACCTTGAAAAAGGATAAGGGCGATTGGTTAGCTGTTGTACCTATAAATGCTCGATCCAAAGTTGAGTATGTGGAGAAGGACGAGTCAATTAACAACTCGTACCAAGAAGAAGATGTCGATGGTCAGGCTAGAAAACCTATACAGGCTACAGTAGAAGTTATTCAGTTGCATGATGATGTTTTCATTGACTTAAAACCAGAGTAGATTATAGAGGGTACGTGAATTAGTACTAGGTAGTTAGATTATACTTAGATTAGACTTATCTATTAGGCATATAATAAAAAAATGTTCATTACTTTATCTCTTAATGTCTTTACATGTTTTATATTCAATTGTGTATGTACTAACACGGATCTTTTTATTGCAGATGCCACGACCCAGGAGGCCACGATACCTGACCCCGCAGTCCCAGAGGGATGATACCAACGGAGAGGACACCGGGCAGGGCTCACAGCAGGGCTCCCCTACTGTTTTTGGGACTCCACCTGGGTCGAGCAGGGGATCGACTCCTCATTCCTTCCTCCACGACCCGTGGGCCCATGTTCCAGACGACGGTTGTCCCTTTCAAAGGCCGGAAGATGGTCTTATGTGGAATGGTCGCCCTGTCCTTTACCCCAATGGAGAGAAGTAAGTATTAGGCATTAACTGATTTACGAACTTTTAATATATATATACCGAACTAACCTTGTCACTATTGACTTACCTGTTCTTCACAGGTTGTATGGGGAGCGCGCTGCTAAAGTACTCAGTGCGATAATACGGAACAGGATGATCCCACCGCAAGAGGGTGGCAGCCAGTGGCATTGCATCCCGGACCAAATTAAGGGAGAGTTGTTCGAGGAGCTGAGGGTGAGTTAATAATCGTACATTAATTACCTAATTGTTTGTGTTGTGAGTGGTATGTTAGCCACTTTGTGTGAGTGGTATGTTAGCCACTGTACTTGGGTGATATGTTAGTCACCATTGTTTTAGTGAAATATAGGACAATGTGAGTGGTATGGTAGCCACTATATTTGAGTGGTATGCTAGACACTGAACTTGGGTGATATGTTAGTCACCGATATACCTGAATAGATGTTGTTTTCCCTTGTTATATATTTGATACATGTTAGCTCCCCTTGTTATACTTGAATGTTTTTAAGTATTCACCAACGTATGTGTTTCGATGTTTATTTGTAATTGTGTAGAAAGAATTCTTCCTTCCGAAAGCATTGCTGATGGATCTCTGGTGGAGCTTCAACTCTCACGGTAGTGCCCTTTACAAGTGCATGGTTCATAACCTGAAGAAACTGTGGACAAATAACCGTCCACGTATCGGTGATTGGCCCGGAGATGAAATTTGGGAGGCGTGGAAGGTGTATTGGGCTAACGAGAGAGTCCGGGCGCAGGCTGAACAGAACATTGAGAACAGGAAGAAGCAGCCGAATGATGGGACACGTACCCTGGTGACACACCGTTTTGGCTCTGAGTCGATCGCTACAGCACATGTGAGGCAGAAGGTAAGTGTATTAACTTTGTGAATTCATCATTCTTATACTTGTTATTTACTTGCATTTCGAACTTTCAAACTAAGTATATGATGCTTTCATGTGTCATTCAGTTGAAGGATAACCAGAGTCTCCTATTCACCTTGTTCTCGAGATCTCAGAAGGCCAAGGACGGACACTGGTTGTGTGACGAGGCCACAGCAATTGCGGTAAGTTCAACAATACATGTGTTTATTAAATACTGATGATTTCATAACTAATTAACAACATAACTAACACCTTATACTCTTGATTTATAATTTCAGACGGCCTACGAGGACAGGATTCGTGATCAGGATCTCACTGTTGAGGAAATGAATGCCATTTTCCTCGAGGTGAATCCTCCAGACGAGAAAGGCCGTCGCTTGGGACTGGGGAGTGCAACAGTCGTCCCTGAATTGGACTCGAGGCGGACTCGTCGTTCCCGTGCCAATACATCTTCATCATCTTCAGCAGCAGCTTCCGCTCGAGAGCAGGCCCTCTTACTTCAGTTGCAGGAGAAGGATGAGGAGGTGAAGAGGCTAGCTGCGGAGCAGGCTGCAGTGAAGGCGGAGCAGGCTGCGCAGAAGGCTAAATATGGTACTATGTTTGCTGAGCTGTATGCGAAGCTGGGGATGGATCCACCTCCCTCTCCATGATACCCCTATCCTTTTCGACTTTATTTACTATTTTCTACATGAATACTGTGTACACTATGATATTATTTTGGATTAGTATTGTGTACGTATGATTATTATTATATGTATGGAGGGTTTTGGTACATTTATTATGATTTTTTTGGATTATTTTTTGGTTTATTTGGTCTATAGAATTTCTGTAACATGTTGCTTAATTGAACAGGTTGAATTTGATTTTGGGTCTCATTATTATATCTAAAAAATTAAAAAAAAAAAAAATAGCAATCGATCGGTTCATCCGTCGCTATATCCAGCGACGGATGAACTTATCCGTCGCTAAAGGTCCCGGACACTTAGCGACGGATAAGTCTCATCCGTTGCTAAAATTTAGCAACCGATGAGACTCATCCGTCGCTAAGTCTCCGGTGACTTTTGCGACGGATAATTCATCGGTTGCTAAAAGTCAACCTCATTTTCCGTCGTAAATTTGCGACGGAAAACTCATCGGTCGCTAATTCGCTAGCGACTAACGGTTTAGCGACGACGAATTTATCCGTCGCTAAAAACACCGATCGGTCACTAGCGAATATTAGCGACCGATCGGCCTTCTTTAGCGACGGATGGTTCCGTCGCTAAAGGCCTTCTTTAGAAAATATGAACAAGGCTTTTCTGTAAGAAAATATGGTCAGAGTTACCCCTAGGGTACGCAGCGGAATTTTAAAAAATTTTCTTAACATACTGGTTAATTGATTATGCATATGTCGTATATATATAAACACGTCAATTAGAAGACTAACCTTACTTCCAAAGCAGCTTCCAAGTCTTCGTAATATTCCGGTGTATCTTCTCCTTCGTCGAAGTCGAAGATATCTACATATATATATATATATACACATATTTCCGTACTTATATTGGTTGGGGCATATAGCTTGAGGGTTGTTATCAGTCATCTACAAACAAATAAGGGCGCCGCCTACCCATCATGCATGAACGGTCTACACGTAATGGATGCCGTCTATCCATTCTAGTTCTAAACGCGGTCAAGCATATAATGGGTGCCGCCTACCCATACATAAATATGCGGTCCGACATATAAGAGGGCGCCGCCTACCCTCGCATGCATAGCGGTCGAACGGAATGTAAAAACATGGTATTTAAACATGCATTGTCAAACAATAGCATATAGAGCATATGAAACAAGTAGTAGCCTATGTGGATGACAAATGACTTCATAATTTCATTATGAAAATTATAATCCCATACTTATAATCTTTATGAAATAATTGAAAATTTGGACTAGATTGAACATTCGAAAATTCTATTGACCAAGTAGCAATTTTCGAAAACCCGAAGGACTTAATTGTAATTTTAAAAACCTTAGAGGTGTTAAATCTAAAATTCAAAAGTAGAAGGACTAATTTGCAATAAACAATAAATTGATAAATTACAAATAAGCCCTTTAACTTTATACTAATTAAATTTAACGCCTCTAGTTTAAAACAATTACAATTAAATCATATTTATATTCCAAATATAAAATTCAATCCTCAAAACTTTCAAAATTCGATTTTGGGTCCAACCCGAAAATATATAATTTTTTTTTTTTTAAAAAACGTGGGACGGGACCTAGTCCCGCCCCCTCCCGGTGCCCGCGGCCCCGGGCACCCGGCGCCCGCAGCGCCTGCGGACGCAGGTGCCCGGAGCCTGCGGCACGGCGCCTGCGTGCCGCAGGCCCCGGGCACCGCCGCAGGCGCCGCCTGCCGCCGCTTGCGTCGCGCAAACGGCCCCGGTCAAAAAAATATATATATTTAAATTTTTTTTTTTTTTTTTGAAAAATTATAAATTCTAAATTTATATAAAAAACAAAACTTTTGAAAATCGAATTCATCATAGAATCAATTGCATCCACATATCTACAAAATCATACAATATATATATACGTATATACGTAATCAATTAACCTGGCTCTGATACCACTGTAAGAAAATATGGTCAGAGTTACCCCTAGGTACGCAGCGGAATTTTAAAAAATTTTCTTAACATACTGGTTAATTGATTATGCATATGTCGTATATATATAAACACGTCAATTAGAAGACTAACCTTACTTCCAAAGCAGCTTCCAAGTCTTCGTAATATTCCGGTGTATCTTCTCCTTCGTCGAAGTCGAAGATATCTACAATACTCTGTATATCTGCAAGACAATAAGAGTTAGTTTCCAGCTCCTAGAACCTCAACCTTGGTATCCACGGATGAACAGCCTATCGGAAGAATGCTAGGATATTCTTTATGTGACCAAGAAGACGGGGCGGCAATTCCCTCCGGTGGCGGTGTGCGCGCGCGTGAGGCTAAGGGGAGGAGGGGAAAGTTTTTATTTTCTCTAAGAAAACTGGGTAGGAAGACTGTGAAAGTCTATGTCTGAAACTGTGTTCAAATCGTCTTTCAAATCGTATATAAAACTCTCTCTAATAGTCCACTATATATAGTAGTCTATAGAAGCCTAAAGCATAAGCAATTAGACTTCGTAAAGAAATAAGAATCTAATTCTTATCGCATAAGGAAACCATTATCAAGTCTAGATTCATTCCCAATCAAATCAAAACTCAATCAGGAAAATCTAACTTATCCCTTCGACTTCTAATAGAGGAAGGAGTCAAACTCCTTCCCCTACTCAGCCACGCGCGCGCGCGCCTGTCCTACGGGACGTGGGTCCCACTTTTGGGACCCACATATATTTCTAAGGCAATCCAAACTCCAAGTAGATTTTGCCCAAGTGCATATGTTAATTCTAAATTAACATATCCTTTACAATCAAACCTCCATTATATTTCCAAAATATAATCTTTAATTGTATTTACATAAAATACAATTAATTAGCCAATTCAATTAATAATTCCAAATCATTAATTGAGCCACCAATTATTATAATTAATTCCAAATCAATTATAATCCATCAATCACAATTAATTCCAAATTAATTGCGATTCCATCTTCAAGGATATTCTGATAGGCTGAATCACCACATAGTGTGACCCATAGGGCCTCACCGTATTAAGCAAGTCCTAGACTAGGCAACATGGAATTCCTAGACGGTTCCATTTGCAATATTAATACGCGAGGACGTTTGAGAGGTTTCTCAAAGCTAACCCTTTCGTTGCGAAGCCTATTGCGCTCAACGCGGCGATGGTAACGTCCCTTCATCTGACTTGCTCGGATGTATTTAGGATCGATGAAGTGTCTATCCCAATAATACATCCACGGACGTCTCAGGGAGTTGTTTGCTTAAGATATACTTATGACCATCATAATATATCATTTGCACTGGCCATTGACTTTACCAACACAACTATGCAGACTACGAGCAGTGCTCTCCTGTGCTACACTTGAGAGATGAACCCTTCACAGAATCACTTATCACCCCCATTTGTATTTAGCCATAATCCTGGATCGTGTCTTAGGTCAACTGCTTATTCAGAGCTGACATCGACGGGTCCACCAAGGATATGGAGCAACAAATGTGATGATAAAGTCCTGTAAGTACAAAGGACGAATGGCATCACTTCGACAACTCACCGGTTCCCATAGACACGTCGGTGTAGAGTATACATCGATGGGAGTGTCCGGTGGGTACTTCCATTGTTCGATAAAGCTTCTTCGAACAACTATGCGCAGTTATGGGAACGTTCCTTGATTGTCCAACAATCCGTTCCGTGGCCGTGGGATCGGCTCACACTTGCTCCAACAAGTATAACCTCCACGCATACTAGTCTTGTCAGGTTCATTCAGACCCTCACATCCGAGATGTACCACGACTAGGGAGAGTTTGGGATAGATGATAACTCACATAGCTCCCACTAACTATGTGATCGGTCATCTATCCGAGGGGACATGTTCAGTATCAATACAGACAGCAATATAAATATGACATGCTGCAGCCTGGTGTAATATAAATATGAAAGCGATACTCAACAGTAAAATGAAACAAACATATATTACATTACGTTGACATGTGTAATAGTACATATATGTCCTCTACAAGGGCACCATGCCCTTAGTAAGGACTGTCTCTAGGACATATACACTATCAATCTCCCACTTGGACTAGAGCCAGTCACCTTTATGCCTAATGCCCAGATTAGCATAATGTCTTAAGTGGACTTCCACTGATAAGACCTTGGTGAAAGGATCTGCCACATTGTCCGTGGTTGAGACACGTTCTATACTAACTTCTCCTCTATCTATAATCTCACGTATAACGTGATATTTTCTAAGTACATGTTTGTTCTTGTTTGTAGATCTAGGCTCCCTAGCTTGAGCGACGGCGCCCGTATTGTCACAATAAATCGTTATTGGACTGGGAGCAGGAACAACCCTCAATTCCTTCAAGAACTTTGAAATCCAGACAGCTTCTTTCGATGCTTCTGATGCAGCAATGTACTCGACCTCTGTGGATGAGTCAGCAACCGTGGCTTGCTTAGAGCTCTTCCAACAGACAGCTCCTCCGTTCAATTTGAATACGTATCCTGTATGTGACTTAAAGTCATCAGGATCTGATTCAAATCCAGCGTCGACATACCCAAACATCTTCAATTATGGTTCTCCACCAAACACCAAGAACATCTCTTTAGTCCGTCTAAGGTACTTAAGAATGTTCTTCACAGGAGTCCAGTGAGATACTCCTGGATTCTGTTGGTGTCGACAAGTGACACTAAGCGCATATGCCACATCGGGCCTTGTGCAATTCATTGCATACATTATAGACCCTACTGCCGAAGCATAGGGCACACGACTCATTGCATTTCTTTCTTCATCAGTTTTAGGACCATCCTTAACTGATAAGACAATCCCATGCCTAGCTGGGAGAAAGCGTCTCTTTGAGTCGTCCATCTTATAACGCTTCAGTATTTTGTCGATGTAGGTGGACTGTGTCATTCCCAACATCCTCTTGGATCTATCTCTAAAGATCTTGATCCCTAGGATGTAGTTCGCTTCACCCAAGTCCTTCATCGAGAAGGTACTTGATAACCAAACTTTAGTCTCTTCTAGCATAGAGACATTGTTTCCCATGATCAAAATGTCATCTACATAAATGATCATGAAAACAACTCCTTTGTCGCTGTGTCTCGCATAGACACAGGGATCTTCCTTGCTTCTGATGAAGTCAAACAATTTGACAGCTTCATCAAAGCGGATATTCCAGCTCCTTGACGCTTGCTTTAGCCCATAGATGGATCTTTGTAATTTGCATACAGCGCTTGGCCTGGTTTTACTAATAAAACCTTCCGGCTGTACCATATAGACCTCTTCCTCAAGGTTGCCATTGAGGAAGGCTGTCTTTACACCCATCTGCCAGATTTCATAATCATAGTAGGCAGCTATCGCAAGTAGAATTCGAATGGACTTCAATTTTGCTACTGGTGAAAAGGTTTCATCGTAATCGATGCCATACCTTTGCGTGTAGCCTTTTGCCACAAGCCTAGCTTTGTGCGTTTGTACCTTGCCATCGACATCTGTCTTTCGTTTAAAGACCCATTTGCACCCAATTGGTCTAACCCCTTGGGGCAAGTCTACCAAGTTCCAAACTTGGTTCTGGTACATTGAATCCATTTCTAATTCCATGGCCTCTTGCCATTTGTCTGAGTCAATATCAATTATTGCCTCTTTGTAGGTCTCGGGATCTTCCCGATCTGATAAACCGACATCAAGATCACTGATGTCTTCTATCATAAGGCTCTGCTTCTGAGGTCCTCTAAGGATCCTCTTCGACCTACGGAGCTCGACTTGTTCTGGTGCTTTTCTTTTCTGGCTTCGTGTAACACGAACATTATCAGTGGGTACTGATGCAGCTGGTCGTTGGGCGTGACCCTGTTCCCTTGCGGGAGGCTGCTCTTGTGCAACTTGTTGCACAGGTTGGTTGACAACGGGTTCTACAGGTGTGGTTTCAACTGTTGATCTAATCACAGGACTCCCACTGACTATGACATGCCTAGCAAGTGTCATATCATCACCCTTGTCTGCTTCGAAAGCTCCCACTGAACTTGAGTCCAAATCAGAAGATTTAAAGACCTCATGTTCGCGCGTGTCAAAGTCTTGAATTTCTTCAAGTTCTATCATATCATCTAACCTCTCTTCTTCGAGGTATTCAGCTTCTAAAAACTTCACGTTTCTAGACACGATCACCTTGTGATCTTCAGCATGATAGAATTCATAGCCTCTCGTCTGACGAGGATAGCCTATGAAATATACTTTGACACCCTTGGCATCTAACTTATCAGTGAGCATCAGCTTGACTATCGCAGGACAGCCCCAAGGTCTAAGATAGCCTAGTGAAGGCTTCTTTCCCTTCCATAACTCATAAGGAGTTTTCTCCACTGATTTAGATGGTACACGGTTCAGAATGTAGATTGCAGTTTGCAGTGCATATCCCCACATATACTTTGGAAGAGTCGAGAATCCAATCATTGATCTTACCATGTCTAACAGGGTTCGATTCCTCCTCTCAGACACACCGTTTAACTGTGGTGTTCCAGGAGGAATCCATTGCGATTGAGTCCCATTTTCCTTCAAGTAATCGATAAATTCTTCACTAAGGTATTCACCTCCTCGATCCGATCGAAGAGTGACTATCCTTAGGTTCAATTCATTCTCGACCTCATTCCTAAACTCCTTGAATTTCCCAAAGGTCTCGGATTTATTCTTCATAAGAAAGATATATTCATACCTTGAGAAATCGTCAGTAAAGGTAACGAAGTAAGGATAACCCCCACGCGCATGGACTTTAAACGGTCCACATACATCGGTATGTATGAGCTCTAAGCAGCGAGTGGCACGAACTCCTTGTCCAACAAAAGGTTTGTTCGTCATCTTACCCTTAACACAAGATTCACATGTACCATATGATTCAAAATCAAATGGTTCTAAGTAGTCCAACTTCCTTAGTCTTTGAATCCGTGTTTCATTGATATGGCCTAGACGACAATGCCATAGATAAGATGGATTATTCTTCTTACTTGAAGACGGTTGTTTGTTATGTATTTGAAATAAAGGTTGACTACTTTGTAGAATATATAAACCATTCACTAAGCGAGCTTTTCCATAATACTGGTCATTTAATGAAAAATAACAAGTATTAGGAAAAACCCCAATTGTCCAACAATGGAATGAAAATAATATTTCTGACAATGGATGGAACAAAATAAACGCTATCAAGTTCTAAACGTTGTCCTGAAGGTAAATCTATCTTGCAGCGTCCAACGCGTTTGGCTTCAACTGGATTGTTGTTCCCAACATGCAAGTCGATTTCACCTTGCTTGACTAGCCTGTGTTCAATGGCCCCTTGCACATTATTATAAATGTGCGAGCCACATGCTGTATCTAATACCCAACCATTGGAGTCAAAAGTAGTCATGTTCATTTCAATAACAAACATACATGAGCTAGAAGCCGGCGGCTTCTTAGCTTGATCTACCCTTAGCTTAGGGCAATCTTTCTTCCAATGTCCTTTCGGCTTACAGAAATGACATTCATCTGTGTGTACCGTTCTTTCTTGAACTTCCTTTTCTGGTTCAGACGTTTAGGCTTATCACTCGAAGTGTTAGCCTTGGCTCCCGACTTTCCCTTACCCTTAGCACCTTTGTTTCTCGGGTTTGGGTTAGACGGTTGCCCAACAAACATGATCGACTTTTCCTTCTTAGGAAGAGTTTGATCATATGTCTTCAGCAGATTATGAAGTTCGGGCAGTGTTACGTCATTCGCATTCATGGTGGTTAACGATGAACTGCGAATACGAACTCGGCAATGATTGAAGGACAAAGATCACCATGATCTTATTCTCATCTTGAGAACATGTTCAGACATGTTCCCTCCTTCATTGAGCTTGCATCTGTGTATCTCTTTGATCAAATCAAATTCAACACTTCTAGCTGTCGTCTCCAAGAGCGACTCAAGATGCTTTAGCATCTCATACGGCAACATGCTATCATGTTGTCTCTGCAGCTCATTGCTCATTTCCGCCAGCATAATACACTGCGCGGATCTAGCATCCTCATGATGCTTATCAGACCTTGCCTTGTTGGCTTGATTCCAAATCAGCAACTTGATCGGCAGTCTGATTCTCGGGACACACGGGATTAGCCTCGTCCAAGACGTACTCAATCCTTTCGTACCTCAGCACCAAACATATATTCCTGATCCAATCTAGGAAGTTTGGTTCGGTCAAAATTTGCTTCTCTAAGACAGCACGGAGCGAGATTCTCGCCATTTCGGTTTCCAGGAGAAATAATATAGAACGAAAATAATAAATCAACTATTGAAATATCATTTCTAAATACACAGTCAACATAACTAAACAACAAGGTCCTTTAGCTGTTTAGCTCCCACTATTTTCACATATGCTTGCCCCCACAACAAACATACGGGTAATGTCCAACAAGTTACCGTAGTGGCCAAGATCCAAATCCATATTATTCCATACTCCAACGGGGGCTGGTCGCATAGCATAATATGACCGGTAGGACTAGTAAGACTATCCAATTGCGTCACGCAACTCTTGGTTGTTAAATCTAATTTAACCCGATACCCTACATATTGCACCTATCGAGGTCGCTAGATACAATATGCAGTAAGTCATAACCATAGGCTTACTCTAATTTGACGATTACTACGAGTGTTGTAAGACGAGGTCGCCAATACAAGAAAACGCAATGAAAGTTCAAAATTAAAGCACCCTATGGAAAGCATCTCAGAAATACATATATATATATATATATATATACACATATTTCCGTACTTATATTGGTTGGGGCTTGTAACTTGAGGGTTGTTATCAGTCATCTACAAACAAATAAGGGCGCCGCCTACCCATCATGCATGAACGGTCTACACGTAATGGATGTCGCCTATCCATTCTAGTTCTAAACGCGGTCAAGCATATAACGGGTGCCGCCTACCCATACATAAATATGCGGTCCGACATATAAGAGGGCGCCGCCTACCCTCGCATGCATAGCGGTCGAACGGAATGTAAAAACATGGTATTTAAACATTGTCAAACAATAGCATATAGATCATATGAAACAAGTAGTAGCCTATGTGGATGACAAATGACTTCATAATTTCATTATGAAAATTATAATCCCATACTTATAATCTCTATGAAATAATTGAAAATTTGGACTAGATTGAACATTCGAAAATTCTATTGACCAAGTAGTAATTTTCGAAAACTCGAAGGACTTAATTGTAATTTTAAAAACCTTAGAGGTGTTAAATCTAAAATTCAAAAGTAGAAGGACTAATTTGCAATAAACAATAAATTGATAAATTACAAATAAGCCCTTTAACTTTATACTAATTAAATTTAACGCCTCTAGTTTAAAACAATTACAATTAAATCATATTTATATTCCAAATATAAAATTCAATCCTCAAAACTTTCAAAAGTCGATTTTGGGTCCAACCCGAAAATATATAATTTTTTTTTTTTAAAAACGTGGGACGGGACCTAGTCCCGCCCCCTCCCGGTGCCCGCGGCCTCGGGCCCCCGGCGCCCGCTACACGCGGCTACCGGACGCCGCGGGTGCAGGCGCCCGCCGCCCTAGGCGCTGGGCACCTGCGTCCGCAGGCAGGGCGCCTGCGGTACCGCAGCCGCCCGAGCGCCTGCGGCCCGCAGGCCCCGGGCACCTTGGGCGCCTGCGGCCGCCGCTTGTGTCGCGCAAGCAGCCCCGGTCAAAAAATATATATATTTAATTTTTTTTTTTTTTTGAAAAATTATAAATTCTAAATTTATATAAAAAACAAAACTTTTGAAAATCGAATTCATCATAGAATCAATTGCATCCACATATCTACAAAATCATACAATATATATATACGTATATACGTAATCAATTAACCTGGCTCTAATACCACTGTAAGAAAATATGGTCAGAGTTACCCCTAGGTACGCAGCGGAATTTTAAAAAAATTTCTTAACATACTGGTTAATTGATTATGCATATGTCGTATATATATAAACACGTCAATTAGAAGACTAACCTTACTTCCAAAGCAGCTTCCAAGTCTTCGTAATATTCCGGTGTATCTTCTCCTTCGTCGAAGTCGAAGATATCTACAATACTCTGTATATCTGCAAGACAATAAGAGTTAGTTTCCAGCTCCTAGAACCTCAACCTTGGTATTCACGGATGAACAGCCTATCGGAAGAATGCTAGGATATTCTTTATGTGACCAAGAAGACGGGGCGGCAATTCCCTCCGGTGGCGGTGTGCGCGCGCGTGAGGCTAAGGGGAGGAGGGGAGAGTTTTTATTTTCTCTAAGAAAACTGGGTAGGAAGACTGTGAAAGTCTATGTCTGAAACTGTGTTCAAATCGTCTTTCAAATCGTATATAAAACTCTCTCTAATAGTCCACTATATATAGTAGTCTATAGAAGCCTAAAGCATAAGCAATTAGACTTCGTAAAGGAATAAGAATCTAATTCTTATCGCACAAGGAAACCATTATCAAGTCTAGATTCATTCCCAATCAAATCAAAACTCAATCAGGAAAATCTAACTTATCACTTGGACTTCTAATAGAGAAGGAGTCAAACTCCTTCCCCTACTCAGCCACGCGCGCACGCGCGCCTGTCCTACGGGACATGGGTCCCACTTTTGGGACCCACATATATTTCTAAGGCAATCCAAACTCCAAGTAGATTTTGCCCAAGTGCATATATTAATTCTAAATTAACATATCCTTTACAATCAAACCTCCATTACATTTCCAAAATATAATCTTTAATTGTATTTACATAAAATACAATTAATTAGACAATTCAATTAATAATTCCAAATCATTAATTGAGTCACCAATTATTATAATTAATTCCAAATCAATTATAATCCATCAATCACAATTAATTCTAAATTAATTGCGATTCCGTCTTGAAGGATATTCTGATAGGCTGAATCACCACATAGTGTGACCCATAGGGCCTCACCGTATTAAGAAAGTCCTAGACTAGGCAACATGGAATTCCTAGACGGTTCCATTTGCAATATTAATACGCGAGGACGTTTGAGAGGTTTCTCAAAGCTAACCCTTTCGTTGCGAAGCCTGTTGCGCTCAACGCGGCGATGGTAACGTCCCTTCATCTGACTTGCTCGGATGTATCTAGGATCGATGAATTGTCTATCCCAATAACACATCCACGGGCGTCTCAGGGAGTTGTTTGGTTAAGATATACTTATGACCATCATAATATATCATTTGCACTGGCCAGTGACTTTAGCAACACAACTATGCAGACTACGAGCAGTGCTCTCCTGTGCTACACTTGAGAGATGAACCCTTCACAGAATCACTTATCACCCCCATTTGTATTTAGCCATAATCCTGGATCGTGTCTTAGGTCAACTGCTTATTCAGAGCTGACATCGACGGGTCCACCAAGGATATGGAGCAACAAATGTGATGATAAAGTCCTGCAAGTACAAAGGACGAATGGCATCACTTCGACAACTCACCGGTTCCCATAGACACGTCGGTGTAGAGTATACATCGATGGGAGTGTTCGGTGGGTACTTCCATTGTTCGATAAAGCTTCTTCGAACAACTATGCGCAGTTATGGGAACGTTCCTTGATTGTCCAACAATCCGTTCCGTGGCCGTGGGATCGGCTCACACTTGCTCCAACAAGTATAACCTCCACGCATACTAGTCTTGTCAGGTTCATTCAGACCCCCACATCCGAGATGTACCACGACTAGGGAGAGTTTGGGATAGATGATAACTCACATAGCTCCCACTAATTGTGTGATCGGTCATCTATCCGAGGGGACATGTTCAGTATCAATACAGACAGCAATATAGATATGACATGCTGCAGCCTGGTGTAATATAAATATGAAAGCGATACTCAACAGTAAAATGAAACAAACATATATTACATTACGTTGACCTGTGTAATAGTACATATATGTCCTCTACAAGGGCACCATGCCCTTAGTAAGGACTGTCTCTAGGACATATACACTATCATTTTCAACTTAAATTGGCTTGGAAACTTCTTAAGAAGGAAAATAACCTTTGGGAACAAGTTCTTAAAAATAAATACTACCCTAACACTTCTTTCTTTGAAGCTGATCTAAAAACTTCTCACAGCTGGCTCTGGAAAACTTTATTGAAACATAGGGACATTCTTAAAGAAGGAATCACTTGGGAATTAAGGTCAGGAACCTCAACAAATTTTTGGACACATAGATGGTTAAATAATAAAAAATTAGAAGACGATGTCCTTAATTTCAATAAAGAAGAAAGGGTGTCTGACTATATAATAAATGGAACTTGGTGTAGACACATAAATTTTGTGTCTAATAAAATTACCAAATTAAATTTTCTATGTATAATTGGAATTTTACTAAATTAAATTCTAATTATTATAGATTTTTAGTTGATTTTAAAATGTCTATTTCTGGCCTATCAAATTGTGTCATGTAAAATTCTAGAGCTTTTAAATTCATTTAATATTATTTCTCATGAAATAATTATGTGGAAAAGATGAGCTATTCATGCCCAATCAAATGGTGCCATGTCATAAAGTTGATGCAATTATTAAGTAATTACTAGAAATAAATGCAGATAAGATCAAATCTGTATCGACCAATCAGAATTGATCCTTCTCTTTTTTCCTCACCTATATAAGGAGCTCATTCTCCACAAAAAAAAAATCACAATTCAGAAGCAGAAGCCAGAGCTCAAACAGAAGTGAAGAATTCCACAACAAGCCAAGAAGATCAAAGACATCTTTTCAAGCAATAACAGCTCCAGTTCTTCAAGAAGACGAAGGCAACTCCAAGAACAAGTTGCGAAGACACTTGCAGCAACAACATAAGATCGAACTCCAACGCAAAAGCTCGTGGAGGCACTCGCTCGAAGATCAAAGCAACAAACATTTCAGATTCAAGATCAAGTCTCTGCGACCTGTTCGTTCGCGAAGATCAAACTCAAGACCTGACGTTCAATCCAAGATCAAGCACAAGCCCTTGCATTGACGCCGTTCAAGTCAAACCCCTGTGAAGTTAGAGATCAAGTTGCGAAGGCCCTCTAACCAACACACTCAAGTCAAATCCTCCATCCAAATCAAGATCAAGCACAAAGCCCTTGAAAAAGATAGAGACATTCACAAATCAAGAAGCTCAAGACGAAGTCAACGACATCCATCAAGTGAACAAGAAGTTAACAAGCGATCGCCGCCAACTTCAAGTGGAGATTCAAGAAAAAGCTGCGAAGGCCCTTGAATCGACAAATCCAAGAAGTTAACAAGCGTCAACTGCCAACTTCAAGCAAAGTCAAAGCGTCGTCTCAAGAACAAGCTGCGAAGGCCCTTGAGTCAACAAATCCAAACTTCCAAGTCGACGCCAAGAGAAGACCGAAGCATCCAAGTCGCTCAACTTCTCAAAAGTCAAGTTCTAGATATTTCTTGAAGAGTCGAATCAGAGGATTCGTAGAGATTGTAAATCTAAATATTTAAAATCAATAAATTTCATTTGTGCAATTTTATTTGTTACAAATTTGTGGCACGCCTAGTGGGACAATCTCTACCTCTCATCTATTTCCTTCAAGAAGCATCAAACTTCTACAGCAGCCATCATGGTGAAAACAACTTTAATAGAAGAGCAAATTGCTAACTTAACAAGTAGCATGTTATCGCTCATGAAAATCTATGAAGATCGAGATGCCAAGTTGGACATGCTTTTAAGCAAAGGTGGCGATACTGGCACAAGTGATGCAATTGAGAAGAATCATCGAGGATATGAAGAATGTTCTGAACTTCTTGTTGCACAACTGAAGAGCTCCAAGTCCACTGTTGACAATTCGCAAAATCCTACGGATGATAAGATCCCAACCAGTGAAGTGGGGGAATTCATCATCCAAACCATCAAAGAGAACATTGACAAGAAAGCTTCATCGACGAGCTATGCCAAGCCATACACACAGAGAATTGGAGCTTTGCAAATGCCACATGGTTATCAACCTTCAAAATTCCAGCAAATCGATGGTCACGGAAATCCAAGGCAACACATAGCTCACTTTGTCGAAACCTGCAATAGTGCTGGAACTCATGGCGATCAACTTGTCAAGCAATTCGTCCGCTCACTCAAGGACAACGCGTTCGACTGGTACACAGACTTGGGGGCAAACTCCATTGATAGTTGGGACCAGCTGCAGAAGGAGTTTCTCAATCGCTTCTACAGCACCCGAAGGACAACTAACATGTTCGAACTCACAGGTACAAAACAATATGAAGAGGAGCATGTTATTGACTACATAAATCGATGGAGGAACCTGAGCCTCAACTGCAAAGACCAAATCTCGGAAACCACGGCTATTGAAATGTGCATCCAAGGAATGAATTGGAGCCTTTCTTACATTCTTCAAGGCATCAATCCAAAATCATTTGAAGAACTTGCAACTCGTGCGCATGGATTCTGGTCAAATACATGAAGATAGCTATGAAAGCGAAGATGAAGACCACGTTGATGCTGAAAGCGAAAGTCAAAGTCATGAAGGAAGCGATAGCCAAAGCCAAAGTCATGACGATGAAGAAACCGATAAAGATGAAGAATCATCTTATCACGTCTCTGTGAGCTTGCTCCCGGATATGAGCCTAAACTATCTACATCCTTCAAATGAAATCTCCACAAGGTTGCTCCTGGATATGAGCTTAAACTATCTACGACCTTCAAATTAATTTGGTCTGCACTTCTCCTTGATACGAGAATAAACTGTCTACAACGCTCCTCGATACGAGCATAAACTGTCATTATTGCTCCTTAGCACGAGCATAAACTGTCACCTATTCTCCTTGACACGAGAATAATCTGTCTACATTTCTCCTTGATACGAGAATAAACTGTCTGCGCTTCTCCTTGATAAGAGAATAAAATGTCTACATTGCTCCTCGACACGAGCATAAAATGTCACCTATTCTCCTTGATACGAGAATAAACTGTCTGCACTTCTCTTTGACATGAAAATAAAATGTCTGCATCGCTCCTCGATACGAGCATAAACTGTCACCACTGCTCCTCAACACGAGCATAAAATGTTACGAAGTTCAAAATGCAAGGCTCCTTGATACGAGCATAAACTATCTCCAAGTCGAAATCAAAATTCCTTGACATGAGGGAAAACTGTCTACAAGTCCAAATCAAAGCTCCTTGACACGAGCAAAACTGTCTACAAGTCGAAGTCAAAGCTCCTTGACACGAGTGCAAACTGTCTACAAGCCGACGTCAAAGCTCCTTGATACGAGCAAAAACTGTCTACAAGTCGAAGTCAAAACTCCTTGACACGAGCATAAACTTTCAACATATCTTCAAGCCAACGCTCCTTTATGCACGGGCATAAACTGCATGTGACTCCTTGCTCACATGAGTATAAAGTGTGAATGTCATCCTTGAACTACGTGATGACTTGATCCTTATAGGTACGTAGGCAGATTAGAAATCTTCTAAGTTCAGTCAAAACACTTAAAAGGAGCGTTGTTGATGTGAAATTGCAAAGAGCATCGCGTATCGGCATCACTCCACAAAAGGCTATGGCTTCTGCACGACTATACGAGTGATGGTGTGCAAGAGCGAAAGTCTTACGGCTACACTAGCATTGGGGGCAAGAGAAACGCCATCAAGGCGGACATCAACGTGAAAACACCGTCTTCAATGAAAGTCTAAAACTCGGGGAGCGAGTCTTCAAAGTTGATGGACAATGTGGAAATTGCCCGAGTCTTCAAGGTTGATGGACAACGTGGAAGTTGCCCGAGTCTTCAAAGTTGATGGACAACGTGGAAGTTGTTCGTGTCTTCAAAGTTGATGGACAACGTGGAAGTTGCCCGAGTCTTCAAATTTGATCCACGAACCAGCTTGAATCTTCGAAAGTTAATGCGCAATTCCTTGCGTCTCAATTCTGCAAAGAATGAAAAAATAAATAAGAGACAAAGCAAAATAGAGGAAAAGAGAAGAAGAAAAGAAGCAAATCGAAGAGACAAATAAATATAAGTCCTTATTTGCAAAATAGTGGCAAAGGAAACAAAAAAAAAAGGACTGATTTGCAGATAGTAAAGAAGAAAGACAAAAGGTTGTAAACAAAAAGAAAGGAGAAAGGAGCAAGAAACATAGCATCAAACCTAAAGCGGCCGACAAGAACCAAAGTAGTAGAAATCTCTAGCTTCTCTACTTTACTCTTCGATGGTGTGTGTGGAGATAGATGAATGAATTGAACCCCCTTATATAGGCGTTCATATTCGAGAGTTTCAAGTTCAATTAGAAGTCGAAATCCAAAGGTCACAAGCAATGACGGTTAGATCGAAATCGGAATCGAGTTCGAGTTGGGTCCAAAGATCTTCCGCGTGCTCTGTTTCCGGAATAAACACAGAAAGGT
Source organism: Plantago ovata (assembly GCA_028274465.1). NCBI lineage: Eukaryota > Viridiplantae > Streptophyta > Magnoliopsida > Lamiales > Plantaginaceae > Plantago > Plantago ovata. The sequence continues at coordinate 107,464,019 of CM051457.1, read as the reverse complement.
TGCAGAGTCTCAATTGGAAAAGGTGACATGAGCTATAATTAGATGGAAGAGGTCTACATAGACCAGGTCACTGTCACTGTCAAAACAAAAAGGCATGTGCGTGCATATGCGCCATGACAAAATGCTTGGGTCGGTGATTAAGGAAAAACCCAACAAATGATGATTAATTATGCTCATCCAGCTAGTAAGTTCTTCATCTTTGACATGAGTTGAGTTGAGTTTAAACTAAATCATTCATTTTAGGCCACCTTGTGTACGAGCACAATTTAAAGGATCCGGTTAAAAAAAAAAATCGCAACTTACTTGCTCAAAACGCATATCTTCGATGCCATTCAAAACGCATCTCATCGATGCCATTCGCAAATAAGTCGCGAGGGGCATTTGTAGACACATAAATTTTGTGTCTAATAAAATTACTAAATTAAATTTTCTATGTATAATTGGAATTTTACTAAATTAAATTCTAATTATTATAGATTTTTAGTTGATTTTAAAATGTCTATTTTTGGCCTATCAAATTGTGCCATGTAAAATTCTAGAGCTTTTAAATCCATTTAATATTATTTCTCATGAAATAATTATGTGGAAAAGATGAGCTATTCATGCCCAATCAAATAGTGACATGTCATAAAGTTGATGCAATTATTAATTAATTGCTAGAAATAAATGCAGATAAGATCAAATCTGTATCGACCAATCAGAATTGATCCTTCTTTTTTTTCCTCACCTATATAAGGAGCTCATTCTCCACAAAAAAAAATCACAATTCAGAAGCAGAAGCCAGAGCTCAAACAGAAGTGAAGAATTCCACAACAAGCCAAGAAGATCAAAGACATCTTTTCAAGCAATAACAGCTCCAGTTCTTCAAGAAGACGAACGCAGCTCCAAGAACAAGTCGCGAAGACACTTGCAGCAAAAACAGAAGATCGAACTCCAACGCAAAAGCTCGTGGAGGCACTCGCTCGAAGATCAAAGCAACAAACATTCCAGATTCAAGATCAAGTCTCTGCGACCTGTTCGTTCGCGAAGATCAAACTCAAGACTCGTTCAATCCAAGATCAAGCACAAGCCCTTGCATTGACGTAGTTCAAGTCAAACCCCTGTGAAGTTAGAGATCAAGTTGCGAAGGCCCTCTAACCAACACACTCAAGTCAAATCCTCCATCCAAATCAAGATCAAGCACAAAGCCCTTGAAGAAGATAGAGACATACACAAATCAAGAAGCTCAAGACGAAGTCAACGACATCCATCAAGTGAACAAGAAGTTAACAAGCGATCGCCGCCAACTTCAAGTGGAGATTCAAGAACAAGCTGCGAAGGCCCTTGAATCAACAAATCCAAGAAGTTAACAAGCGTCAACTGCTTCAAGCAAGTCAAAACGTCGTCTCAAGAACAAGTTGCGAAGGCCCTTGAGTCAACAAATTCAAATTTCCAAGTCGACGCCAAGAGAAGACCGAAGCATCAAAGTCGCTCAACTTCTCAAAAGTCAAGTTCTAGATATTTCTTGAAGAGTCGAATCAAAGGATTCGTAGAGATTGTAAATCTAAATATTTAAAAATCAATAAATTTCATTTGTGCAATTTTATTTGTTACAGTTGGAACATCAACAAATTACAACAAGTGCTACCTCAAGATCTAGTAGAAGAGGTTCTGGCTTGGCCACCACCCCAAGGCAATCAACAAGATAATATGATATGGAATAAAAGTAATACGGGAATGTTTACTATAAAGAGTGCTTATAACATGATAACTAAACCTTCTCTTTCCCATCTTCCTTGGAATAAACTATGGAAACTCAACCTTTTTCCAAGAATTAAATTCTTCCTCTGGACAGCTATATATGATAGACTGCCTACAACCCAAAGACTTTATAAACAACATATCATTAACAGTCCAATTTGCTCCATATGCAATCAGGAAACAGAAAGCTTGGAACATTTGTTCCTTAATTGTACAGGTTTTACAGATCCTAGGAAAGTTGTCTTTCCTGCACACTTGCAACACTCCACTATGTCTCTTGTTTTCCAGGAAAACACAAATAATCCAACTCAGTTAGTTTTACTTAACTGCCTCTGGATTATCTGGAATGCAAGGAATGCTTTTCTATTTGCACAAAAACCGATCTCTTGTAATTTTCTGAGGAAAGAACTTCATAAGGTCTCCACAGACACGTTTCTAGCAGGTAAAGTACAAGGAACGACCTCGGTAAGTATCAAAATTCCTTGTGCTTGGAAGAAACCACCACACAATTATGCATGTTTAAACACTGATGGTTCAATACAACTGGACAACGGCAATGCAGGAATAGGATGTGTCATTTGAAACAGCCAAAGACAACTAATACTAGCACTCTCGGCCTCCATTGGAAAGGCAACTAATAATATGGCTGAACTTTTAGCAATAAAAGTTGGTTTGATTCTATGTTCTGCGCTTAATCTTCCCAATATTATAATACAAACTGACTCACAGTATGCCTTTAAATGTCTAAACAGGGTGAGTCAAGCAGCATGGCAGCACAAAACTTTAATCCGGGACATTGAAGAAATGATGGAAGGAAGGAAGGTGGAAACAAATTTTACCTATCGGGAAGGAAACAATGTAGCAGATAAACTACCAAAAAATGGAAACCAAAAAATAAGAAGAAGTCGGAGCTCAACTATTTTTCAAAGTTCTATAGTTGATCTTAATATATGTAATAACTAAGAATTTCTTTCTATGCTGTCACCGGATATTTATGATCAATATGTATGCCCTAGCTGGCTAAGGGATCTGTTGGATTCAGATCTCAACAATACTTCCTACCGGTCTGTTCGTGAGATAGACACGGGTACTTTGTAATTTATCATTAGCAATAATATGTTTCCTTAAAAAAAACGTGGAGACGACGAAGTCTAGCTATAAGAAAATGGAAGAAAACGAACCCACAATTTTTTATTGGAGTACGAATTTGACCAAGCTTGTTGTACTTACAAATTACAAACTTACATTTGTGGCATGGGAATAATTTAGTCTACATAGAGGGATCTTCTACTGATAGATTTAGTTGTAATTGACTTAACATCAATCTAGTGATATCAATAAATGATGTTTATATATAAAAAAAATATAACACCGCATGGTTTAAAATATGTATATTCGAACCACCTTAACAAGGTGAGTCGAGTCGAGTCAAGTTTTGAGTGGGGTAGTTTGAATGATGAATGAGATTAATATCCCAGTGGCAGTGACCCACTCCCAAAATCAGACAAATCTGTCCTACACATTACACTCGGCTCATCAATGGCGAATCAACCAACCCTTGGGCTTGCAAGGGATTGACCAATAAATCAAAACCTACCACAACTTGGAAAATCCCAGGCTGCCCTTGTTTTGTTTATCTCCCAAGACAAGATGTGGAGTTTTGTAATCGCAGCCATCAGAAAAACCTCTGTGTCGCCAACACCTGCCGCGTGGCCGATGAGAGTACAATTCAGACCCATGATGATGATGTGGTATCGCGACGATCCGGTTGGAAAATCGGCTTCCTGTGTGTTCCGTTTTCGCGTGACAGTGCGAATTGCAGCATCGACGGCGTGTGGATGTCGGCTGACTTGCCTCTATAACCAAACACTTGTTAGTTGTTACTGCAAAGGGAAGGGGAGTTTTTGTAGTAAAGGAAAGAAATGCGGGTTTGAGATTACTTTAAACCAAGTGTGGGAAGGAGAAGCTAAATGCACCAATGCGTTCACTAAGCAAGAAACGGTTTTGCTATATTCTTCATGTTGTTAATGGGATTTATTTATTTTTTACCTACAACAATTTGGACATTGAACCTTTTTGTTTGATTATCTCTCTAAAATGCAATTACACTAGGTTGGCAATAAGTACAACTCTATGTGGTTTATGAATCTTTGCTGCATATGTAACAGAGCTCAGCCAGTTACTGAGAGGAATAGAACCAGAAAAGGTTTGTTGCTGCATAAAATGGACATCTTGACTATTATATGTATGTTCTTTGCTCAACACTCTCGGATGATAGTATAAAGATCCATGTGTTATTGTGTGGAGCTTGGTTTAAATCCGTAATGACGTCTTTGGAAATCTTAACAGTACTAAAACTTACAGCAGAATCTCCAAGTGAGCCCTCCTTCAACAACCAGCTGCTCTGTTAATTCTTGATTTAAGATCTAGTTATCACTTGTCTTCGCCATGAAATGCTCAATTCATATTTGGAAGCACAGAATGATCACTCGAATATCAGGGCAGACTCAGATCCTGATACTACTGTAACCCAATTACGGTTGTACGGATAAGACTAAAAGACAAACATCAATTTCTCTAAGTAATAAATCTGTCTTGATGATTATGATTCTCCCAACTATGAGCTGATTTGTTCTGAAAAAGTGATCAGGGAGGTCTTTGCAAAAACCCCATATAGTTTGTAGTGCCCTGTGATCGAGCCAAGAAGGATAACGCAATTCGATAGGCAGAAAACTAGAAGCTGCTTACTGCATGTGAGAATGGCGTCCAAGGGGACTTTTATTGTTGCAAAAGGGTACAAGGATGATGGCACTGAAGTTAAAGGCAGAGGGAAGTTTGTTACGACTTGATGTTCATAAGTCGTCTTAGTTCGTTCCTTAGCTCATTTGTAAAAGAAGCGTGTTTGTTGTTACATGCTTGTTTCTTGGTTTAAATAACCAGCTTGTACTGTGTTGGATTAAGTTTTGGGATGATAATATAATACAGTAGTCCTCTTAGCAGTACTGTAGCGTATATTTTAAGCAATTACAGTAGTATAGTTGTAGTCTGTTCATAACAAAGTTCTCGGACTCCCTGTTCTTGGCTAATCCAGATTTACGATCTAAGCTCAACACGGAGCTAAATAAGTACGGCAAGAGGTTCAAGAGCACATTCTATACACATGAACCTGTTGTTGGGTACACTGATTATCCTTTCCTTGAAGACAACTTATGATAGGATTTCATGAGCATTTCTTGTGGTTGTTTGAACTCAATGATAAAGAAATCAGTGCTTCTTCTCGAACGTATTAATCAATTTGAATTAATTTCGGAACAATGGTATTCTCTTTGTTCCTGGCAACATAAAGTAGGCGAAAAGAAAAGCATGATCACAAGGATCCACCCTACGAAGAAGAATAACATTGCTGACTTCATGTGGCACAACATTCTCAAGAGAGCTCGCGGAGCCATAATAGCCGGCCGTGCATGTCGGGTTGGTGATGACTAAAAAAACATGATTCAAGAGGTATACCTCATCCGGAGTGAAACTCAAAGCACCCACGGACCCACCATATCCAATTGAAGAGGTATACCTCATCCGTGGTGAAACTCAATTGAGTTTCATCCGCGGTTAAATCCGATGTGTTGACCGAGCTCGAACTCGAGCCGAGCTTTCTCGCGCGAGTTGCTCACGATCTGCTTGATTTGATTCGTTCACTTTGGGGTATGGATTAGTGCATAATATTTTGTTATGGTTTTGAATATTGTGTCATTTTTGTTGTTGAATGTATATATCACTTGTGCACTCTTATATATAATTTATATATAATTGTATATTCGAGGTTGGCTATTGTGCAATAAATAATTTAACCCTTTAAAAAAATAAACAAACTTTCTACTACTCTAATTTAAAATAACGCGTTCTACAAAAGCATTTACAAATATGAACACGAAGGGATTTTGAGAAGTTTGTACACGGAACGATTAGAAGGAAAATGAAAGTAGAATAAAAATATTGTGAGTGCATATGCATATATACTGCCGCGCCCAAGAATTTGCTTCCAAGTGTTGCAAAGTTGATGAACTTTTTAGAAGGAATGGGATTTGATTTCGACCCATGCCCTATGCTAAACTACTACCTACCCTCTAACTCAACACATAGTCAAAAGTGATCAAGTCATTTGCATGCGAGTACAAACTGACAGACGATACTCCACCATCTCCAATTGCCACTATCACCAACACCACTAACTTTAGCTTCGTCGTCGTCTAATCCCAACTATGTAAAATAGACACGTTTACAACTCTCTATTGATCATTAAGAACTTACTAGAAACCCATGCAACTTTTGGCACTCAAACTACTATAAATAGAGATCCATCCTTGATAAAGTTTTGCAAGAGATCAACTACAAGCTAGTAGTAGTCAAGAAAAACACTTTCCTATCTCTCTCTCTCTCTCTTTATTGAACGTTCTTAATATTGCCTTTTGCTTAGAATCTAGAAGAGATTCAATATGGCTCAATGCAAAATGATAGGTGTTGCATTCTTGATCATGCTTTGCCTTGATCTTGTGTTCGCGGCAAGAGTTGGAAAGACCTTAGGAAGTGGAGGAGGTGGTGGTGGTGGGGGCGGAGGTGGTGGAGGAGGAGGAAGTGAGGGGTCAGGATTAGGATCGGGATCAGGATATGGATCGGGGTATGGCTCTGGGGAAGGCGAGGGATATGGAGAGGAGGGTAGAGGTGGTGGAGGGGGTGGGGGTGGCGGGTCGGGTGGTGGTGGAGGAGGTGGGTCCGGTAATGGATCTGGATCAGGGTACGGGTCTGGATATGGATCCGGATATGGGTCTGGGTCGGGTGGTGGAAAGGGTGGAGGTGGAGGAGGTGGCCGGGGTGGTGGTGGTGGAGGTGGGGGTGGCACGGGGAATGGTTCAGGGAGTGGGTCCGGTTATGGAAGTGGTTCAGGATATGGAAGTGGTAGTGGTAAGGGAGGTGGCGGAGGGGGTGGTGGAGGTGGTGGGGGCGGAGGGGGAGGAGGTGGCGGTGGAAATGGGTCAGGATATGGAAGTGGATCTGGTTATGGGTCTGGATATGGTTCTGGAGGTGGAGATGGTGGATGGGATCAACCATAGAGTCAAGAACCATAAGAACCATAACCATTTTATTCGCACATGAACATTGTAATCATACAATATACAAATTGATGTGTTTTATATTATTAAAATAAAATAAAGTTGGTGCAGGTTTAACCAATTTTATTTATGATTGGTTAACCCTTGCACAACTATTGGTAAACGTACATGTAATTTGAAATGAGTTTATTAGTAGAACTTTATGATATTCTTGTACTTCTTGCATATATATAACTAGTGCTTTTTAAAGTAGTGACTTTATGGAACACAAGAATATCGTGCTAGTGAATATTCTAATTTCTTAGGTCGCTATCATATTTCAAAGCTCCATTATATTGGTATTGCAAAGGCTGAGATGAGAAGTGAACATAAAGTGAGTGCAGTCAAAAGTATGATCATCAAAGTGTAAGATTATATGGAAAAGGTAATATTATAGCTTAAATCGAACTATGATGTTTGGTTTTAGTTGGACAATTGGGGTGATTGAATGTGGGAAAAAGTTTAGGTTCATGGATTGGTTAATTAAATCATGTCATAAGAGTAGAAGGTGACCGAGCATTTAACTACGTACTCGAGCTCAAGCATAAGTTGAATCAAGGTGGCAGTGGCTTGTCGATACTTGCACAAGCTATTCACACTTAAATCACATTATCTAGTTCAAGCTCAAATCAAATTCGAGATAAAAATGAAAAAATCATTTATCTGGGCGAACTAAATTCGTAATGCGTCACAGAATAGATTTTGGTTTAATGTACTACATTTGTGTATATAGTGTTAGTAAAAGTGAGAAAATTTGCCTCTAAGGCTAAGCAGCGGAAGTTTTAAAATTTTGTTCTCACTAAACTGATATGACTATATTACGTTATTAACTGGAAGAAATCACTTACGTGTCCTCCAGTAGACAAGCTAATTCACCCGAAAGTTGCTCCTCCATCTCCAAGCAGAGCCTTGCTATCTCCTCGTCAGTTAGCTATCTCCATCTTCATGAATGAATTCTTCGTCAATGTTATCTCCAAGATTGCACATCAACAGGTTCTTTGCTTCCCTTGGACCTCGGTATCCACGGGTAATGTTTCCACAAGAACGCTAGGAGGTTCTTCTTGACTTGAGCCTTTTTGTGAGAAAACTTCTTTCTGACTATCAGATAGTTTTCACGTGAAATTGGAATAGACTGAAGACTCATTTCTTTCTTTCTGATTTAGTCAATTAGTTAGTTTAGAAAATCACGTATGCTTTTACCAAGCAAGTTGAATTTTATTAGGAGACTTCAAAAGTACTCAACTAACTAACAAACAGATAAATCAAATTACTTGTTAAAGAAAGAAAGGAAGAATGGAATAAAAAAAAAAAAAAAAAATAAAAGAAAGAAGAAAAGAAAAAAAACACAAGAAACGTGCAGCTGCAATTGCAGCTGCCACGTTGCTGGGCCAGGCCCAGCATTAGTATGCTGGGCCAAATCGGCCCAGCCCAATTCTTTTATTCTTTTCTTCCTTTCTTTTATTTTCGGGCTTTAATTAAATCCCGTCCAAATGCACATGTCTTCAATTAATTAATTAAATCCAATTTAAATCAATTAATTATATTTCTAAAATATATTCCATATATAATAAATTAATATTAATCCAATTAACAATAATTCTATTATATTTATGTATAATGATTTAATATTAATCTAATTAATATTTAATCCAATATACATAGCTCGTTTGTAGAAACACCACCTTGAAGTGTGACCCATAGGGCCTTGCATATTAAGCAACAATCCAATTAAGGTCATAATAAATTCCTAGACAATTTATCAGACAATATTAATATGCAAGGAACGTTTGTGAGGAAAACAAACCACCTGTAGCGTAGGGTACTTTGATGATACGGTCCCTTCATTCACGAATACACGAACGAGTCTAGAATATGGTTATGTGTCTATTCTAATAACTCATTCATGGTCTCTCAATCTTATTAGTCGATCTATGAATTATGTCCAAACACCATTTTGACATATTCACTTACGGTGGCCACCGATTTTATGATCGCACTAAATATGAGAAGTGAGTATTCTCTCCTTGTATCTATTACGGAGGAATGAATCCTTTCTTGGCCCAATCACTCACACAATATGCTTCCTAATGTACCCAACACATGCCGTATCTACCCTACTTTAAGAGTGCAAGCGTTGCGCATGGTCAAAGTACATTATTTCACATATGATGTAGTATTGGCCTCAAGTCTAAGGACTACTAACATCACCCTACACACCGATACTACCATAGACACTCAAATAGCTTTACCAAATGGTTTCTCGGTTGGGTATGCCAACACTCTCCAAAGTGTTCATATGTTCATTATGAATAACCAAGTTCATTCGTAGCAGTGAGACCTACTACATCCTCGAAGGATCTAATGCAACATATGCTAGCTTCAATCGCGTCATTGATATCCCTTATCTCAATGACCTTCAGCTAGTGGCTTATTTCAGGACTTAATTATTGACACACAAGCTCCCACTAACTTGGTGATTACCTTAAGTCCTTGGGAACATTTTATTGAATAATTCAAACAACCAAATATAATATTCATAAAATGCAATGCCAATTGTATTTAATAATGTATAAATAATTAAATACAATAACTGAATGTGATCAAGTACATATCGTCCCTATCGTAGGTTGTCTCTAGGACATATATACTTTCAATCTCCCACTTGGCCTAGAGCCAATCACCTACGTGTCTAACACTTGTGTTGAAATGTCTAACATGTTTATTCGAACTCAACATTTTGGTGAAAGGTTCAGCCATAATTTCCTCAGTGGGAACTCGTTCTATAGATACTTCTCTTCTAGCTATCATCTATCCAATCAGATGATACTACCTCTGTACATGATTGTTCCAGTTTATGGATCTTGGTTCCTTTGTTTGTGCAACAGCACCTTGGCTGTCGCAGTAGACCTTGATGGGACTACTATTAGGAGCTACCCCTAGTACCTTCAGGAATTCTGGAATTCAGACAACCTCCTTGAGGCCTCTGCATCAGCTATGTACTCGGACTTAGCAATAGAATCATTTAAGGTGGGTTGCTTGGAACCTTTCCAAGTGACGACACCACCAATGAGTGTAATCACATACCTAGTTTGTGATTCAAAGTCGTCCAGGTCAATTTGCATACCAGTATTGACATAAACACTCATTTGCAACTCTCGGTTTCCACCATCTATTAGAAAGGAATCTTTAGTTCTTCTAAGACACTCAAGATTGCTTTCGTATCATTCTAGTGTTTCATAACTAGATTCTGGTGGTATTGACAAGTACAACCAAATGCATAAGCCACATCTGGCCTTGAGCATTTCATGGCATACATGATAGATCCAATTGCCAATGCATATAGGATCTTTCTTCATGATTTCTATATATACATATATATATATACTCTCACGTGGAAGGACTATCCTCTTGAGTGAGAGTTATGCCATGCCTAGTTGTTAAGAAACCTTTATTTGAACCATCAACATTAAAGCGTTTCATTACTTTGTCAATGTATGTGGAATGTGACAGCCTTAACAGTTCCTTCGGTCTATCCTTATGGATTTTGATGCCAAGGATGTAATAAGCTTCACCTAAGTCTTTCACCAAGGAAGCCTTAGATAACCAATGTCTTGTGGATCGTAACATTGAATATTATTTTCATAATTAGTGTTATCAACATAAATAACCACGAAAACAATTCCAGTATCGCTGCGTTTGATATACACGCATGGATCTTTTACGCTTATGATGTAGTCAAACGATTTGATAAGTTCATCCAAGCGAACGTTCCAACTCCTCGAGGTTTGCTTGAGTCCACATAGGATCTCTTATAGTTTACAAACTTAGTTGGGATTTGCTTTGGATGTAGAATCTTCCAGGCTGTATCATATACACCTATTGCTCAAGATTCTCATTAAGGAAAATAATTTTCACATCCATCTGCCAAATCTCATAATCATGTTGTGCAACTATAGCAAGTAAAATTCGAATAGACTTAAGCTTGTCTACTGGTGGAAAGGGTTTCGTCATAAACGATACCATATCGTTTACTAAAGCCTTTTTATACCAGTCTAGCTTTGTATGTTTGTATGTTGCCAATGGCATCGGTTTTCTTCTTGAAAACCCCTTTTCATCTAATGGGTCTAACCCCTTATGGTGCATCAACCAAGTCCCATACTTGATTTTCATACATAAAGTCTATTTCGGATTTCATGGCTTCCTGCCACCTCTTTGAATCAATGTCTAACATTGCTTCTTTGTAAGTCTTAGGGCACCTTGTTGAGATAAGTCAATATCAAAATTTTCAGCTCATCCAAGAGTGAACTTATCCTTTCGGGAGCTTCCCATTAATCTCCTAGACTTACGGAGTGCGACATATATTTCGTTTGTACAGGCAATTTATTCTGATTGTGAGAATGTTGAACTGATTCAGTCCATCGAATAGTTGTAGAAGAATTAGGAGCAACCATTGCCGCTGAACTTCGAGTGGTTAGCCTCAAGTAGGTCGACCGATTGAACCATTCCTGTTGGTTCGGTCATTTGAACCGCTCCCACTGACTCGACCATCTAAACCGTTCCCGTCGGTTTGACCGGTTGAACCGTTCCCGTCGGTTTGGCCGGTTGAACCGTTCCCGTCGGTTTGGCCGGTTGAACCGTTCCCGTCGGTTCAGTCAAAAGGATTGAGGTTTAATGAGACATCTTTAAAATTCTCAAAAATTTCTTAAATGCTCCCACTGGCTGGCATACATCTACCTAGAGATGTGCCTTGAGCCATAAGACCTTTCTTGAGCTCCCACTTAAATGTTGTCACAACCATTTGACAACTTTTCTACGTAACTAAGTGTTATTTTTGTGATTCTTGGATTTCCACAAGTTCTATATCATTGTCTCCACTTTGGTTGAAAGGCATAGTCATCTTCTAGAAGGACCATCTTCTAGATGTGATGATACTATGCATTTCTGGCATATAGAATCAGTAACCCCTGGTTTCATTTGGATATCCTACAAAATAACATTTCTCACTTTTAGGTTCCAATCATGTCAACGAGCATTCCTTTCACATATGTCTGACAACCCCAGGTTCTAATATGTGATAAGTTTGGCCTCATGCCATCCATAACTCATATGGTGCTTACTCGACTGACTTAGATGAAACTCTATTCAGAATATGGATTGAGTTTGATAATACGTATCCCATGAATAAGTTGGAAGAGTACTGAAATTCATCATTCATCTAACCATGTCTAACAAGGTTTGGTTTCTCCCTTTCGAACATAGTGTTCTAGAAGGAGTAAATTTTGACTGAATTTCATGCAGTTTTAAATAATCCAGAATCTCACCACTTAAGTATTATGCTCTTTGATCTAATTGAAGAGTCTTAATACTTCTTTCAGGTTGTTTCTCTACTTCAGCTTTGTACTCAATGAATTTCTCCAATATTTTAGATTTGTGTTTCATAGGATACACATGTCCAAATATAGAGAAATCATCAGTAAAAGTTATAAAGTAAGAGAAATCATCTTTAGCCTGAGTTTCAAATGGTCCATACACATTGTATGAATTAACTCAAGTAGTCGTTGTGCACGTATGCCTTTTCCTTGAAAAGGATTTCTTGAACAATCTACCTTTGAGACAAAATTCATGATCCAATATGATTCTAAATCAAATGGTGCTAAGTAGTCTCACCTACTTAGCCTAGCAATTCTTGTCTCATTGATATATCAAGTTTACAGTGCAACAAGTAAGCGGTGTTTCTAGGATTATTGAGCCTAGCTCGTTTGTTTTGAAGATGTATTAAAGTATGTCTACAGTTTAGCAAATATAAACCATTCATATTTGCTACTAATATAATGAACGAAATAAATTTATCAAGTTCCATATATATATCTGAGGATAAATCAAATTTATGATTTTTATACGCTAATAAGTAATAGACGATCCATTTCTTATGCGTAGGTCAACTCTTATTGGTCTAATCGATCTGCTGTCAAATAGCCCTTGCACATATTAAAATGTAAGAGCCACAAGTTGTATCCAACACTCAGCAGTTCGAGTTTTTTTTGTAGACATATTTATCTTAGTGACAAACAAACATTGATTGGAGATAGATGCACAATGCATTACTCCATTAGCCCTTAGCCTTGGGCAATTTCTCTTCCAGTGTCTTTCTGCTTGCAGTAAAGACATGTCTCCTTCTCCACGTTACTACCTTCTCGTGATTTCCAATCTTATTCTGTTTAGCTTTACCTTTCGAGCCCTTGCTTTTTAAGGTGAGATTTCACAGATAGTCCAACCGTTAAAACAGGTTACCTCTTAGGTTGAACCTGTTCATAAGCCTTGCGTATGTTATGGAATTCAGGTAGTGTAGCATCCTTGGCATTCATATTGTAATTCATCATGAACGTTGAATATGAATGATGTAATGATTGAAGGATGATGATAACTGAAACACGGTTCTCAAATGTAATTCCAGCACTAGCTAGTTTCTCGATGAATCCAATCATCTTGAGCACGTGATCAGATACATTCCTCATTTGGAAAATCTCATTTTGAAGATCTCTCTAAGAAGATCAAATTCAACACTCTTGGAAACAGTTTCAAAGAGGCTTTTGAGATGTAGCAGCATTTTAAATGGTATTATGTTACCATGTTGCCTTTGCTGTTCCATAGTCATTACAGCTTGCATAATACACTATGCATTAGCAGCTTCATCCTTATTGATGGGCTTCTTTGTCAAACGCAACAAGCTCAATAGGATTAGTGAGAGGAGTAGGATTGACTTGTCCAAGACATTCTCAATCTTCTCTTGCCTTAGTACCAAAACGATCGTTACGGATCCAATCCACGAAGTTCGGACTAGTAAGAGTGCATTTCTCCAAGATAATTCTATAACGGATAAGTTGGTCATCTTAATTGACCAAAGAAGTAAATATTAAAACTGAAATTAAAACTCTAAGATTAATTTCTATGATCACAATCAGCGACTAAATAAACTAGGACTGTAGCTTTATTTAGTTCTCACTATTTTCACATACTCTTGACCCCTATAAAGAGTACGAACTAATATCTTATAATAGTCGTAGTGAGCCAAGATCCATGCTTGCACTATTATAGCCCCAGCTATGGCTGATCACTATAATAGTCAAACAGGTAGGTCTCCAAACCAATTGTACAATACAACTCTTGGTTTGATCAAAACTATTTTGATCGATGTCCTCAAATTATGCCTGACGCTATGGCGACTCAACATAATTCAAGTAAGTCATAACCATCACACAGCACCAACAATGGTCCTATGAAGGCAACTTTCTTACGGCAAACGAAGTAAGCACTATGGTGCATATTACCCACGAGATTAGTAAGTCCATTTATCCTTCAATTATGATGGGTGACATCATACGATTCAATCGAGACTTAAATTGGTTGGGGAACATTTAAATGGGGTATTTAATCGCTTGACCAAGATCCCTAACGTGCATCACATAATGGGTGCCGCATACCCAAGTCTCATGCAATGCGGTCCAACAAGTAACGAGTGCCGCCTACTCGTACATATCAATCGCGGACTAGCAAGTAATGGGCGCCGCCTACCCATGCATATGACAGATGCGGTCCGGAAACTAATGGGTGCCGCCTACCCATACAATAATAGCGGACTAACATATTTAAATACAATATTTAAATAATTAAATTGCTCATGTAGACATTCAACACATGTGATACAACCAAGTTGGAGCAAATAAGTAGTTGTTGTGGATTATTATCATTAAATGTAAGTCAGATATAATTTATAAATTCTCCAAGAATTTCGAAAATATTTTAAACAAGTTTTAATAATAATATAATCTTCCAAAGCAATATATTATTATTGAAATGTAGTTTATAAACAATTTATAAACTAACAAACATGTTACTAAATATTATAAACTTATATTTATGTCTCTAAACATTTTAATCACTTTCTAAAAGTATTAATAGGGTTTTAAATAATTTATAAACCATTTATAAATTAAATAATAAGTTTCTAAAACTCCAAGGACCTCTTTATAATTCTCAGAAAGTTGAAATTAAGTTTCTGGGTCAATTTGAAACCATTAGCAAAGTCTGGGGTCAATTCAAAATAATCTGAAGTTCAAGGGCTTGAGCCCCAATAAGACAGAATTGTCAAATTGGACACAAGTCCCTGAATTCTTCTTTCTTGACTATTAGTGACCACCAATGTTTCTGCAAAAGTTCAATTGAGTCCCTGTAACAATGAAAAGTTTCCAAAACCTTCAATCTTCATCTCAACTCGAATCTAAGGTCCACAAACATGTTCTAAACATCATACACCATTGAAGAACAAATCGCAAGGTCATAAAAACGATCAGAACAGAGAACGAAATTTTTTTTTTTTTATTACGGTCGTGTTCAAGACCTTGAGCAAGAGTTGCTCAATTTGATTTGTTCAACATCCTATGTTGTTCTCCATGTTTCCACGAATCTACTACACCCAATTTTAGTTTAGTTTGAGTCAAGAACACCAAGTTTGGAGAAACCCATTAATGGAGTTTCAAGCTCCATGAACCCTAACTCAAACTTCACCTACGAATCTTTAAACTCGAATTCAAAAGGTGTAATAGTAAGAGGGCGAAAAATGGAGAAGAATGATATATAGAACCCCTAGGGAGATGAAGAAAATGGAAGAGCTCAAAGCTCCATCAACCACCAACAATGGTGGATGAATAGTAACCCGCGATTACTATTCATCATCTTCCCAAATTTTTTTTTTTTTTAATATTATCTAATAATAAAATCTGGAAAAATAAATACTATATGAATTATTCCTTTCTTAAATCCAATATGAAGAATCTGGAATAAAATAATACAGTAACAAAACCCATCTCTCCTTTCTTTAAATCCAATTAAAGAATCTGAAAATTTTACATACATATAATAATCCACAACAACGTAAATATAAAACATAAACGAATATAGTCATGAATCAGCCTAGCTCTGATACCACTGTTAGTAAAAGTGAGAAAATTTGCCTCTAAGGCTAAGCAGCGGAAGTTTTAAAATTTTGTTCTCACTAAACTGATATGACTATATTACGTTATTAACTGGAAGAAATCACTTACGTGTCCTCCAGTAGACAAGCTAATTCACCCGAAAGTTGCTCCTCCATCTCCAAGCAGAGCCTTGCTATCTCCTCGTCAGTTAGCTATCTCCATCTTCATGAATGAATTCTTCGTCAATGTTATCTCCAAGATTGCACATCAACAGGTTCTTTGCTTCCCTTGGACCTCGGTATCCACGGGTAATGTTTCCACAAGAACGCTAGGAGGTTCTTCTTGACTTGAGCCTTTTTGTGAGAAAACTTCTTTCTGACTATCAGATAGTTTTCACGTGAAATTGGAATAGACTGAAGACTCATTTCTTTCTTTCTGATTTAGTCAATTAGTTAGTTTAGAAAATCACGTATGCTTTTACCAAGCAAGTTGAATTTTATTAGGAGACTTCAAAAGTACTCAACTAACTAACAAACAGATAAATCAAATTACTGTTAAAGAAAGAAAGGAAGAATGGAAAAAAAAAAAAAAAAAAATAAAAGAAAGAGAAAGAAAAAAAAACAAAGAAACGTGCAGCTGCAATTGCAGCTGCCACGTTGCTGGGCCAGGCCCAGCATTAGTATGCTGGGCCAAATCGGCCCAGCCCAATTCTTTTATTCTTTTCTTCCTTTCTTTTATTTTCGGGCTTTAATTAAATCCCGTCCAAATGCACATGTCTTCAATTAATTAATTAATCCAATTTAAATCAATTAATTATATTTCTAAAATATATTCCATATATAATAAATTAATATTAATCCAATTAACAATAATTCTATTATATTTATGTATAATGATTTAATATTAATCTAATTAATATTTAATCCAATATACATAGCTCGTTTGTAGAAACACCACCTTGAAGTGTGACCCATAGGGCCTTGCATATTAAGCAACAATCCAATTAAGGTCATAATAAATT
Source organism: Plantago ovata (assembly GCA_028274465.1). Taxonomy (NCBI): domain Eukaryota; kingdom Viridiplantae; phylum Streptophyta; class Magnoliopsida; order Lamiales; family Plantaginaceae; genus Plantago; species Plantago ovata. The sequence goes on along the minus strand of CM051457.1, from coordinate 107,447,139 downwards.
CCTAGACAATTTATCAGACAATTAATATGCAAGGAACGTTTGTGAGGAAAACAAACCACCTGTAGCGTAGGGTACTTTGATGATACGGTCCCTTCATTCACGAATACACGAACGAGTCTAGAATATGGTTATGTGTCTATTCTAATAACTCATTCATGGTCTCTCAATCTTATTAGTCGATCTATGAATTATGTCCAAACACCATTTTGACATATTCACTTACGGTGGCCACCGATTTTATGATCGCACTAAATATGAGAAGTGAGTATTCTCTCCTTGTATCTATTACGGAGGAATGAATCCTTTCTTGGCCCAATCACTCACACAATATGCTTCCTAAGTACCCAACACATGCCGTATCTACCCTACTTAAGAGTGCAAGCGTTGCGCATGGTCAAAGTACATTATTTCACATATGATGTAGTATTGGCCTCAAGTCTAAGGACTACTAACATCACCCTACACACCGATACTACCATAGACACTCAAATAGCTTTACCAAATGGTTTCTCGGTTGGGTATGCCAACACTCTCCAAAGTGTTCATATGTTCATTATGAATAACCAAGTTCATTCGTAGCAGTGAGACCTACTACATCCTCGAAGGATCTAATGCAACATATGCTAGCTTCAATCGCGTCATTGATATCCCTTATCTCAATGACCTTCAGCTAGTGGCTTATTTCAGGACTTAATTATTGACACACAAGCTCCCACTAACTTGGTGATTACCTTAAGTCCTTGGGAACATTTTATTGAATAATTCAAACAACCAAATATAATATTCATAAAATGCAATGCCAATTGTATTTAATAATGTATAAATAATTAAATACAATAACTGAATGTGATCAAGTACATATCGTCCCTATCGTAGGTTGTCTCTAGGACATATACTTTCATATAGACACCTTAGACTATGTCATCCCAAATCTGATGGGATCTAATATTCAAATTAGACTCAATCACACTCCATCCAGTCTGGAAGGCAGATTCAAATGTGACTGATCTGATGAAGTTCATTAAATTTTAAAT